>WBND01000574.1:451415-523549 GCA_013398595.1 Tychaedon coryphoeus | reverse complement strand
CTTTTTCTTTTGTTTGGGAACCCTTGAATTTTCAGCTCTGCAGAGGCTTGTAAAGGTGTCATTTGTTGTTTAAATTTGTTTCTGAAAAGGCAAAGAAGTGTTTAATCCTTGAACAATTCTCAAACCTCTAATATTACAGAATGAGCCTGATTGTCCTCTGTGATGAGATAGTATCAAAGACCTTTTTGATTCAAATCAAACACCATCTACTCTTCTTCCCTTGCCAACAGATTCTGCTATCAGCTATGCTTTCTGTATAGCTGAAATGACAAGGCATGGACTGGATAATTGTATAATAATGTGGGAGGAGAATTTGCTGGATTGTTGAGCTTGCTGGTGTGAAGTCCACCTCGCAGCTGGACAGCAGTGGTATCCCTCAGGTTGATTGGTGACATAAATGGTGCTGTGAGTCTGTGTCTGAAGAGATTAGGACATCTGAATTGTAAAATCCACAAGTGCAAAATATGCTGCTTGGTCACAGCAGCAGGTTAAAACTAGCAACAAAATAAAAATTGCAGGGCGCATGGTGCAAAAGCGTTCATTACAGAAGCCTTGCTTATTTTGTAAATTCCCCTTGTTGAAGCTCTACTTTGATTTTCTATTCCAGATTTTTTTAAACAGCTCCAGCATTATGCTGAAGAGTTTAGAAGCTGGCCATTGTTCAAACTTTGGATAGGACCAGTGCCTGTCATGATTTTGTATCACCCTGACAGTGTGGAGGTGAGTGTGCTGGTCTCTTGTCTAGTCTACTGTAATGCAGAACAGTGTCCAATCTGTTAGTTTCTATTATCTCAACATAATTTTTGTTGAAAAGGGCTTGGACTGATTTGCTTTGGGATGGTCTTCTGAGTTAGTGCTAAACAAAGGCATAAAGCAAAAGAATATAAAAAGGCCTAGTCAGGGGAGATTGGGAGGAATAGAAGATGACCAGCAAATGAAAGCACCAAAGAAGCATCTTCTTTAGCTTTGTTTTCACATGTGTGAAAGCTTCTGCTCCTCAGATCAGAACAAACAAGCAGACAGAGGAACAGATGGGACCATTGAAATAAGGATAGAACATCATGAAATTCAGGTTGCAATTCTTGTGTCTCTTTGACAGACTTCTTCATTAAAACTGGGTGGGTCCGTTTTGATGACATGTAGTCATTAGTTTTGCTGCCGACAGTGGCTGTCCTTGAGCTAGTAAGACAGTGTTGCTTCTCTGTTGGAGTGTTTATTGAAGAAATGGTGAAGAAATATCTCTCCATCTAACAAATAATACTTCTTCCTCTCTGTTCATTTTTCTGACAGGTTATTCTGAACAGTTCAAAGCATATAGAAAAATCATACCTGTACACATTCCTGCACCCATGGCTTGGCACTGGACTTCTGACAAGGTATAATGTATAACAAAATGCAGGTGCACTGCTGTCTTTTTGAAATTTGCAGGGTATATGATAAGAAGAGGTCTTGGTGGCAGGAATGCTGTTTGTATTTCTGAGCAGAATTTGTGTGCATTGCTTATCTCAGCTGGTCATACTGCAGACCAGTAGGATAGGCTGGAGGTTGGTGATGCTTTGGGGTAGGATTGGAGAGTATCTGCACATTTTCCTTCATTTCAGTCATGAAGTAGGGGATCATGAGAAGTGAGCCTGGGTAGGAGCATAAATCAGGAGTGGAGAGTGGGAGGAGCAGTGGTATAGGGGTTTGGTGTCCTCCAGTCTTGGAAGGGCAAAGGAAGGATTGGTCTGGATTAAGCAGATTTTCAAGAGTCAGAGCAGTATAAGTATAGAGTGGCTTTGGTACCTTTGAGCCCCTTCTGAGTTTTTGAAATAGGTTAAGGTCCCTGTGTAAGTGGTTAACATTGTTGCTTGTTTGGAGCCCTCAGAGGTGGACTCCTCATGCTTTATGATAGGACCATAGTACTGTAAAGGCCAGCTGTGATCATGTGGTGTGGAAAGTGCAAGTTCATGTGAGAGGATGAGGCATACGTTTTATCCTGTGTTTGGTTCATGGCCTTTAGGAGGACAGTAAGTAATCTGTGGCAATGTGCAGAGGCGAGAAATATTTCCATTTGCTCCTTCTGTGGGGTGCTCTGAGCAGCTTGAAGAGACATCTACAGTGTGTCTACCTCTTCCAGGCTGCAGTATTTACTGTGTACTTCCTGTAATGGTGAGGATGTTATTTTGACTTGGAGTTTTTTAGCCCTCATTCTCCCCATTAATTTTACAGCACCGGAGACAAGTGGCGGTCACGGAGGAAGATGATAACTCCCACATTCCACTTTGCAATCTTGAATGACTTTCTAGAGGTCATGAATGAACAAGGAAATATTTTGGTGAATAAACTTGAGAAGCATGTTGACAAGGAGCCATTTAATGTCTTTATGGATATCACTCTGTGTGCCCTTGATATCATTTGTGGTAAGTCCTGTTTAGTTATTGTGGTAGAACTGTGAATGATGCAGAAGATCACGAGTTTAGCTTGCCAGTTTGTGTGAGATGATTGAAGAAGAATGACCCTGCATATTTGTGTAAGATGATTCAAGAGGAATGACCCTGCATATTTGCTAAATACGTTTCAATCCTTCCCAACTTTTTCCCCAGGGTTTACTACCTTCATCTGAGCAGCTGAATTTGTGGGACTGGCAGGACAGAGGTAGCAGTCTGAAATGTGGTTGTCTTGAGGAGCAGGATTCCTGGGCATGGATATACAAAGAAAGCCCATTCCCTGCCAAGGGATATGTGTATTCACTTGTCAAGGGGATGATGTTGTGATAGTCAGAAGCTGGGAGCAGTAGTAACTTACTGTGTACACTGCATTTCACTTTGCACTTGTGAAATGTTGATGTTTACCTCCTAGAAACAGCAATGGGCAGGAATGTTGGTGCCCAGAAGAATAAGGATTCTGACTATGTTTCTGCTATCTACAGGTAAACACGCATTTTCCTTAGTTACTTTGTTGTTGAGCTGGAATTAATGCTTCCGGTGCCAGGAGACCAGGGAGTCAAAGAGGGAGGGATGTAAAGCATTGAAACACGCTAACCCTGAGTCACTAAATACCCTGGAGGTGTTTGGGGATATGTTGTAGCAATGAACTGGGCTAACAGTTGAACTCAATGATCTAAAAGGTCTTTTCTAACCGAAATGAATATGTGATTCTATGATCTCACTCCTAGCTTTTGATGGAGCTTGTTGAGACAGGTATGATACAAAACAGGGATAGATCTGAAGAGTTTGATTATTATTGGTTCCTTGGCCTTTTCCAAATTGTACCACACGTGTGCTTGAAGTTGGTAATAATTACTTCTCTGCTGCTAAAGCATGTGCAAGAGCTGAGTAGCAACGACAATCAGCCCTTCCAAATGTACTCCAGTTGTGTTTGAGCATACTTGAAGTCTCATATTTTTCGTTTTAAATGCATTTTAAGTATTTTTACGGTCGGTCTGGTGTCTGGGTGTTCAAGTAGGAATGCAATGCTCTCAGAAACTGTTTGAATTCTTGGGGCAGATATTTTGGGAGCCTGCCAACACTGTCAATGCTTTGCTGAAGTGGGGTGTGACTGGACTGGATGACTTAATAGGTCTGTTTCAAGAGGATTCCAACTAAATGAGAATATGCTGTCCTTCTCAGAGATCAATACTTAAAGATATAAAACATGGTTATGCTGGGATAAGTAACAGAAATTTCAAGATGGTGTAAAATCAAGATGTAAATGTGAATGGCCTTCCTTTCAAATAATGGGTTTAAACCTACACAATACGTTAAGTTCTACTTCATTAGGGTACACAGCTTTTTTTTTTTTTTGTTCTTGAAATGTGCTATAATTTGGTGTTTTTTGTCAAGTAATGTTACATGATATAATTGTTTTGCTCCTAGGATGGGTGATCTAATCCAACGGCGACAGATGAGCCCTTGGCTTTGGCCTGATTTTTTATATATGTTGTTCAAAGAAGGAAGAGAACACAACAGGAACCTCAACATCCTTCACAATTTTACAGATACCGTATAGTATTTTTAAAAAAATATTATTTATAATGATATTTTTCATTGTTGGATCAGTTTTGCACTCAGATCTTCGAAATGGGGATGAGGTTCAGCCTCCTTAATATGCTGTCTCTCTATTGGGATGCTGAGGAATTCCTTGAAAAGAGCACAAGAGCTGATTTCCCTTTCAGGATCTCTGTTTAATTTAAGTGAGGAAGTAGACTACTCCAAGGGAGTGCCAGAACTTGCAAGTCCTTGACAACTGAAACAAACAACAGAAATCCATTGAACTTCTGTTCTGCCTGAAAAGCTCCACATCTGGATCACTTCCCATGGCACACTGCCAAATTTGGATCAGTAAACATAGGGTTCTGCATGGTAGTGCCACTGGGTTCAGTCCTCAGAAACTGAAGCCTGTATTAATTTTCCCCTATTCAGAACAGAGCTGCTGAAAGGAGCAAACACATGCAGGTCCCCACATCAGCAGTAAGGCACTTTGATACAGAAATCATTAGGCATGCATCACTCACTTGGCATAAAATAAAGTCATCTCTCACCTTGTTAGACTGTGGAAGTAACAGCCGTTTCTTTCAGCAAATAATTCCTATGTTATTCTTGCCAAAGTTTGCCCTCCCAAATCTACTATTAGGATGTTATCAGAGAGGCTGCTTTCCCTATGCATGTACCCCATGATGTTGTTGTATCAAAGTCTACGGCAAAGGAAATAATCTTTGAACTCTGGCTACATACAATGAGCCACAGTGACTCTGTGTTGGATTTTTTGCTTCCTTTTATTGGAAGTTTCAGCAGCGAGTCATGAAAGAGGCTCTTAAGAAGATCTAAGATAACACTTGCACTCTTCCCATGCTGGGCTGGTGCACTGAATATAGGAAGCCAAATCTTAGAAGATGATGAGGGACCCTAAATAATAATTGCACCTGGTGCAGGTGCTGACAGCAAGCACTGAGATGAGGGATGGGTCATTATGTGACACACGTGCATGTTCAGTGGGGAAAATAATGTGTGTATGGAACTGTATTTTTTCCTTCTGTTCCATGATTCCTCCAAACAGAGTTGCATACTCTACACCCTTTTAAATTATTTGGTTATTTTTAAAAGCAATGCCAGTTTATTGAAGAGTTCTGTTTTGGCTTTGCATCAACAGTGGCAGTAGTAAGAAATTTACTTAAGTCTGTTGCTGGGTCTGTACTTTGACCTAAAAAAGGGAAATCCAGCCATTGCTCTCATACTGGAGAAAATTTGGGAAGCTTTAGTGTAGCAGGTCCAGCGACGCTGTGTATAGCCTTGACACATGGTTCTGGGTTGCCCTGGCTTCTCTTCAGTTTCCTGAGTTCTTTGGAGTTTGGGAGTGAGACCTTTCCTTAGTTCACAGATGGGATAGAGAAGTGGTTATTGGTGATTAACGTGGTCAAACTGTGGTGATTTTTTTGGTACACTGTTGCCATGGTTGACATTCATGATTGGCATGTTCCAGATACTCTGGATATGTTTACACTTCTTCATGACCCCCAAATTGTTTATGTAGTTTGACTATCTATTTTCTTGATCACTCAGAGACTGTCCAAGGTTTATTCTATTGCTTGGGGCAAGAGAGGTTGGTCATAATTCACTACTAATACGAAAAGTCAGTTAAATTTCATGACTTAATGCTGACAGCTTTGCTAACTAGCTCATGAAGACTGCTACAGATGGATGTTGTTTTGATAGGTTAGGACAAAACTAGGCAGAGGGCTTGTGCTCTGTTAATCATATCAATCAATCTAATCTCAGGTCATTGCAGAAAAAGCTGAAGAACTTAAAAGCATCAAGCAAAAGAAACATGATAATGACGCCAACTCTGAAGAAAATGGTCCCAAAAAGAGAAAAGCATTCCTGGACATGCTGCTGAATGCAACAGATGATGAAGGGAAAAAATTGAGCTACAGGGACATTCGTGAGGAAGTGGATACTTTTATGTTTGAGGTAACCAAGGAACTAATTGTTTGGTTTTTTTTGTTTTGGTTTTTTTGTTGTTATGTTTTGTTTTGTTTTGTTGTTGTTATTGTTTTGGATGGTTTTGTTTGCTGGGATTTCTTTGTTTTTTTTCCCTCCAAACCCAAGATTTAGAACTTGCTGGAGCTGACTCTTGTCTTAGTTCGGGTGGTTGCTTTTAGCCTGCCTATGTGAGCAGATGAAAAATGAAAGCTTAATGGATTACATGGACCATGGGCTCTTGCCTTTTGTTGCAAATTTCATTAACACTGAAGAGACCTCTAGTTTCACTGTTTTGACTTGCATTTTGTCATGTCTTCTTACATTTTTTCCCTTGCTACTTTGGCTACAGTCTTCTGGTTCTGTTGTCCACTGTGCGTCAGCGTTTTGTCTTGTAGAAACTTGTCCTAGAATGGCTTGGGTTGGAAGGGACCTTAAAGATCGTCTAGTTGCAACCCTCCTGCTTGGGCAGGGATGTCATCAACTAGATTAGGTTGCCAGGGCCCCATCCCTATTACTCAGAACGTCTCTAGGCAACATATTCCTCACTAATCTCAGAATGAAAAGATTTCTTCCTAATATCTAATCTAGATCTCAACTCTTTTAGCTGAAAATCATTCTCTCTTGTCCTACTACTTACATGACTACTCATGTAAGAAGTCACACCCTGTTTTTTTAAAGTCTTCTCCCAGTAGTGAAAGGCCACAATCAGGTCTTCCCAGAGCCTTCTCTTCTCCAGGCTGAGCAAGCCCAACTCTTACAGCCTGTCTTCATGAGAGAGGTGTCCCATCCCTGTGATCTTCTTTGAGACCCTTCTTTTTTTTTTTTTTTATCTGTTTCCATAAGGGAGGATCTGAAGATTTTCATGAGTTTTCACACACTTCCATTAGATGGATCTGAATTCTTTCAGAAGAGCTTAATTCATGGAATCATACATGTTGCTATTTCTGTACTACAGCAGCATCCTGAACTTCATTGCAAGTGTGCTTTTTTAGTATCAAAATCCTTTTTTGGTCAACTTTTCACTTTTTTGTTCCTGCCTTTTTTTCCTGTATTGGGTTTCTTTTTTTAGTTGCTGTTGGGTTTTTGTTTTATTTAGTTTTGTTGCCTTCTTTGGTTCACTTTTTGCCTCTCCTTTCCTTTTCTATCCTTCCCATAGAAAAGCAAGTATTTTCTCCTATAGCTACTGTACTGTGTCTCATCAGACCATTTTTAGACCGTTTTGTAAAGGTTACAAGTTGTGTCCATGGTATCTCTTCTGTGATAGTCACTGTCCGATTCCCCCCCACCCCCCCCAGATGCTGACTGGACAGTAACCAAAAAGATGAATATACAACTGACTCTTTGTGTAGTTACTTTGTGTAGATAGTTCACACAGCTCCAGAGAATCAGAAGAGAGGGATTTTGCTTGGGTTATTTCAGTACTTTACCCTTTTGTCAGCATGATTGTGGATCACCTTTTGTCTTGATATTTGGTGTGTTGAATAGAGTTATTGACTCTTGATTCTTGTTTTTGTCATGGTCATGGGAGTAATAAGCCTCACTTTTCATGCTAACTGCACACCTAAGTATTTACAAAGCCCACTGGTGCATGGGAATAGAGTTGAAGTGAATGTCTTTGTAAATCTGGACCTGTAGGGCCATGATACAACAGCATCTGCTATGAACTGGGTCTTGTACTTGCTTGGACATAATCCAGAAGTTCAGAAGAAGGTTCACAGGGAATTGGATGAGGTGTTTGGTAAGTTTCCATTCCCCTGTCATTGGAGGTTTCCTGCATTTGTGAGTGGAAATGTGTTAAAAGCCTAGAAGTAGAAGGGGATTTAAGAGCATGTCTTTTTGGCCCTTCTGGAGCTTTCAGCAGCTAGAGGTGGTTGGGATGGGTGTGGGGAGGTCTGTAGGGCATACAACCAACCTTATGTCTTTGGGGCAAGATATGCATGTTCAGTATATTTATAACACCTTCTTGTATGTAGTCTTGGTGCAGGAGGAGAGTTTCTGGGGGGATACAGGATGAGTTTATTTAGCCAAAGATGGGGAGTTTTGGTCTTGGTCATCCCTCTATTTGTTTTTGGACAGACAATACTGAACGTTCTGTTACAATGGACGATTTGAAGAATCTTCGATACCTTGAATGTGTTGTGAAAGAAGCTCTTCGTCTCTTCCCTCCAGTTCCCATGTTTGCTCGTACCTTGAGAGAGGATTGCTTAATTAGTAAGTGGAATTATGTGTTTGCCACTTTCCCTTGTGTTAGAATTTCTGCAGTGGAGATGTTTCCCAAGCAAAGGGCAGCATTGTTTTATTCTTTACTGTTCTGTTGTGTATAGGAAGTCGCTTGCTGATGTTTTGACTCTTCTCCCTTTCTCTTTTCTCTTTAGAGGGACATCAAATACCAAGAGGTGCAAATATCCTTGTGTTAACTTATGCCCTGCATAGAGACCCTGAAATCTTTCCTGACCCAGAGGAGTTCAGGCCTGAGCGATTCTTCCCTGAAAATTGTAAGGGAAGGCACCCATACGCTTATGTGCCCTTCTCAGCTGGTCCCAGGAACTGCATTGGTATGTATCTGAAGAGGAAGCCCTTGTAATGTTCTACTTTTGAATGTGGTAGATGAGTCAGCAATTAGTACTGTTTGTAGAGTGTTCCTAACTCCCCACCCCTCAATTCTGGGCACTTTGTACCCTGCAAACCTAGTATTTGAGCTGCCCCGTTTGTTTCTTCCGAGGGATTTCCTTTCTTCCTAGGGACCATTGTTTGTCATGCTGATGTTTCTTCCTCACTGCTGTGCAGCCTGGCAACATGTTGTTGGGCTCCTGTGTTAAGGCATGATTGCTTCCAAATTTCTGATCCTCAATGTCAGCAACGCAGAATGAGAGAATACACATGTCCTGCACCTGCTTTGCTCTGGAAATACCTCCTCTATCTCTCTGGTTCTGAGCTGGATGTCCAAAGCATGCAATCTGCACCTGATGCATTCTTTCCCTATTTCTGAGACTGTAGTTGATTTGATGTTTTCTCTGTCATCTCAGATCTCATTAGCACTTTCAGATGCCACTGCGACTCTTGGCATTTATATGTGCTTGAATTAGAGGTAATGTTTATATTGTATATGTGAAAAGACTGTTCCCTGCACTGATTTTAAGTGCAGATGGGGAGCATCCATCCTGAGTTCCTGAGTGTGCAGGGACATGTGCAGGTATTTATTAGTATCATTGCAGAAAACGCAACGTGTGTACATATGTATGGACTTCCATCCGTGTATATAATACAGAGAGGTGAACATAAAAAGTTCTCAACACTGTGTTTTGTGTCCTGTCTCCATTTTTTAGTTTTTGTGAACTGCCTAGATTGTGGCACTTGGTTTGGTTTCCCTCACATTTCTCTGTTCTCGTGTTTTCTCCTTCACCTATCTCTGAATTGTAAATTGAACTTTGTTCTTTGTGCTACCAAAATTGTCAGTGTGTATGAGGCTTGATGATCACTGGAGGAAAGTCTGTCTGTCATTGTGCTGCAGTTGCATCTCCTTTGCTTTTCTCTGCATATATGAAACCATGAGATTTTTCTCTCCCCACTGTCCCTGTGCTGCATCTTCTGCTCTGGTCTGCTATCCATCCTCCCTGCCTAGTCCATCCAAGATACATGACAAGGCTGTGTTTTAGTAGTTCCATATAGAGGGTTCACCGTTCCCATGTTGCTGTTTGAGTTCTGTGTACTATGGGAAGGAGAACATACTGTGGATTATCCCAAGAAGGATTATCCCAAGAAAGCCAAAGTTTTCATGTCGAGAAAAGTGGTAGTGTTAGTTGTATCCACATGAACTTGGTTTTGGCCTAAAGCTAATTCTGTTCTTAAGTCCTGTGAGCATGCATGTTCAGCAGCTGCTGACGCAACCTGACAATGACTATTTTTTTTCTGCCCTGTAACTCACAGGTCAGCGCTTTGCACAAATAGAGGAGAAAACTCTTCTAGCCCTCATCCTGCGGCGCTTTTGGGTGGAGTCATGTCAAAAGCCAGAAGAGCTTGGTTTATGTGGAGAACTGATTCTTCGTCCAAATAACGGCATCTGGATTAAACTGAAGAGGAGACCAAATGCTGGGCCAGAATGAAAGGAATTTCAAGAGTTTACTTCCAAAAGTTTTCAATCTATTTAGGCTGAGACATATTTTGAAATCAAATATTTTGATGTCAGCCTAGCAATTTATTAAAAGTATTTGTTAATGTTTTATTAAAAAAGATATAGTAATAGCTCTAGTTACTCTACTTTTATAGTGCTTGTGAACTTTATGTTAATCTTTGAAATGCAAGTCTTTAAAACTTAAATTTTACTGCCTTATCTGCTCAGATGAAGCTATTCTATTGCCACAGTGCCACAATAACTGCAGTAATAACAGCAATGGCTGTGATAAAGTGATCAGCTTACATGCCATAGCATTTTCCTAGTAGCTGGAAGTCCCAAGTATTTTTAAGGTTTTCAGGTTTCCTTGGTTCTGAAAAATACAAGTGATAATCCTTCTTCTTGGAACAACATTTTTTTTTTTTTTGGTGATCAAGGAAAAATCTCTGATAATTTCACTCCTCCTTGGTAAACATTTATAGTAGTTTGTAAGAAGGGAATGTTCTGAATTATTTTTTAGCAAACTGTACCAAAATAATTAATCTGTATAACTATAGCAGGAACGAGACAGTATGCAAATTAAACACAGGAGTTCATAATGACAGAAGCAATGTATTATTTCAAACTTTGACAATAAACTTCTACTATGCTTCAATGTAGACTGAAATTGTATCTGTTGAAATTGTATGCCTATGTGCAGGTAAATTGCTGATGAATAATTATTTCTTAGCATCAGTTCCTCTAGGGTGATAAATCAACTAGATTTTACTGTGCTAGTCAAAGCTGAAACAATGAGCCAGTTTGCTTTTGCCTTCTAGTGGCCTGAAGGCAACATACAGAGTTTTTTTGCTAATTAATGTTGAGGAGGAATTACAGTGGTGGAATGAAGTGCCTGTGAAAGTTTCTGATTGTACCTTCAGGATGGGTCCAAATCTGCTACAGGCCATACAGCTGGAGAACAGACTCTCCAAGATTTTTGCAAGCTCTGAAGTAAAAGCTGGTGCTAAACCAAGCTGAGGTGCTCTAGCTTTGCTTGTGCCTATGCTTTGGGGCTCCTTTTGGCCGGTGTGTGTTGCTCCAGCATGATGCCTGGCGCTGTGCAGAGGGCTGCCCACCAGCAACCACACTCGCGTCTTTAGTTGTTCTTGGTGGTGAGGGCTTTTGGTGTGTTCTTGCCTTTAGGTTGTTCTTGGGCTATGGGCAACCTGCAGAGGGGGACTGGGTGAGAAACTGGAGGTCAGAGCTGATGCAACTAATCTGGGCCACTCTAATGATTGATGTGTTACAAAATAAGAAAGGAGTAATCGGTTCTAACTTATTTTGTTGACATTTACAGATTTTTTCTCTTGTCTGTTTCCATGCATCCTTTTAACAACACTTAGTCACTTAAAACCTGGGATACTGCTGTACTTTGCACAATATCATAATAAAGACAATATAAATTATATTTGTTCCAAATAAATTAGAGGATTCCTTGAACCTGCCAAATTCTTTATATTCTGATAAGCATAGTTTTTAACATTTTCTGCAGATCTTCTAAAAAGGTGTTCAACTGGTTAGTTTACATAAATGAATTCACAGATCTTGACAAATAGTCTATAATATTCCTTTTTTTTTACCATTAAGACAAAAGAGACTTTAACAATAGTAATACTTGCATTTTTAAGCCTTCTTTTACAAGGATAGGTTTCATTGCTGTAAAATAACAAGAATTTCACTTTACAGAGCTGAATCCAAACATTGCCTTCTTTATAATGAGATAACCTTTGAGACCATCTTCATATGGTAATGCATATAATACACATGATACATATTTTCCAAAGAGACTCTAAATTAATTTTAATTTTAGTCAATTTATTTCATGCTTTTAGGTACTTGGCAGTGTGAACTTTTAAGGTAAATAAGATTAGCATCCAGAATATGTTTTCTCAAGAGATTTAGCATGTAGTTGAGACCTGGAGAGGTACCTCATGTCTTAAACTATGTGCTTAAGTTGAGGACTTTCAAGACAAATGAAAACTAATATTAATTCCTTTTCTTCTGTCAGATCTATTTTGTGGAAACAGCTTGTAAGATAGACCAAATTATAACAATTTTTTCCATAAGATAATTTTTTTATCACTTCTGTATACACTGACCAATATTTTTTCTTGTGCTTTGCTTTTATACCCTGCTCTTCTCATATAATGTGCGTATATCTCCTATAATTTCCTTATACTCTCTAAAATGGAAGAGAAAACAATTGAGACAAAAATTGGATAAAACTATAATAAACTCATTATGAAAAGTGTACAGTCTTAAATGCTGGCACGAGGATGCCAATGTGAAAAATCCCTATTTAGTGATGCACGAAGTGTCTTTGCCAAGGTGAGCACTGATGCAATCCCTTAATCCTTGTGTTCTAAGCTGTTCTGAAATGGCAGTGATCTCTTTTCCTCTGTTGTGAAAATTGCTTGTAAAGCAATCTGACACTGCTATGGAAATAAATATTGAGGAAAAGAGTGCATGAACATACAGAGAACTTCCTGCCTGCTGGGCAGATTTTAAGTACCTTGCATTGTGTAGTGTGCTTTAATTAGGTTAAATCATGTGGTGTCTAGTTGTTGGTAGTGGTCAGCAACAACCCTCTGGATGTGGGGGTTTGTTTGTTGGTTTTGTGGGGGGTTTTGTTTGTTTGTTTGTTTCGGGGTTTTATTGTGTGGGAGGTGGTTTTTTTTCCTGAACAATCCTGCAGCACAGGATTGCCAGGTTTCCTGATAAAATAATGGGACAATGACATGTTGTGTAATAAAATCTGCGTGTGCATAGTAGCTGCTTGTGATCTTCTGGAGTTCTATGTATCTGCTGTGGTAATAAGGTAGCAGCTGATCTCTAAACCGAAATGTTACATCTTTTATAAAGATCTCTTTTGTGTGGTGTTGGAAAGGACACGGCTTTCTACTGGGATCACAGAAATGGAGTGTGTGAGTGTTTCTGGATGATGGTTTACAGCTGTTACAAGGTGTGACCTCCCCCTGGTGGGAGATTCTGCTTGAGAGCACTTGCAGGTGTCTCAGAGGCTTAGAAGTTTCCAGCCACTTTGACACAAATTACTTTTTTGACCTCTGAAACTGCATGTTTTGGACACATGGAGGAGGTGGAATAGTGGTGCATCCTAGATATCCGCCTGCCTTCCTGAATTTTATCCTCATGCTCTAAAAGACAAAAACTCATATGTAAATGTTAGAACACTGCTACAAACAAATAGTTTTGTGTTTGATCTCACACGTGGTCTCCTCTCCTAGCAGCTAAGAGAGTCACAGCCTTTGGAGAATCTTACCCCAATTTTCTTCTAAAAGCATATTGCTGCCACTCCCTGGCAAAACTCCCAGTATAGAAGTACCTCAGTTTATAGTCAGGTCGTATTTAGAAGTTGACCTTCATGGTCTGCATGGATTAAAAGATTGAAAGCTACATTAACTCAGTGTCTAAACAAAAAAAAAATACATACACCTGAGATTCTTCTGAAAATGGGAGTCTCTTAGTTATACTCTGCTAACTCTATCTTTCACTCAACAAATGGACTTTTCTATTTGATGCCTGGAGTATAACTTATGGAAATATTAAGTGTTCGTTGAAATTGCAAAATATTTTGGTCAAAGAAAGGCAAAAGTTATCAGTTAGCAAAAGACTCAGCATTTGGTGTATGCCTCATTCCAGGCTAGGAATTGAGGGATACATACAACTTGCTCAAGGGTTACTGTTTGACAGTTCACAGGCCTTGATTAAGACACTGGGACCCTTCAGTGTGTGGTGAAACATTCTGTCTTCTCTAATATTTAACAATAACAAGCATCAGGTGCTTTACTTCCAAAAAATAAGGCCTCAAGCAGTAATGTGATTCTCCATTTTAAAAAAAAAAGGCAAATCTGATTATAAGAAAAATATCAAAAAAGACTTCTGTAATAACAAACCAGCAGATATTTGTTGTTTAATATTTGTAACTGTCTTCTTTTTCTTTAGTACGATCCTAAATTTTGTTTGCATGGATTTCTTATTTGACATCTAATTTGCAAATTTTCTGGGCTCTATTTCCAGGAAGACTATTGACATGTAATTTCAGGATGTGGAACTACTAAACTGCTTTTATTTTGATATAATACACAATTCTGCACCATTCACAAATCAGTAAATTATTCTATCCATAGTTTTGCAGCCATTTTAAGTCATATCATGTCAAACAGAAGATTCTGCCCTAGTAAGATTGTGGATTCTTCACTCAGATAATGGCATCCTGACTTGGATGAAAAAGTTCTAGATTGTTGATTATAAGAAGAAAAGGTTTAGATTTAGAGCCTGTTTTAGCAGCATTTGATATTTTATTTCTCTCTCTCCTTTGTCATATATATATAATGATAGCCATGAAGTTCTTCTGAATATTTGTTGGTTGGTTGTGTTTTTTCCTACTGGAGCATTTAGGTTCATGAAATTATTACAGCATCCTCATTCAGATGAAAGGGTGTGCATAAAGCCAAATCAAAATGAGAATGTGGACTGTTCCCACCATACTGATGCCTTCCTTCCCTCATTTCCTCTGAGAAACTTGTCCTCTTGCTCCACATCACAACCAATGGGTGTTGTATCATCACAAAGTATATCCTCTTCCATGTTGAAGCTGTGTTTTGAGTAGAACTGCCATAAGAAATATGGGATTTAGTTCTGCCAGGCAGAATTAAACCTGAATTTATTTCCTGAGGTGAAACAGTTCAGTAATTCCTGCCACCTTCACAGATGGATGGGATTTGTGCATGGATCACTGTGGAAGTAAAGCAGTATCAAGCAATTACACTGCCAGGGAGATGTCATCTGAAAGAACTTGCTTAAGCTGAAGCAGGTTTTGGATTTTTTAACTACTATTTCTAACTCTTCTCCTAGTTTAAATCATATAATCTCTGGATTTCAGAGAGGCTCAGGAAACTTATACCAGTTAGGAATTTGTCTCAGCATATTTTGTTATTTGTCCTATAATAAGTATGTCCTATAATAAACAATAACTCACACATTAACACAGAGTCCATAATACATTTTTTATCTGCACAGAAGTATAACTTTGTTGGTTTGAGCAACAGCACAGCAGTGTAAATGGGAACACATCATGTGAGTAGCAGGCCCAGTGAAAGAAAATGTGTTAATTTTCAAAAGTGAACATGCTTATTACAGATGTAATTAAAATGACATTTGGTTTTAGAAAGAGTGATATCTAAATTTGAGCACTGCCACTTTAAGGAAATATTTTTTATTCTTTTTTTTTCCTTTGTTTTTTCTCAGTAGTTTGCTTCTGAAACAAACAGCCATCACCAGAAAATGCCCCTTCCTCAGAAAAAATTCTAAAACATAGACAATGGATTACAGAAATGAAATCTTACAGAAACTTCTGATGAATATGGGTATGTCATATGCATGAATGACACACATGATCTTGGTAAAATTTATGGTCAATCTGCTCTGTATTTCTGCTTTTTTGAATACTATACCTTATTTTTCCAAAAATGTATGATGGGAGACTTTTTTTTGTTTTTTGTTTTTTTGTGGTTTTTTTTTTTGTTTGTTTTTTGCTTGTGTTTTTGTTAAAACAGTAACAAACTGGAATAACTGCCCAATATCTGAAACAGAAAGCCCAGACAAGAAATAAAAAGTGAAGAAACTAAGTTCTTTGGCAAAAGTTCTGACCCATTTGTGCCACCAATTGATATGCACACAGACACACAAAGGCAAAATAATTATTTCAATTGAGTTCTAATATATATTGAGCAACACAAAAGTGGTAACTTCAGCTTATTTTGTTTGAAAATATTCAAATACAGGTAGATTTTGTGATTGCTTCCAGGGACAATGAAAAGTCTGTTATTTGATATAGAGGTGAAAGTTTTTCCAGGGGTTTTAAATATTATCATCATTTTATAGGGGAGAAAAGAGAGACTATGTTGCATACATGGGTTATACAGGATCAATTCCAGCAGGATGTGGATGATAGCTGTTCTGAAAATTTGTCCTAAGGTCAGTAACAATATTGACAAAAAGACTGCCCGTTCAAAGTAAATATTAAAGATGAGTTAGCATATTTAACACAAAGTGTTGACTTTGGTTTTTTTGCTTTTTTTTTTTTCTTTTTAGTAGAGTGCAAACCTGATCCATGCATCCAGACTTACTATGTATTCAGGTATGTAATAATGATTGCAACCAGTATTCAGTGAAAGGTTTTCATAGCAACAAGACAGTATAAATTGGAATATTTTATGGCTTGTGTTTTGTGGTTAATTTATTTGACAGCTTAAGTTGTTGCATGTGAAAAAAAGTTTAGAATTCTTATAGCATATGAAGCAGTGGGTGTGAATCATTTGTTTCCTACCTTGATAATAGTATTTACTAAACTATCTGGAGAGTCGTATTAGTAATGTCACTTCAGTGGAATGTTGTTCCCAGTCAAAGCAAAAATGGATATTCTGCTGTTAAAAGGTGTGCCAAAACAGCATGCAAAACAGCTGCAATTGTAATTTTCAATGTAATTTTGAATTAATGGTGAAACAGTACAAGTGTAAATAAGTGTTAGGCTTAGCAGTGCTTTATAAAACTAATTGTACACCCTTTATTGAACATATACTAAAGAATGATTTTGTGGTTTTTAGGATGAATTGGATTTATCGGACTTTTTATTTCATTTTCTTACTTGCTTCTGTTTACAGTGGTAAGTTAACATGTAAGTACTGACATTTGCACACACTGTAGAGCAACTCTTA
This sequence comes from Tychaedon coryphoeus, assembly GCA_013398595.1. NCBI lineage: Eukaryota > Metazoa > Chordata > Aves > Passeriformes > Muscicapidae > Tychaedon > Tychaedon coryphoeus. The sequence goes on along the minus strand of WBND01000574.1, from coordinate 506,702 downwards.
TAGAAGAGGAGAAGATTAGTAACTGCAGTCTGCTCTTGAGAGAGCTGTTTATTCTGCTGGATTGAGCTTAGTCAAGGCATAACCCTGTTGTCTGACATGGAACTTTCTAATGGGGCTTTAGTGACACTGTCCTGCCACCCCCAATTCTGCCACCTCCCCTAGCACACATGGCACCACGCCACGGGCAGTTTTCTCTGTAGGGCTGAGACTGCATCCCCATGGTAACGGTGAAATAGGTGTGATGCTCTGTGCTCTGTGCCCAATGGCAAGGTTGGCAGCCTAAGCAGCAGCTGGGGAAGGAGGCCCTTTGGGACTGCAGGAGGCAGAGTAATGTGTGTCTTTCATTCTATGTTAATGATTCACTTTGCTCCATTAGCAAAAGTTAAACTACAAAAATTGCGCTGCACTTCTCTGAAATGCCCTTTCCTGGTAAACTATAACTAAGGCCCAACATGGGTATAAGTTTAGTAATGTATTAACTGTTGTCTCAGAGAACAATTAGGTAGCAGCTTTTTAGCAAAATCTCATAGATAAATGAAGTATTATTTAGGAAAATATTTTGCTTGGCTTTAAGTCTCAGCAAAACTAAAATCTTGGAAAAAGTCTGAGGCGTAGGAAGCATTTTAATTAAATTAAAGTGTTCAGAACTGGCACAGTTCTACATGGTGCATAGTTTTACAGCATAAATATTTTTTGTGTGTTAATTTATGCTAGAAGATAAATAGGATCCAAAATATCAGATACAGTAACTAATTGCAATACTCTTTTGTTTTAGCTTTAGAATTCACTTGGTGTATTCTAAGAATTGACAGTGTTTTCCTGTTAATGACAAAGCTGTATAAAGAAATGCAACTGAGAATAATAAATACCATTTTTTAGAGAAAGAGCTTGAAATTATATATACACCAGAGAACTTGAAGGTTTATAAAGTCTAATATTTTACTAAAAAGAATTTTACCTTTGAAAGATATTAGCACGTCTAGCATCTATTATGTCTAATAAACCTTATTTATTCCTTTTTTTTTAAATATATATATATTATACCTGTGTGCAGAAAACACTGATCTGCCAAAGTATAGTTTATAATCGTATTAACAAATAAAATCTACTTGTAGTCTTTTAAAACTGTCAAATCCAATATCATTACCTTTTGTTTTCATTTTACATATCACTTGATACAGTATGCTCACTCTATAGTAACAGATTAAGCTACTTAGATAAAATGTTTTCAGTTGGGTTTCCCCTCAGTCTATAAAAATACATTATTTTCTCTTTATCTTTTATCCAAGAAAAAGCACTCTGGTAGATGCAGGAATAAAAATTGCCATTTTATTGGTTTGCTACTCCTTTTGGAAGGCAAATTCAAAAAGAGAGTGGACTCCTGTGCAAAGACTCTTGTGTGTTTCAATACAGAGATTTTAGAGCCCTTGGACAAACTCCTCTGCTTCTCCACTACAGTGAACGTTCAAGACCCCCAAGAGTCTTGAGACTGACAGGGCTCAAGGGAATGGCCTGAAGCTGTGTCAGGGTAGGTTTAGGTTGGATATTAGAAAAGGGTTCTTCACCTAGAGGGTCGTTGGGCACTGGAACAGGCTCCCCAGGGAAGTGATCACAGCACCAACCTGACAGAGTTCAGCAGGTGTTTGAAAAATATCCTTGGGCAAGTGGCATAACTCCTGGGATGGTCCTGTGCAGGGCCAGGAGAGGAGCTCAATGGTCCTTGTGGATCTCTTCCAACTCAGCATACTCTGTGATTCTGTGATCTTACAAGTGCCTTCATTTTGAAAGATGGGAGCAGGTTGCTGCTGGTACCTTTGCAGCAGAACTCTGCAGTGTGAGTGGCTGCCATTACAGAGTTCAGTATGTCATTCAGAGTTAAAAAGTCCCACAGATGCAAAGTAGCAGTACAGCTCATTTTTATTCTAGATTGTTCCTGAGACATTATGCCTGTAACAGTATTTTCTTCATTGTAAAGAAGATTTGGGGGGGTCCAGGGTGGAGTGTAAGAGAGCTGAAGGTCTGTGAAATGCTGGGAGCCATTGAGGCTGTGCACAGTGACATCACTGGTGTCTCTGACCTAGAGGATCGCTAAAAATAGGATTGTCTTTAGATAAAACTTCCTAACTCCTTTTGGTCTCTGCACTTCCTCTTCCTGGTTTTCCTCATAATGATGGTCTGCATTGGTCTCTCTCAGGAAGGCTTCTGCTATTCCTGGGATTTGCCATGAGAAGGGACCTTCCCCCTCTACTATGCTGATCTGCCTTGTGGCCCATCCCGTCTCTTGGGTTTCTACATGGGCTCAAGCTGCCCTGCTCCAGCACTGGGTATGAGGCAGGGAACAGAGGGAGGCGTCCTAGACAGTATTACTTCTGCTGGAGTGAAAAGATGAGACTCTAGAGGAACTGTGCTACTCACCCCCCTTATTTACATTTCCTGACAAAAGCCTGTTTTAAAAGCAATGACAAAGAGAAGCAGTGGCTTAGCTCTCTCCTGGTGAACTGGGCGTTCCCATCTCAAATAATTGACACATTTTGTTTTCCATGTCAGAATGTGTGACCCAGATCTATGAAAATACATTCTTCCAAGGAGGAGATCTCACTACAGTTTTTACACCGACTGCCAATTACTGCCAAATAGTGTGTACTTACCATCCCACCTGCCTGCTCTTCACCTACTTGCCAGCAACATGGACCAAAGATCCTGAAAAAAGGTAGAATGTTCATGTACTTGTGTCATTAGCTCCTGTGATAATTTGGAAACCTGGTAACATTTTGACAGAACACAAGGCATGCAGTCCAAGTGGAAATTGCCATGGAAAACAGTGTCAAGTATCTCTAAAATTGGTGATCTAAGAGTAGTTGCTTGAATTGAAAAAGTTAAATTTGACAATGCCCAATTTTTCACACTCACACACCAGCCCTTACAAGGAAAGAAAACTGACTCTGCACTCCCTCCTCTAGGCCATGTGTTTATTGTTGAGGGACAATGTGAATAATTTCAGATCTCCAAAGATCCCATGTACTGCTCCCCATCCTTTCTATTTAGCATATTTTCCTCACAATTGAGAATTTCAGTAGCCTGAGAGAATGAAGTTGTCTTCTCTCTTTGCCCAGTGCATTTCTGTACTCTGAACCCTGGGCTCTGCTTCTTATTTTATTGAGACCTCTTAGAGCTCCCACATACACAAAATATTCTCATCTGCCACCACTGCCAACAAAGTATGTAAGGCTTGATATTATTTTTCTTCTAATTGCACTTGTCAAAATATTCATGGTGAGGGATATTGGACAGGCTGCATTTCACTTGAGAAACAGTTATGAAGGTCTGTGTTGTACTTCAAAAGCTGTGAATTGCTGCATTTTAAAACACAGGTTCTCCTGCTATTTAAAAGACAGCGATACAGAAATGCTGCCGAAAGTGGATATGGAAGGAGCTATCTCTGGACATTCCTTAAAACAGTGTAACCAAATTAGTGGTAAGATATGATTATTCACATGCATGTATTTCATGCTCTGCATTGCGTAGCAGCTGTTAAAAGATTAGCATTTTGAAAAGAGGAATAGAATCAGAGAAGCAGCAAAGCAGTGATTTATGTGTTCTTTGCCAGACCACTTTCAAACACAGGTAACAAAAATTCTTCTGGTTTTTCTCTTCAGGCCCACTTATCCACCACCCAGGCTCTCCAGATGAGGTAACAGGGAAATCATGCTCCTCCAGTCACTGCTTCATTTGCTAGAGTCAGATGGCAGCCCATGCTTTAACTGCTGGCTCCAGCTCTAAAGATTAATTTACTACTCCAGTTCCACTCCAGAAAGTGGCTCATATGGCATGTGTGACCCTGCTTTATAACTCTGAGGTGCGGATGCTCAACAAAGCAAAAGTGCATTGTCACAAAGTGATGCTAGTACTTCTTTGATTCTGTGTAATAATTTCTTAGCAGCTGCATCTTTTAGGGTGTATGTGCTTTACATGAAGACTTGATGTCAGCATGCCATACCTGCAAGTTATCACCAGGCATATTAAAAGCCTATTAAATGTGTTATTTTATGTGTGCTTTAAATTTGCACTGTCATGGCGATGTCATTAAAAGGAGATCAACTTTAAGCATAGCATGGTACTTTAGAAAAACAGAATAAGGAAGAATATAGATATTCACTTCTTGCCTTTGAGGACAAATAGTGTTTTATATATATCAGGCTAGTTCTTAAGTTGCATTGGTATAGCATCTCAGCATGGCAGGACTAAGTGGGCTTTTATGCTAGTTCTCTCCACTGTAGCCATTATGAATAAGGTGTGCTTGTTTTTGCTTGCCACTCGCCCTTCAGAGCAGTCATAACCCTGAAAAGCTCTTTCCTGTCAATAACCCTTCATGTTTGTATTTCTGAGTATCATGGAATAGAAAAAGAGATTTCAGTGGGATGTTATTCTTTATGCTATGTAGACTAATTAATATCATTTAGATATCATTATCATTAATATCATCTAGAATTAGACCAAAATTAAAATCTATCCATACATGTTTAAAAATTCCTCCAATCATTGGCTGACTCTTGTTCTGTGAAATGGCCTTCATTTCAAACCCCACAGTTGCAATCCTCCCTCTGTGGAGTTTAAATGTAATATTCTGACTCAAGTGGGAAATGTCTGTTACTTATGAGGACAGGATTTGCCATTTAAACTTCTCTATGAATTTGGAACTGGGAAAATATTTTAATGTGGATTCTGAGTTCTTGCTTTGGCAAGTATCATCCTAGTCTCAGTCAGCCACAGTGGTTAGAGCCCCTCTCTCATGTAGAGGCACTGTCAAGGTCTGCTGTTTTTTCCCCTTGCCATGAGGTACTGCACTAAACCTACATTTCTGATTTGGAGCTAGATCTAGGTATAAAGTGTGATGTAACTGAAGTGAGCGTGGGATGTGGCATCTGGATTACGAGGGCTGTGTCATACCAACTGCTATCTTTTGGGCAATTTGGGGCACGGGATGGGGAAAAGAATAGAAGTACATTTTCAGAACCTGATCTCTTTTTCTCCACAGCTTGCAGCCCAGATGTCCATGTAGGACTGGATATGGAAGGGAATATTTTTGATATTGCTATGGCTGACAGCTATCAAGAGTGCCAAAAACGATGTACCAATGACAACCGTTGTCATTTTTTTACATATGTCTCTGAAACATTTCACAATTCAAGCTTTTGGTAAATACAGGTTGGATTCATTCCCCTGGACAACCCTGTGCCTAAGTAGATTAAATCTCAGAGCACTCAAAGGTGCAAGAATTCACTCAAGAATATTGAATTTATTCCTCCTTGCAATGTTTGTTCACACTTACAGATAGGAAAATATCAATAGTAAATTGGTTTTCATTTGTCCATTGGTGAGAAAGACAAACTTGAATATTGCATCCCTGAAAAAAAACTAAAATCCTCTGAAGATACTGAAATGCAAATTATATTAGCTGTGCTGCATTTTTGCTCTGTTCAATCTTGCTCTGCTTATTGTTCTGAAAATAGCATCCTCAGAGCATCCAGAGAAATTATTTCATTTTAATGAGACCTATTTTTGAGCTCTTAATCTGCTCAATTTTGCAAGTTAAACATTGTTCAGCTAGCTCTGTTTATCATTTGAACTCTGTTCTGGAGGTTGGAGATTGCTCTGGCCCAAGGCCAGATCATGCACAATGGTAGGAATTGTGGGTTCAGGAGGATGGTTTAGTCCAAGGATGAAGACCTGTTTTCTTACCACTTTCTTTACTTTTTGCATTCAGTAAAAAATGCTTATTGAAACATACCAGTGTAGGAACTCCAACCAACATAAAGGTGCTTGATGACGTTGTGTCTGGATTCTCTCTTAAGCCATGCCAGCTTTCTGAATTAGGTAACCATTTAAAATCTCTTATTTTGTTTAGTTTTAAGGATGATGTGTCCTGAAATGCAATCTATCACTGACATGTTGAGATGTTTCATTATGTAGAATAATTCTAATATAATCTTATTCTTAAAATATAGTTAATACACTCAGGGACAAAGGAGGTTCACCTGTTTTTAATTTTTCATGTTATCATTTGTCTTACAGAAGTAGTTCCCTTCTTTGAAGATCTAAATATTTCTTTCATAAGATTAGCTTGATGAAATTGTATGTTATCTTTGTACCATGGATACAAAAATAAAAGATAAAAGCCCATCAGATTCAAAGATCAGGGGAAATGCAAAGCTTTCTACATTCTGTTTGTATACTGTGTATGCACTTGAAAATTATTAATGGAGATCTGTAACTTTCTAATACAGCTGGCTAATAGGAAAGGATATATTATGCATTTTGTGGGTGATTTGTGATTTTTCTTTTCCTCCTTCTCCTCCTCCTTCTCCTCCTTCTCCTCCTCCTTCTTCTTCTTCTTTTCTTCTTCTTTTCTTCTTCTTTTCTTCTTCTTTTCTTCTTCTTTTCTTCTTTTCTTCTTTTATTTTTTTCTTTTCTTCTTTTCTTCTTCTTTTCTTCTTCTTCTTCTCTTCCTCTTCCTCTTCTTCTTCCCCTTCCCCTTCCTCTTCCTCTTCCTCTTCCTCTTCCTCTTCCTCGTCTTCTTTGTCTTCTCCTTCTTAGTCTTCTCCATCTTCTTTTTTGTCTTCTTCATCTTCTTTGTCTCCACTTTGCCTTACTGTGTGATATTTTCTCTTCTTAATGTTGAGGATGTTATTCTGCTTTCATATAGCCTCATTTTATCTTGTAGATAATCTAGTTTACCTATATAAATCACGTTTTGTAGAGACTGTATCAATATATTTCTTTCTAAAATCAGTGCTTGGGTTTTGTGCTGGGCAACATCAGCACTCTCTCTCCAGCATCCCTCTCATCAATGGTCTGGGGGTGGGCAAGATCCTGTGGGGAATACAACTAGGTCAGCTGACCCAAATTACCCCGAGGGAAATTCCATATCATATGGGGTCAGGTCAGCTATAAAATCTAAGCAAAGGAGGAAGAAGGGCAGGCATTTATTATTTACAATGTTTGCCTTCTGGAGCACCACTAGACTGAACCTGAAGCCCTGCTTCCTGGGAAGTGGTTGGATACCCCTTGCTGATGGGAAGTAGAAAATAAAATTATTGGGTTTTCCTCTTTGCTTGTGTATGTGCAAACTTTTGCTTTTGCTTTAGTAAACTGCCTTATTTCAACCTATGAGTCATTTTCCATCTTGTTTTCCCTCACCTGTCCAGCTGGGAAGGGGGAATGATAGAGTGAGTTGCTAGAAGCCTGGCATCCAGCAAGGTCAACCCACCAAAGTCCTTTTTGGTACCAAACATGGACTCTTCCTATGAAACAGTCTTTACCTTAAACCAGAAGTTCTCTGGCTTTTACCCTTCTGATTGTCTCCCTGATCTTACTGATGGGTGACTGAGTGAGTGGCTGCATAGGGCTTGGTTGTTGGCTGGGGTAAAACCATGACATGATGTGAAATCAATCTTGTTCCTGCCTGTCTTTCCCTACTTTCTGTGTCTTGTGAAAGAGGCAAGAGCAGGCAAGAGAGAATAAATAAATTGTGTGATCATAGAAGTCTAGACAGCAATAGTGGATCAGTTTCATTTATTCCTTTCTATGTAGCCTTTCATTTTGTGCCTTTGCCTCTCTGGCTTTATTCTTATGTACACACACTATTACACATGCATAGCAATTTGTGTTTTCAGCCCTTCGCAAAGTATCTTCCTGCAGATCGCTGAACATGATCCTTGAGATCATGGATTAGCTTCCCTGAAGTTTCAGATCCACATTTTTGCTTTAAATATAATTTCTTTTGAAACTATCCATTCTTCTGAATGCTGTTTCCCCTTAACATAGGGTCTTACTTACTAATTGTGAGAGTTAATTTACTCTAATTTTCTACATTTCTGATTATATATTTTACTGTTCTTATTGTGTAATTACTACCCAGTATTGTTGTCTTTTCTTGCCTATGCTTTTTGAAAACCTCATCAACAGCATTCACAGTAAGCTCTGCCTCTTCTTAGTTTCCCTTTCTGTAGTAAGATGTTCCCAAAATGTCTCTATAGCACGCTGGGCAGCGTTGGCTTGGTTGCTTTACTTTCCCAACAGCTCAAATTCTCTCCTGTCACCAAATCCAATCTTTTGGATCATTTCACTATTTTTACTATCCCTGCAGCTTGATAGGACCAAGAACCCTCCTCTGTGACAATGCTTCCATTTTTTATTTTTAAATTCTTGTAGCAGGATTCTAACTGGGACTTCAGGTATATCTTTGGAGAAGGATGCTCATTAATCTCTTTCAAAACATGCTAGTATTTCCTGTAACCTCTATAGAGGATAGTCCTGTTGTGTGACCTATCCTGCCAAGCCTCTGTTGTGTTATCTTGACCATGTCAGAGGGTAGCACTCCTACTTACTCTGCCTACTTTTCAAATAGTAAAAGAAATGTTAAGAAGATCATCACCTTGGTTTCTTTTCTGGTCTTTCCATGTGCCTGATATACCCATTGAAAATTAATTTAAGTCTTTCCTTATTGTAACATGCAATTTCTCTTTTCCTTCATATAAACCTTATCCCTGTAGTGCTCTCCGTGACTTTACATATTCAATAATATTCTTGAGAAATAGTTTTTTTGTTAAAATATTGTATTGCCTTTCCAGATTATCAATCACAGAAGGAAAATGCAATTGATATAGAAATGAATATTCTGTAAATCTCAATATTCTGATGAAAAAGTTTTTGGAATTTTGATATTTTGTTCTTGTTTTATACAGATTGTCAAATGGACATATTTGAAGATGAAGAGTTTTCAGGAATTAATATTACAAGTTTTTTCACTCCTGATATTTCTGTCTGCCAAACTATTTGTACATATTTTCCAAAGTGTTTGTTCTTTACATTTTTTACCAGGAAATGGCAAATAGAATCACAAAGGTGAATATGACAGTTAAATGATATTATCTATTAGATTATTTAAAATTTATTTTTTAAAAACACAGTCTTTTTATAAACACTAATTTCTTGCACATATGTAAATTTATGTTGAAAGGCCATTTTCAGTAAAGCACAGATTTTTATGGGTTTTGTTAATGAATTTATAATTTCCTGTGGGCATTTTAACTGTTTTCCAATGTGATCAGGACTTTTGTATTGTGGTTGTGTATCTGGTCTTAATCTGAAAAGAATTATACATGTCAAAAGTACAGTGAGCCTCCAGATAGTTTTAAAGACTTAAAACTGAATTTTGTTACATTATCAAAAGAGCCATCTGGTTTCCTGGCAGGGCAAACTTACTTGAAAAAATTTTTCAATTAAGCTAATGGCTTTAAAGATTTTTCTATTTGGCTTTCTTCTTTTGTACTTAGTAGTGAGAATAGTTAAAAACCCACATTCCACACAAATCAGAAGAATAAAGTTTCAAAGGAATTTCAGGGAGAAGCAAAGCTGAGATGGCATGCATCATCTAAAGTCACCTCTTCTATATATGTATAAATACTGTACCACCTTTAGTAGTATAGTTGTATGGCACTTCACAGCACTACAAAGATTGCCTCAATTTAGTGTCAACAGGTGAACTTAGTGAATGCATTTTAGTGTGAAATACTTTTACAGATTGAGACTTGGGGAAAAAGAGAGTATTTAGGAAAGAATCTCCTTTTACCAGTACCTAAACAATTGTTTTTAGCATGTGAGAACAGGTTTATTTATTGTGAAAAATATTTCATTTTAGAAATCTTTGCCTTCTGAAGACATCAACAAGTGGAATTCCAGAGGCACTCATCTCACAAGAAAATGCTGTGTCAGGCTTTGGCCTCCTAAATTGCAGAAGATCTTTTCCTGGTAAAAAAAAATTACAATAAAACCACTAATTTTTAGATAGTCTAATTAATAACTTTCTGATGCTTTGATTGCAATCATTCTTACAGCCTGCAATTCTCGCACTTACATGCATATGGATTTTTTGGGAGATGAACTTAATGTCACTTATACCAAAGGACACAGAGCCTGTCAGCAGGTTTGCACAGACATGATCCGCTGCCAATTTTTTTCCTATTCTCTCCTCCAAGACTCATGCAATGAAGAAGGGTGAGACATATCTTTTTGAATGTTCAAAGGTTGCTCAAATAATAATTTCACAGATGTGGTGAAGGAGTAATGCACATGTGTTCAGTGAAAAAAATACAAACTAAACATTAGCATTAATTTACTGGCAGAGAGTGCGAGTGTCACCTAAGAATGTCCTCAAATGGTTCTCCAGTGAAAATAGTACATGGACCAGGAAGTATCGCTGGATACTCACTAAGATTATGCAAAAAGAAAGCCAGTACTGGTGAGTAAAACTTCTTTTATGAAAAATAGACAGTTCTTCCCTGATTTCAGGACAGGAGGCCAAGCCATACTTTTTAAAAGTGGTTGCACTGTCCCAGTGGCTGATCTTGTAAAGTTAGAGTGTTCTGGAAAAGCGAAGTCAGTCAGGTCTTCACACAGTAAACACCAGAACAGCACCGTGAATTTGGTTTTATAAAGACCTAATGATCACAAACCATGAAAATTTTATCATATGTCACTTTCTTCGCAATAGGTGGTGGCTGGCTATTCAGTGATCAGCGGTAGTCTCATCTTCATTTTTCATTGGTGAATGCAAGTTGTCTTTAAGCTCAGCTTTGAATTATTTCTGTAGTGTGTATGCAGCACTCTGCAAGGACAATTAGGATCGTTGGTGGGACAGACTCTTCCCCTGGTGAATGGCCGTGGCAGGTCAGCTTGCACGCCAGGTTGTCTCGCCAGAGGCACCTGTGCGGGGGCTCCATCATCAGCAACCAGTGGATTCTCACAGCTGCTCACTGTGTCACGAGGTGAGGCCGAAATGTAAACCTACAAATTAGCCCCAAAGTTCAACCCAGCGTGCAAGATAAATTGAGATCCACCTTTCGGGGTAATAACAATGAGAACTAGGAAGAGATGGACTGCTTAAATGTAACCAAAAGGTGAAATTTTCAGGTAGACATTCAGTTTCTTAATGTAACTGGAACTCCATACTTTGTCCTTTTGTAGCATAGTATTGTACTGCTGATTCTAAATTATTTTAATGAATCTAGAAAATGAAATTCTAAAGCAGTCAACAAATATACCTATGGAACCCTAGACATTCTCATGAGATATGAGTTTTTTCTTACTGCAATACTGCTTTAGGCTATTTAGTCACAGACTAATTGTTTGTCTTTTCCCCTTAGTCTAGAAAATCCCAACATTTGGCGTATTTATGCTGGTATTTTAAGACAATCCGAAATAAATGAGGATACGCCCTTCTTCAAGGTGGAAGAGATTATTGTTCACTCTCAGTATAAACACGCGCAGATTGGATATGATATTGCTTTAATGAAACTTGCTAAGCCTATGAATTTTACTGGTATGTAAAAATGTGCAGGAGGACACAGGGCTAGCACTGCTATGGCAGTGCATGACACCTGGGCTGGCTCCCTTTAACATGCAGATACTGGGGTTTGGGGAGAATCTATTCTGTTGACTTTAAAAAGAAATTGAGAGGCTTTAATTTATATGATGGGAGTGATATGTAGCATGAGGGACAAAGCATAACATGGAGGCTGTGGTCAGGGGTCATGTGGGTGCCCACAAAACCTTACTGTTGCAGTTGTTTCTGCTGGACAAACTATTCTTTCCTCTCGTACTTTAGATCTTCAGCTACCTATATGCCTGCCATCAAAAGAAGACACTAACATATTTTACACTGACTGTTGGGTAATTGGATGGGGTTACAGAAAAGAAAAAGGTACAGAGAAATACTTCTAAATGGTGAATTTTTTGATTTTTAAAATTAATGTTTGACAAAAAAACCTCCCTTCTCTAAAAAAATAAAATTCCGCTCTGTTCTTAGCTACCACTATTCCTTCTAGACAGTGCTTTAATACAGTTCTTTATTAGAATTGATTTCTATCAAGACACCATAAAACATAAATGAAAAATGTATGAAATTATCATTAAATAGCTGTATGCTCTGACACAATAATTAATTTTATAAATTGGTTCAATAGTTTGAAATATCGGACAATTCAGTCTTAAATACATCTTGTACAACACCCAAATACCCTTCCTTACATTTTAGCAATCTACTGGCAAACCCCAGTACATACCTGGGTTTTGCACATCCATTTTTAATTTTTCCTAGCCGAAAAAACAGCAATAAATTTACCACTGCACTGCTTTGAGTGACAGTCTGCACATAATCCATGGGGTTTTTATGTGATTGTATTCGTATGACTCCAGAAATTGTTGAAGTATGTTGCTTTTCTTATTCTAAAGGTTGATTATAGACTATACTGTATAGACAAATTCCTTTTGTTAATTACTAGAGATAAGGCAGCTTTTAAATACTCTTGTTTAGTCTATGTGCAAATTTCTCCATCTTAAAAAATACCGGGATAGAGAGCAGCACAGATTTGGCAACTGGGAAATTCCAAACTTATGGCAACACTTTACTAGGAAATAACAGTTACTAACACAAAGCAATGCTAACAGCAATGCTCCAAGGGCCAATGTCCTAAGAATCATTCACATATGGGGATTTGTTGCACATCACAAGGGAGTTTTAAAGCTTTTCCAGTCATGAGAAAGAAGATGGCATCCTAAAAGCATTTAAATTAGAAGACAATTCACATTGCTTGCTAACATAAAGAAAGGAAAATCAGTGTCATGAACATCTATTAAAAATCTAGAGGCAGTGACCTCCCACTTTGCAATGTCAGTGTATAGGGATTTCTAAAGTTGAATTTTAACCTTTATTTTGCTAGAACCAAACATTTCTCTGCTCATATTGCAGGTCGGGTACAAGATATCCTTCAGAAGGCTCCTGTTCCCTTCATGTCAAAAGAGGAATGCCAGGCAAGGTACCGGAGGCGCAGAATAGGTGACAAAGTGATCTGTGCTGGCTATGATGAAGGAGGAAGGGATGCTTGTAAGGTAATGACAAACAGTAAAGTTATATATTCCAATGATACGTTCAAGTATATAAATGAATACTACAATTATTTTTAATTTTTATTAGAAAAGTATGATTATCAATAGGGCCCTCGATTAACTTGTCACTTTTGGTTGTCAAAAGCATTGAAAACCATGGTATATGGAAATATTTCTTATATGACATTGAAATCTTTAGGGATATATTCCATGGATAGGAAACTTTAGTGTGGATATATAGATATTCATTTAGGGAATAAAACAGTGTTCCTTCAGACTATCAGAAATCCAGAGAGTGCAAGTGTAGTACCTTAAAGCATTTCTCCAATAACAGCAGATTTCCGGGTTTCCTATGTGGTTTCTTTTTTTAAAATTTTTTATTTCTTGGTAGGAAATACAGTACATAAAATCTTATTTTAAAGCATTCACTGTGTATAAACCAGAAGGGAGGGTGCTAGCTATGCTATTAAAATGTATGAGGAATAGAAGGCTAAAAACAAACTGTGAAAACTGCTCTGTTCATAATTAGAGTTGAAAATGTCACAATAGCGTGAGTTCCGTGAGCCAAATTCTCTGCTCAAGAGTAAACTCACGCACTTTTGCCAGTTTAAATATTCTGAGTTAATTTCTGCAAGAAGAAAATAGTCTTACTATTAATATTGAATGCTCTACCAAATACAGTTTTCACTGCAAACATTTAACACTTAATAATTGTATGCTGAAATGTTACTGTTGCTATGATTACTTAGTAATAAAAATACTTGGAGCTGGGAAGCAATTTTTCCTCTATGCCAATTAAGCTTTCTTTATCTGATATGGCGTAACAGAACATGGAGGTGCTGTTTTAAAAAATTACATGCTTGCTGTTATCCTAACAACTCAATCAGCTTCTCTAAGAAATCTTGTGTTCAGAAAAGAATAACAAAAACAAACACAAAGGTGTTTTATCCTGAGTGGGACAGTCGTTCAAATGAGATACGGCATGTAGAAAACTGAGATACTAAAAACATGGTTGTAAGAAAAAATACTGCACATTGTCTCTTTTCTTTACTTGCATACATAGCTTTTTAAATTGAGTTTTAAACCACTGTATGTAGTAAGTTAATAATAATAATAAAAAGAAAATAATAAACCCCAGTAGATTTGAACCTTCATGGGAAGAAATTGTTAGCAATGACTATTTAGAAATCAATTTACTAAGCAATCAGAACACCTGTTCAGTCCTCTCCTAATTAGTCATAAGTGAAAGTGATTGTTATGCTGGTGGTAACATTGAATGATGCTGATTTTATTCAAGGCTTTCTTTGTGATAGAAATACTGATGAGGCCTATTCCTTCATGCTCTCTCTCTTTTTCTCCTGTGACACAGGGAGATTCAGGAGGGCCACTGTCATGCAGGCACGAGGAGGTCTGGTACCTGGTGGGCATCACCTCCTGGGGCGAAGGGTGCGCTCGCCCCAGGCAGCCGGGAGTCTACACCAAAGTTGCCGACTACTCAGACTGGATTCTAGAGAAAACTACATAGTATGAGCATTGCTGACCCACTCAAAGGGTTGCTGTGGAATAGCAACCCTCAGAGCAATGGGATAAAGCCTATTAGTGCTTTTTCAACGGTGTTTTTTGTTAGCCTGGAGTGTAAAATACTTGTTTTAAAATGCAGAAAAGCAGGAATTAATGAATTTTCCTAACATGAAATAAAAAGCAGTAACAATAAACTCTGTGATCACTGATTTGGCAGAAAAAAATATGGTTGAGCCACGGATTTCTTCTGTCCTTGCTGGCATAAAAAGGGAGTGGATGAGGTGCAGGGCATGGATGGACCTCAGAGCTGGGAACTACTTCTGTCTCAGGAGGTTGTGACACAGCAAAAAGAAATTTCCCTCCCTTGTCTGAATGTAGTTAAAATGGGCAAACCACTTACAATTTCACTAAAGGGCTGGGGGAAGGGAAGCTGAGGTATGGAGATTACACAGTTGCATAAACCTTGTTTCCTTGGGGAATTAACCAAAAAAGTGCCAGTAATAACCAAGAAAACAAACCCAGAGGTCTTGGCAGAGGGACAGACATGGATGCAGACTCCACCAAGCCCAGTTCATGCTGGAAAATCCCATCTGCTGTTCCCAGCAGTCTGCCAAGCGTTTGCACAAGTGTGGTTTTGATCATTGTGCTATGATCTCCACTGGGCTTTGATCTTCTCAGGACCAAGGCAGGGAGCTCAAGCCTGTCTCTTAGGGTGCCTTCAAGTTACCAAACACCTCTGTTATCTATACACAGATGTTCTCAAGGCACACAGAACTCAAACAGCCAAAGGCATAAAATACATATTTCTCTACATTGCTTCTCTCCAGACTTTTTGCTTCCCCAGCTGCAAGGTCACTTGAGTGTGTTTACAATCCCCACCAGCCTTCCATTTTTAACTCATTGCTCCCAATGAGCTGTCTGTCACATTATTCTAATTTCTGTGGATAATTTTGTGATGAGAAGAAAAATAAGGGTCTACTTCTCTTGAGGAAGAATACCCAGAAAATCAATAAAGGGATTCCTCCCTCAATATATGTTATTATTTTCCTAGTTCCTAACTCTCTGTGGTTAAAGAAACAGCTTTATTCTATTCCTATTTCTCCTTGTTTCCTTTTATAATTTCTTGTTACTTTGTGTCAGTTAGCAAACATATTTCATGGCTAAAATTAACACAAGTGTGGATAACAGGAGTCAAAAATTAATTACTTTCCCATAGCAAGAAGCAGCATTTCACACTGCATCAGACAGTAGAATACTAACGTTGTCTTTGCCAAACTTTATGAGCTTGTTTCCTAATCATCTACATTACCATAATTGCTGAAAATATGTTCCAGAGTGCTACTCATAATTGCCCTACACCACACTGGGAAGTAAACAGCAGGAGTGGCTCTGCAAGTAAACGAGGTCATGAAACTTAGGAATTAAACATCAAATTTATGGGAGAAAATAATACAGCTGCTGAAAATTACTTTTGTCTTTAATTTTTAATGCTTTATTTGTAAATAATACTGAAGAAAAAAAATGGAATTGCACACCACAAGCTTATACTCCTATCTGTGTCTGGAGTCAGGGTGTGGAATGCTAAGCTGACTGCAGTCAACAAACCTGAAATCCCAAAGCTGTATTCAAAGGTTGGGGAGTTGGTTTAGTTAGTTTGTTTATTTTTCAAAGAATCGGAATTCAGAGAAGGGATGAAAACAGTCCAAATGTAACAGGAGAGGAGAAGTAATGCTGCTGTTGCTGGCACATCTGGGGGAAGAGAGGTGCTGCCTTCCCTCTGCCCCGTGATGGACTCCTGTGACAGAGCTTGAGTCACTGGGGCGCGCAGTGCCGAAGGTCTCATGCGCTGGGGGTGCAGGACGTGGCTGCTCAGAGAGCCAACAGGAAAAGTCTGCTGTGCATTGGGGGACTGGATCAGGGGTGAGAGGGAAGGCACATCACTGTGCTGGGATTTTTGCCAGCACTGCAGAAGCAGAACAGGAGATATGGGTGGGGGCCAAGGTATTTTCATGCTCTGTTTATCTGCAGCTGGTTTAAAATAACAGCAAACCTCAGACATGCTGTCAAAAACCTAGAGACTTAAATAAGGGGCTGAGGAGGAAAAAATAGAAAACAGGGGGGAATAAAAGAAAGATTCTTGGCATTCAAGTGTGGTTCTGTCCTCATGGGGAAGGAATGAAGACAGCTGGAAAAGAGTTGCTGAAGGAAAAAAGGGAATTGTTTCAGTAGGAAAACAGAGGCTGAAACTCTCTAAATAAGAATCATCAGGAGACCATCCAAAATGCTTGTCTGCTGATACTCAAACTGTGCAGGCTAAAGAGTATATGCAATATCAATCTGACAACCTTGAATACTTCTTCATAATAATGCTGTCATTAGCTTTTTCAAATGCACAAAAAATGTGTTTTTCTTTTTTCTCTTAATTTTTCCTTCCCTCCCTTTTGTTTGCTTGTGTGTTTGTTCGTTTTTTCTGCTACAACCTTTCAGGTTGTAAGTATTGCAGTAACAAAGAGAAATGGCAGTCAGCAGTACTCTGTAGACCTCTGGAGCTCCATGTTTTCTTTCTCAGAGGTATTCCAGGTGGCAGCAAAATGCCAAAGGAAACTCAGCTGCTCCTGTGGAAAGGATAAGTGATCTCAGTGACTGCAGACATTCCTTCATGAGTAGCTGTCAGCCAGATAAAATACCTTGTTGCAATATATTTTCACCTAGAGCAGATATCCTTCAATGACATTTTGCATTAGTTGTTGGTTCCTCTGTAATAAATTCCTGATGGCTAAATGTGAGTACCAGGAATAGGTATGTGGAGAATGCAGCAGTTCATGGTGGCTATGTGAAGTCCTTATGACATTGTTTAAGATGAACTACACGAGGGAATGTCTGATTTTTTCGTGGGTTTATACATCAGCATGATATGTAATTCATTGAGACCTTTAGACTCAGAAGTATATTGGTGTTATTAAGTGTTATATTGCTTGGGCTTTCTGGTATCAATAGGTGACTTGCACTAAATGAGAGGTAGTTTATGACCTTTATTTATTCTCCCTTCTAGTCTACCTCCCTGGGGAAAAGTAATTTTTAAAAAGCTAACAACCAAAAAACCTATCTTGATCTCGTTAAAGAAAAGCCAGCTCTTATCCTTAAATCTTCCAATGTTCATGTTGGAACAGAAGATAAACATCAGCGCTTTAGTTGTTGTTTTGATTAATGGCAAATGTCTCTGGTTGCCCTGAAAGTCAATAAATCTCATAATCTTACTTAGAGATGTAGAAATTTTGGTAGGGGCAAGTGCCATTATTGGTGTATTGCATGGCAGCATTAGTCTGGCCAGATTTTTTTTTGTGGAAAAAAGATCCCTGATCCTAGAAATTTTCAGGCTTGTTCAGGTACAGATGAAATACTTCATATGTGCTGTGACAGCCTGAAGAACAATTAGTTAATCATAAAGTCAAGGCACATTGTTTTGCTGCTCAAGTGGACTCAAATTTTAACTTGTAATAGCTTTCTCTGTAATCATTTTAATAGAATTGTAAAGCAAAAAACCCATTAAACTGGCAGTTTAAAATGGGAGTTTCCCATTAGACTGGCAATGCAGTGTTTCCTACCACTGCTGGTGCTTTGCCTAATGCCTGAGTTTAAAGTCTCACTTCTTGAAAGTGACCTGAGCTGCAAACAAAAATACATAAAGCCTCTCATTTCTTCTTGCTGGGAGAATTAAAAAATCTTTGCAGTGAAGATCTGGAGAGATCACCTAGTAAGTCCATTTCCTCTGCTTTCCCAGCAGAGGGGAGTGGAACAATTTGGTATGAGCTCCTAATGTAAGTTTAATTTGTTCTGTGAAAAGTTATTATTCTGCTGTAATGAAAAATGAATCTCTGATGCTGAAAAATAGCAAACTGTATGGAATTAAAATAATTCACATTGGCACTCCTCGTAGGAGAACTGTGAATTCTAATTCTCTGCCTAATTTCCTGTATGTACGGAGGATTCTTTGAAAAATTATTGCTTTTTTAAAAGTGAAATATCTGCATTAAAATACATTCAAATTGCATTTCTACTTCAAATAGGAGGCAACATTATTTTGCCTCTGAACAATTATAGCAGATATGCAATAGTACATATTTATAGAGAAGCATTTCCTGGAGTAGTAATTTGATTGATTTTCCTGTGGTCTTTTGTTTGTAAATCACATTATAGATAAGTATAGATGCATTAGAATTACTGTGGATTGTTGCATGTTGCAAGAACTTTTTCATGTCTTACGCAGTGGACTTTGAGATTTCCTTGGTATTGTGACTGGGTTTGATTTTGTTTAATTTTTGGTAGGTTTGGGATTTTTTAGTGGTTTTTTTTCTTCTTTTTAAAAATTTTTCTGCAGTTACCCTTTATGTTTCTGATATTCTTTTCCCATCACAATGTGATGTTAGGAAATACTGAGTTAGTTTCCGTGTTTTTGTTAGCTGGTTTAATTTGTGGGAGAACAATGATATCAAAGGAAGAGGTACAGGATGTACAAGATGTACAGGACATGCAAGAGTTTAAGGGGAGTTGATAGGAGCTAAAGCAAAGTTAAAGTGAGTTGGAAAAAAAAACCAAGAATCGGTGTAACTTGAAGAAAGACCAGTTTAAACAATAGATATTGGGCTTGGAACTGAAAATATGATGGAATACCTAGACATCCTGTCCAGGTCCACAAAACTGTACCCCAGGACCTGACAATTAGATCATGTGTGACACAGGAAGACTTTCTGTGCTAGGAAATTGTTGAACCATCTGAAGTGCAGCTTTGACCCAACATGACTGTGCTGTGCTCTGACCTGAGTTTATTATCACACAACTCTGCTGTGATTTGCTGCTCTACATTGATTCAATTTTCAGGCACATATCTGTACTTCCACTCCATTTCCACTGACTGTAGCATCTGGTAGATTTTGTTACATCTCCCAATAACCTCTTCACTTATTTTTGTCCCTGAAGTCATGTACAGGCATTTAGAGAATAGTATGGTTTTAATTATGACAGAAGACCTGAAAAAATATCTGTTCTGGGGTGTGATTGGGATGAAGCCTCCCTGGAGTTTACTGTGTTGCCCGTCCCTAGTACAGCATCATGTTTGAATGATTCCTGTTTTGTTTGAGTTTGCTAAGGGAAAGGTGCTTCTTAAGGAAACACCATCCATAACATGCCTGAAGTTTCTGTGCTGTGATTCCATTTTTCCATCCATGGTTGGTTTCGACCTTGTGCCCAACATGTTGAGCAGGGAATAAGTCCTACTCAGCATATTGCTCAATGTCACTGGGGAAGGAGGGAGGAGCAGTGTAAGTGTAAAAGGAGAAGGACAAAGGAACTGCTCCTCTGTTCTGGGCTTCCTGAAATTTGGCTGTTTTGGCAGATGACTTGATGCCATAATATTGTCTGAATGCAACTAATTTTTTGAAATCTATTTGTTGGAAGAACTGGGCTGAACAGTTAAGAAAAAATTTATATGATTTATACTGAATGAGTTCACACCATCCAAAACTTTGAATTTCAAAGAGTCTAAAACTAAGATTGGCAGAATGGATGGGTGTGAGTAGTAGAATGACTGTAAGCACTGAAAAGAAATAGAATAAAGAGATTTTATATTTATTTTCAGTAAATTTATTGTGCTTATTACCAGAAAGCTTTTTATGGCTCTCGGTAAACCTCTGACTTTTTTTCACCTTTCACTAAAATTTCAGGGAAAAAGAAGTTTTTTCAAATATTCTAAAATAACTTTCAATAGTTTTTCACTAGGTGGCGCTTTAGCTTTAATTTGTCTTGAGTTCAACGGCTGTGATGAGAAAATGAACATCTAAGAGGATATTTTTATTTCTATAGCTGATAAGTAATAATAATTAAACTTCCATCTTCATTTGTAGAACTTGTAGAATTCAAAGACAGCAGGTATGTTTAGCTCCACATTTCTTCATGGCACAGGAACATTAAAAGACTGTAGGACACGAAGGCTCACCAAGTTAAACAAAAGCCATTTGCCCACAGCTGCCTGCCCATGGACCCCACAGTACTTCACATGTTAATAAATAGGCATAAACCCTCTAAAAAACACTGAGCACCTCTGCTCTCTCTGGGCTTGGTTTGTGGCCAGCTTGGGCACAGTGCAGTTGTCTGGCCCTGAATCAGAGAGTTTGGGAGACAGGGTTGGGGGAACTAGCTTGGGCAGCTATGTGTGAGCCTGGCTCTCACTACTGTGCCTTATGAGCTTAAAACAAATTTAGCCTATACTTCAATAACATATGAATGGTTCTTACCACCAAAATCATACCCATCTCTTAAAAATTCCTTTGTCAGATTTTCGTATCTGGAAAAACCTGTAGTGAGATTTTCTGAAATGGATAAATTGCCCAGTATTGGGAAGAGATGATAACTTGAATTATTAGTCTCCAGCATAATCTTTAAGACAACCAAAGGGAGCCATGTGGAACAATGTCCCAGGTACTACATATTCTTGAGCAGAGTGATAAGTAATATCTGGCTCTCCTAATACAGCCCTATCATTTGAGATTGGCTGTTGATCTTAGTAAAACTTAGACCACTCAGGCAAGAGGAAAGAGATGTTCTTTCTGTGCATCAGTGAACAAAACAAAGATTTAGAGTTACTGTCACTGTTGTGGATTAAAGAACATGTGACTTCAAGTTGCACCAAGAATGATGCTTAAAAGGACTGCTTGGGGTAAAGAGAATGAAGCAGTGGGTAGGGGTTGAGGGTGTTGGGGAACTTCCATCACTGGAAGTATTTAGGGCTGAGTTACACCATGGTGTAACTGGCCCTGCCTTGCACATGTGGTGCACTGGACCTTCCAGCTGCTGCCTATGATTATGAACAGCAACACAAAATCATGTGTTTTTGTTGTTTTTTTTTTCTATAATACACTTGTACTTTTGAATGTTTATCTATTTATTTTGCATGCCCATTCTTTAACTGCTTCAGTCCTTTCATTCTTCTGCAAAAAACCAGAATATTTTATTATGGACTTATTTTTCTTCCTGTTTCAAGAGAGGTTGTTTTTGTTTAGAAGACTCAAGTTCATATGAAATCATAATAAAGTGAAAGGAATAAAGGCAAGTAAAAAGATTAAATAGGCCAAAACATAAGTGATATAAAGATATGAGTTAATTGTGGTGTCTGTTCAAAGTGATTTTGCCACTAGCACGAGAAAACACCAGGCTTTGCACTACCCTGGTTGTGCATAGACCCAGCCCTTGTCTGTGCCTCAGCCTGACTGCTGGGGCTTGGTCTAACCCTGTGAAATGATCAGTGACTGCTACCTGCCCTGGTTTTGGCTGGAGGGATGGAAACTGTGTGTGGTAAAGGCCAAAGAGAGCCACAGTGAAACAAACAGCATGCTGGGGCATCAGGGCTGGGGGAGCACCATTCAAATTTGACTGGGAAGCAAGGACAAGCACACCATGATAAAACACATGAAAAGATAATTTCAAGAGGCTCTTTGGGATACCCAGCAACAACATCATACTTCTCTCAGTGAAGAATTGAGGATGAGACAGTTGCTGTATGTAAAATATCCCTCCATCCAGCAGAAACCTCACAGGGAAGCCTGAAACTATCGACCTCTGGATGCATAGGAACATAGAAAGGGCAAGCACACACCAGAGGAAAGAGGTATGTAGTTGGAAGGGCTATTTTCCTTCTAAAGAAATTTTTCCTGTATTATTAATAAAGGTTGTCTGTGTTAATTGGACAATATGAAATATTAAGTTATTAAAACATTAGCTGGACTGGCAATACATTTTGAACTTCCATGTATGATGCATTCCCTTTTGCTCTAATGAAGATTTTTTTCAGTGGAACAAAAAATAAACAGAGATTTACTTCAGGTTATGGAGGCATTCAAGGGAAGAGTAGAAAGCCTTCTTAAGGCAGTAGCAGAACTTCAGTTTGAAGTATTGTCATGTGTTGATTGGAAAACAAGGAAACCACTCCTTTTACAAGTATTTCTGTTGCTTCTGAACTGTTGTATTACTCTGCATAATACAAGAGAAGCTCATCTTGGTTAGCCTCCAGGCACTACCTAATGATAAAACACTGGTAAAATAAATAACTTAGAGTGTCCTCATAAATGCAGTTGATACTGACATATAAAGATATCATGCTCAGTATTAATTATCTTTTAATTTCTACAGAATGGTCTGTATTTGTTATTCCTTTAAAGCTACAGCAGTGAGATTCATAGGACTGTGGGAAAGTCACATTTATCATAGAAAGTTTACATTTCTGTCTCTTGTGGTAGCAGGGAAAAAGCTGACAAACATAACCTATGGCCGTTCTAGAGGCTTATAAGCTCCCATTAGTATTTGTAAGCAGTTTTTCTGAACAAAAACCGTCTTGATATTAAGCTTTTTTTTCATGATTTTTGGAAATCTGACTCACAGCTGTCATGTGTGTGGTCTGGCACTACTATATAAACCTCCAGACAAGATGAAGGGTAAATCTCCTGAACTAAAAATGTAGGCCAAATGTCCCACTAGAATTTAAGCAAATTTGACCTGAACTTCTTGCACTTGCATTCCCTTTTATCTACGGCACAGACTTATAAAAGACATTTAGATTGCTGTCACTGGTTCCTCAAAGGTCAACATGTGCTATTGAAGCACTCCAAACCTGAGAGCCACATCTTGGTTCTGCTTTTCATTCCAGAAGTGAGCTCCCTATCAATACTATCCAGACTTACAAGATACAGATAAAATTACCCTGGTAGAAGCACATTTGGAAAAGAGATAGGTAGGGTAATCTTGTAGGGATTTGACAGAGCTGTTTATTTGAAGCATGCCACTTACACTTTTGTCTCTTCAAAATTATCAGCTATGATCCCTCTCTGCATTTCTGTGCTCTGGCATGACTTGTGGAAATTTCTGAAGTAAATACTACTGTTACTGCTACTACAATTGTTGTATCATTAGGAAATTGTCCTCATTTTGGCCAGGGCAGAGTTAGCTGTCTGGTGGTAGCCGTGAGGATGTGGAGCCTGGAGCCATATTTTTCATTCTAGTGTAGGTTTTTCTTCTATACTGCCAATCACTGGTGGGTGTGGAAGTAAGGGATTCTGGTTTCTGAGAAGGAAGGAAGGTTCAGGTGGAAAGAAAGCGGACATGCAGCCCCTTCAAAGCAATTTTCTCCTTTTTCAGGGGAGCAGAGCAGTGGGGGACACTGATGCCAACCAAATGGTTTGTCCATCACTGCTTTTCATTGTCTCAGGCTAGGGAAAAAAGTGTGGTCAAGGGAGCAGTGGGGAGGCACTGGCTAAGGTCACATTGCATCAACTTGGTGAGCATTTTTTGCATGGAAATCACCCCCTTTTGGTACACTTCTGTAATGAATATTTTTGATGTTACTGTTCATAATCTTACTGCTTTCCCCGAAAATTGTTATCTCAACCTGTAATCTCTGCCTTTTGTCTTTTTCACTGGAGGGGACTGGGGGGAGGGTAGTGGCTGTGTGGGGTAAATTTCCAGTGGGGCTTAAACCAAAAGAGAAATTACAGCAATATTTTCAGCTGCTACACCTGTGCTTGGATTTATGGGGAGGCTCCCAGCTGCAGTGTTTGATGGGTGCACCCACAATGGTATGATGGTGACCTACAATACTTTGGGGCAGACAAGGTCATAGAGAGACAACCCGTGTTTTCTAAATGCATTGTTTGAACACAAGGGATACCCAGAGCAGAATGACTCAGGTCCACCTGATAGTGAGACAATTTTCAATGAATTGCTTTCAGTATCTTATCACTCACAGTTGTATGTGACATCAAAGCAGCCTATTTCTGGGTGTAGATTTTGATGCAGTGCAAAAGGTTATTTTGTAAAACATATAACACATGATGTTTCATTTATTCAAGTGAAACTCTAGATTATATCCTATGAATTTAATGGAAAGTATTAAGTAAGTATGTTGCTCAGAACAAAAATCCTCTAGAAGCATTAAGTGTTACAGGATAACTAGGCATTATAAATGGACTCAGCTTATCTGTTTGACCTGAGCTCATATGAGAGCCATTCCCCCAGGTCTAAAGCAATCTATGTCTGACTTGGGTTCTCCATGAGTTGAGCTCACTTCACTAATTCTTATGACTTTGATTCTTGTTTTATTAATCTCTAGTTACAGAGTAGCAAAACATTTTAGGGCCAGATGGATGGGGAGAAGTGCTTTTGATGAGATAAAAATTACATTTCAGATAGAGGTGCAATTACATTTCCCTAAAGAAGATTGCAGGAACAAACAATGCAAGTAAGTTTCTAGACTATGGTACATGGGCAATTCTGTGCTAAATTAATTATTTCTATGTAGATGAGAAGGAAGGGACCGATGAATATGGAGGGTAAATGTACAGATTATTCATGTGCAAACACCTATTGGTTTCTTTTTCAGAAAATGAAGTAACTAGTACTTTTTTTTTAGGAAACAGAATAAAAATTATAATCATGCACAATAAGCTAACAATATTAAAATCAATTGCCAACACTTTACTGAAATTTGTATTTCAGATGTTATGACCAGTTCTGTAAGTAATAGATCTGCTGTTCTGTTCAGAGTTGCTTATGCATCTTCCTTCTAATGTTCTGTCAACAGAGAGGTTTGATTGGTTTGGGTAATTTAATTTTTCTTTCATTAATGCTCAGTGCATGAAGAGTTCCCCAGGAAGGCTTTTTTAAGTGTGGTAGAGACAGCATAAAGGCTTCTGGCAGCCTGTAGAAGGGACTCATATCTCAGACACTTAACAACTACAGATCAAGTTTTTGTTGTGAGGCTAGCCATTAAATTTATTAGCACATGAGGAGTTCAAAGAAAAAAAAATCTCTGAGACTAAGTATCCAGAGAGATTTTAGTCAAATTAGGGTATCTCATATATCTTCCAGACATTGCACTGAAGGGCTTTTATTTCTGTGTTCTGCAATTAGGCTAAAAGGCAGAAAGTAAAAGAGCATAAAACAACGTGGATTTTCAGATGTTCTTTATTTTGAGACTGAAAAAATTTCTCAAGAAAATGATGATGTTTTCATTAGGTATATCATGAAGTTGGTTTTCATAACATTTCAGCTCAGTTTTATTTTTTTCAGGCCACTGGGTAAATCAAACCATTGAAAAAAATTATGATTTTTTTTAACAAAATAAATATTTTTGAAAATTTTGATGGCATTTATTAATTTATCATGATTAAATGCAATTTTACTTGTACAAAGACTTTAAGGAACATCTGACTCTATTTTCCTGAGCACCTGATTGTGTACTTTCTAGTGTAGGAAACATCTGATATTTTGAAAATGCTGTCCAAATCTTGCTTCAAATCCACATTGGCAAGTTTCCAGGACCACTTGAATGTTTATTTTTCCATTTGCCTCTCTAATCATAAAACCAGATGGTTTTGGTTGGAAGGGACTTTAAAGATCACCTCACCCAATCCCTGTGCAATGTGCAGGGGCACCTTCCCCTAAATCCCAATGCCCAAAACCTGATCCAACCTGGCTTTGAATGCTTCCAGGGATGGGGCACCCACAGCTTCTCTGGGCAACCTGTACTTCACTACCCTCTTGGTAAAGAATTTCTTCCTAATATCTAGTATACCTCTCTCCTCTATAAGTTTAAAACTGTTTCTCCTTGTGCTCTCACTTGTGCCCCTGTAAGAAGTCACTCTCTCAACAAGCTCAGGTGAGCACATCTGACACACACATGAGGCCTCTTAGCAGCAACAAGAAATCCTGAATTTTCAATCACAACATGTCTGATTTAAATACCAAACAATTCTGGAGGCATACCTTGAAGCAGCTGGCCATTGATGGGGTTAGGCTTGCTGGTTATCTCTCAGCCAACATGAGAACAGGGGCAGATGGTGACACTATTAGCAGCTGACTTGTACAAAAAGGAGAAACCTTCACACTTGGGTGATGTATGTGGAAATTCAGGTTCTAAGTGTGTCCATCAGGTCTCAATTTTTTATTTGAAAAATTGGATTCTTGAGCCATTGTGGTCTCTGATGTGTTCCATTCACTATACATTGCATGCAGTTTTGAGAATACAAGCCTAAACAACCACATTAATTAACCTTTTAATTTTGCCCACTTTTATTTATCAGTGCTTCTTCTCCTGGAACCAGGAACCTCACCTCAAAGACCATTTTTTGTGATTTCAAAAATGTTTTTTATATCAGAAAGGCTAAGTTGCTTTCCTCCTATCATGTAAGTGTACAATGAAAGCAAACATCATAGCAAAAATCATTGTGTAAGATGATTAATTAAGTATCTGCCAGAATAATTGCTTTTTGTAGGTAAAATGGGAGGTCAGAAGAGTTCTCTGGCATTGGAGAAGGAGTTAGAAGAAACTGGAGTGTGTGCTGGTGTTAAGTAGTACATGTACAAAGGCTGTACCTTCCATGGCAATTTTAAACCATAGAAAAAGACTAAAGTTTATTACTCGGTGGAAGATTGATTAAAGACCTTATGCAAGAAAAATTACTGATGAGAAAAAATGGGGATAGACTGGGACAGCTAAATATACTTTGGCAGCTAAAGCATGAAAATATATAATAAAGCAAGCAAGAGGAGAAAATGAAGTATTCTCAGCTTTTGGACTTTATTCCATAAACACAAAACCCCAATACTTTAAAAAACAGAGGAAATACAAAGGGTCATTCTGTCCACCAGCACTATAAGGTAATATATAAAAATACATAATACTGAAAGAAAATGAAAGAGTAGCAGTACAAATTATAGTTTGCTGATGAATGTTCAAAGTCCAAGGAAGCACAGAAAGGATTATCACAATTTGTGGTTATTCTGGCACTTTTTTGAAAACTACAGATGCCAGCTTGAACTGCCCCAGCTATATTTCAGCCAGGGCAACATTTACATTCTCCTCATCTACCTTTGACTTGCAGCTTCTTTGAAGAATTATCCTTTTCTTTCCTGTCACAGAACCAGCCTTGCTATGTTGCAAAAATGAAATGGATGTCATGGACTCTTAACCCTGAGTGTCAGAGCACTTCAGATGTGCAGCTAAGACAATCCATAAGCATTAAGCAAAAAATTCCATCTGGAGTGAACTCAGAGGTGAAGTCTTAAAATTATAAAAGTAGCTGATGCTTAGTAGAACAGCTCAGGATTCACACCAAGGAAAGGGAAATGCTGGCCCTATTCAAGTTGGAGAGTAGCTCACCTCTCCCTTTCATGAGGCCAGAGCTTCTCTCTGCAGGATATCATCCTGTGTGCTCTCCAGTGGTGCTAACAGAATGGCTTCTGAAAGCTCTGCTGCATCACAGGAGAGGACTGAGAGCTGTGTTCCTGTAAGTGATCCCTGAGCCAGGATCATGTGGTGGCATGTCCAGGTGGTGCCATGGGCTGCCAAGTGTGCTGCAAAAGCCCCAGAGGGGTACAGAAGCAATTTAGTGCTCTTCCAGAGTAAATTAGCTCTGTTCATAGCAAGGCTAATTAGCCTGGATTCAGCATGGTCCTGATGCAACAATGCTCTTGCTCTCTTTGTTTTGTTTTTGTGCTTGTTTGGCACTGGGGTGCTTATTCATGGTGCTAAATTGCCCTGTTTGGATGCTTACAAAGCAGAACATTCCCTACTACCTGCACAAGTAAGCAGGAACTTCACTTGGTAAGTGTCTCTCTACATTCCTCAGTGGTGTTAGGAGCTATTTTTGTCAGAACAAGAGCTTTTATCAATAGTGGTGACTATTGTCTGAGGACTGTTCTGGTAACTGATACTTTGGTTGCTTCGCTGGGCTGAAACTCTGTTATTTATAAGGCTTAGTCACTGTGTAGAGCAGAGGTAACTTATTAGCCTGGGAACCATTCAGGATTCAAAGACATGCATGTTTCTCATGAAATGTGGAGGTTATGTCAGGTCTTCAGAACCGAGGGAAAAAATACTTGTTTTTTATATTTGGAAAGTTAATCGTGCTTTAGAGTGACAACAGCAAAGCTGTATGAATAATTGTTTTTATCTTTTGGCAGATAAACCAAACTTAGAAGATTATTCAGGTCAAACTTCAAAGCAAGTCTATTTGGTGAATCAAATGCATTTCATTTTCATGTTGTCCATTTTTCACTAAATAAGGGAGCCAAAAAGATAAGTTGCTGAGAGAATCTGCTGACCTTTCACAGAGCAGAGAGGAGCAGAGATCTGATCTTCTTGGAAGTGCTCCCATATCATTAGACAATTTTCAGAGTAGGGCTGTCTCTGTCACCTCAAGCATATGCTGCATAAAAAAACCCCCATATTGAATAGATAACAACGTTACACTCAGATATTTTGTTACTGTTCTAACAGTCTCAAATAATTATTTTTCAGTGTTTTCCTAAAGTGAAGGAAACTTGGTGCTATATTTCGCAAGCTTTATAAATGCATTGACCTTAAACTGTGTCATCTTCAGATCTCTTTTATGACCAGTTTCAATTCCCTGGGAATCATGCACTTAGTATAATAGCAAGTTTTGTAATTTGTGAAGTCTTTAGTTAATATTTTAACAGAAAGATTGCATTTCATTTTTTTAAATAAGAATTTTCACTTGATCTGTTGGGAAAAAACCAAAATCTTGTGTTTATTCAGAAAACCCTGATTCTGTTCACAGTCTGCTGAAAGGGCTCTGGATTTATTTCATACCTCGCAGGCACAACTGAAGTGTTAAGAGCAGAGGAACTACCATCTTACTCATCTGAACTCAGCCTGTCTCAACTGCTACACCAGAGATGCAAGGTGGCTGCTGCTTGGACTGCCTGTGTTGGGACTCAGTAAATAGCACATCTTCTCAAGCACATGCAGTAGTGTGGATAAAGAACTGCTCCATTTTTGAGAGGGACTTAAAATACTGGCTTTACAGTTTTGGAGAGTAAGGGTGAACGTCTAAACATTCATTGTCTCTTTTATTGGATTTTAGATGGAGTACCAGATTCTGTCTCATTGCATATTTAATTTTTCCCATGGCAAAGCAGAAGAAAGGGAAAAAGTGAATCTCACAGCTTTTACTTTAGCAATCTGGAGAAGCCATGACCTGGAGATTTTAGGAAAAATGAATGTTAAGATGCTTAGCCACTCAGCCTAGTGAATCTAAAATTGTCTGGGCTACCCTCACACTGTTCAGTCCAGTTGCTTTCAGGACTGACCACAGAGTTCAGTTTCAGAGTGAGTGCAGCTTAGACCTTTGAGAGCAGCACAGCTCAAAGCACAAAGGTCTCTGACCTTTTCCTGTGGCATCAGATACTTGTTCTCACCTACTCTGTAAGAGCTTGGATTCAGAAGATTCCCACTCTATTTTATTCCTTGCCTACACTCTCAGATTTGAAATAGGAGAGACCCTTAACCTTTGAGGACACCTTTGTGCTACTATGCCCTGTTAGTAAAATTTATGTTAAATAATGCAAAATTGCATATTGGGTGCGTTTAGATTGCTGGTCACTGACTGGAAATAATGTTACACAAAAGGAAATAAAGTAAATATGTTTGTACACTGTTTGAAGTATTAGGGGGGACTTGAAGATATGAAACCACTGTTTGCAGGATTTCTTCTGTGACAAGGGAAAGATAATCATGCTAGAGGTGTAATCCTGCCTTCTTCCAGAGCTGGGATTTTGACTCAGGACTTTACCCGGGGAAACAGAGCTCTCTTTGTTGACTTGTTCACTGTAACATCAGGTCAAATAGATCTTTGATTTCCAGCTGGATAGAGACAGGTGAGGATCAAAGGAAATGGAAAGATTTGCAACAAAATGTACAGGGTCTAGCAGGCAAAGCTGATATAAAGATAGGATCAAGAGGAACTTTAGGCTTGACGTTTTGAAATTCTTGTTTTATCTGACTATTTTTAAGCTTTACATGGCCTAAAACCAGCTTTAGTTGACTTTCGGGAAAAAGAAGTTCTTGATTTGATCCCTAGGTGGCCAGAGTGCTTCTTTCTGGATATTAGGGTGGAAACCAAAGGTGATATTTTGCTGTGAAGATAAAAAGCATTTTCAGTATATAATCCAATGCTGAAAAAAACCTGGCAGAATGCATTACATTCTAGCCAGGACTTTTTCTGTCCCTACACCAGAGAGAAAAGTAATGGAAGGTGTTATGGTGCTGCCTCTTTTTCCTGCATGAGAATTGACTGACACTTCCTCCATGAAGAAGCATCATGCTATTTTATCAGTTATAGGCACAATGCAGGAAGGCACAAAGGATTTAAAAATGTCACATTTAGCACTTCAGGTAATTTCTGCTATGAATACTCTGAAATTTATAAAGTACTGAGTAAGACTTTCTCTTAGTGTTAATTCCATCAATAAATGAAATATGCAAAATGTGTATAAAAATTAGGACTGTACTTGTTGACTTGAATGATTAAAACCCTTAAAGCAACTACAGTTAAAGTGTATTAATTCATAGGTGGAAATATTAAATGGCAAGTTGTTTCATTTAGTTAAAATTTTGGTGTTAGAGTGTGGTAAGTAATGAAGCCTCCCAAAAAGTTAAGTATATGGAATCACAGGCAGTATTGATACATGTACTTGGAAAGAGAAGAAATTTGGGGGTGCTTATTGGGGAAATAGAAAATCTTTTGTATTAGGAAAAATTGAATAGAAAATACTGTTTCTTTAAATTGTTTTTTGTTTTTTTAACTGAATCTTAAGTTTTAAGTCTGTGTTTCTATGGATATAATCAATGAGAATTTTTGTTTTAAAGATGAATAACAGATAAATGTTAAAAATGTTTATCTTCTTTCTGGAGACGTAAAAATGAGCACGACTCTAAGAATTTAGATATTACATATACATTATTGCATGGTTCTGCTCACAGACTTTTTATCCAGTAAGATACAGATGATGAAAAAAAAAGAAAAGATTAATAGCATTTAATTCTGGTGAATGAATAATTCTACAAGGCAAAGGGTGACAATAGAGTACATCTACTCTACTTCCTGAGTGGATGGAGACACTTTGTAGCACTGGTAACACTGTAAGGTTCATTTTCCCTTTGTATTTGTATTTTTTCATTTCCTTTTGTATTAAGTGGTAAAAATAAGCAACTGAATACTATATAACTTTGGAATGGAAAAAGAAAAAGAAATGGGCTAATTTCTTATGAGAGGAAATACATTTTAGTGTATTGCACTGGGTGAAGCTCAGAAAAACAGAGCTGGAATCACTGAATCAAATCTCTCTTTGAAAGTGCAATGAAGGTCAGCATCATAATGATGGGAAATGCAGCTGATTATTCCCTTGTATTTCACTTCTGGAACTTAGGGCTCTGTATCCTGGAGATGCTGAAGGAAAAAGTAATTTGCAGGATGACTCATTGAAGAGTCACTTAGATCTTTCAAGTAAACGTCACACTCTGGTCTGTTCAGAGGTCTGCAAAATGAAAAGAACCCTTAAGAAATAGGAAATTGATTGTAAAGCCTCTGATTGTGCAAATAGGGTCAGTCCAATTCTTGAAACAACTCTCCTCGCCCCTATTTTGAGTTGTAAATATCCACTCCAAAATGAATCTTTTCAACAGTGTGGTTTCCTCAGTGGAATACTATGGAGACCAGGCTGTGTGTATGTCTCAGGGCTGTGTGTATGTGAAGCAGTCAGTTTTCTCCCACAATTCATAAATTAATTAGCACGTTTCATAAATCTGGTAGATGAGGTGTATCATCAATGGTTTGTAATTTTGTATCCTTTTGAAAAATGTTGTTAAGTGGTCTATTTTTTCATTAGAGTTCTATTTTCTGTGTTATTTTACATATTTTTACAGTATTTTGCCTTTCAGATGCTGTAGGAAGAGATACTGTACATTGCAGGTATCACTGCAATTGTAACTCAAAATTCTGATGTTACCTAATAGAGGTAGTTTAAAGTATGCACCATTTACTTACTTACTGTGATTTTAAATAATTATTGAAAAACTTAATTGACTTTCAATAAGCAAATTCTTACTGCTTTCTAAGTACCTATATATTCATACAATGTATTTTAAGGCATGCCTGCTGTCACGGTGTGACTTGGGTTTGCCAATCTTAATATATTTAATTTCTTTTAGAGATAGGATTTAGGAGCAAAGACAAGGCAGGCTTAAAACTTAAAAGGGTATAAGAAGAAATTTATTAGTAACACAAAACAATTCAGAATAAGATTTCTAGATTATTCCCTCCTCCCCCTTTCCTCATCTTCCACATTTCTTAACAGCAACATACAGAGAACACTTCAGGAGTTCTATCTATAATTATCTACATGGATTATTCCATTTTTCCTCTCAAGCAGATCAAAAGGGGGTCGACTTAGGTCCAAGTGGCCTCGCAGGACCTACAAGGAGGTGAGATGCATTAGTTCTTCCAGGCAATATCATGGAGAAGAGAATTCATGTGGTCAGCAAAACATAATATTTCAATTGTTTCATTGATGTAACAGGTAAAATCTAACATAGCTTTGGTCTTCTAATTTAGATCTGGATTGGTACAAAATTATGAGTTGTGTAAAGGAGATCTCTCAGGTGACCTTAGTCTCATTCTAGGAAAGAATGCAACATGAATTCAGTAAAGAAGTGACAATTAAATACATGTAAATGCACAAGCTAATTTCACTCCAGATTTCATTGCCTCAATTATGCTAGAAAGAAGTTAATCTAAAGTAAACATATGAATTTTGACAAACCTATCACACATTTGCCTAAGAGAAAGGTATGTGCATGAGAGGTCTCCATTTGATACACTCTCTTGAGCAAAGACTAGGATCTGGATTTTTAGCTGAGGAAAACAGAAGTCTGATAGTGAGCATTTATTCCTATTTAAAGTGACTTGGTTGGCTCATGCCCTTAAGAGTGATGTTTTGTATTAGATAAAAATAACTGGTTTTAACAGCTCATTCTCCTTTTTATTCTAATTTTATAATTTTTGTGCCAGACAAAACCATTCACCATATCAAATTCTGACAGCAGACCTTAAAACAAAGTGTGACCAAAATGACTTTTATGCTTTGAAAATCTATTTTATGGGATGCAAGGAAATTATTTTTTCCTCTTAGATGAAAATGTGTAACAGACAGTAATTGCTCATACCTCTTGTCACAAAGCCATTAGAAATATAAATCACAGACAGGTTGGGAGTTTCACTGTTGTATCATTCACACTATGCCATTGATTGCAGCATTTAACTTTTATGTCCAGATGCCTTCAAGAAACAGTCATGTATTTTGAGAAGTTGATAATGTTGGATGTATTTTGAACTTGGTTTGCTAACAAAAATGCAGAAGACTGAGAATGGCAGCTGGGTAGGAGGTTGTTACATCTGAAATAACTTGCAAATCTCCTCAAGCTTTTGATCTATGGACAGGGCTCCTCTCTAGAGCAGAAGCAATTTCAAATGTATCAGCAGCAGAGATTCAAAACAAGAAGAACTGAGATTCTAACCTCTGAATTCACAGCACAAGTATATTTATTTGCAAGTTCTGGTTCTGGATGAAACAAATAAAAATAAATACCAAAATAATTACAAGATTTTTTATACTTACAATACACGTGTTTTCATCAATATGTAAATGTAAAATGTATAAAAACCAGAGTTTTGGAGAGAGCTTTTGGACCTAAGAAGCAGGACTGTTTATTTTCTTCTAAGAATCAAGAAATAGACCCCTTCCAATCCTCACAGTCTTTGCTCTAATAAGCTTGAGAGTTTACAAGAACATCAAAATAAGATTTTTATTTTTAGTTTTCAACATACATACAAGAGATTCATAATTAAGAGCAGTAATATTCCATATGACTTACCGATATGTGGAATTGTTTTTGACTTCTATTGTTGCTACTGTTCCTCTTAGACTGCAAATGTTATGTTCAGATCAGTATAGAATACCTTTTATGCTTTGGTGCCCCAGAGATTGAGTTGAAATTGTAGTTGTTTTCTCCCCTTCCCATTCCATTCTCCATTTTTGCTTCTTCTCCTCCTTCCCCTGAAGAAAAGAAAAATGAGGCAGAAACCTGGGTTTGTGATATTTCAGTTAGAATTTTTTTATGGTACCATCACATATCTTGTCACCAGAACAAGATGTCAAACCTGCAGCAAACTACAGAATTTTCTCTTTTATCTTAGTTATTTTTTGGAATAGGCTCTGTGGTTGGTGTTTGTCCATCTCTGTTCATGTCCCAACGACCACCAATCCTCACCCTCACCGTTTGCTGATGCAGGCATGCATTTTTACCCCAGTTAATTTTCCAGAGTCTTAAAAGCTAGGGAAAAAGCAAGGGTCATTTACCATGTTACCATGACTACATTCTAGTAATCCTTATCCAGCTGCTTTGAAGATCTTAATGGCATCTTCCTGTTAACAGAAATTAAAACATACCACCTGGTAGGGCTGTGAAGAGTGTTGGCAAGAACCCTTCAGCAGTTTGGCATTTGAAGACATTAGTTTCCTCTAGTCATATGCAAGTTATGTATTTTCACAGCACTTATGATTAGAAAACTGTAGTTAGCCATAATAATTTCCACAATGATTAATGTGTATCTCTAGAATTAAAATAAAAATACATTTGAAGGCTTATTTTGACCACAAAATTTAGCTTTTTTAATGGAAAACACATTGAAAGTAGTTTTAATTCAGAACTGTAGAAATAAAACAGTGGACTGATAATACACTTTATACATATGGATGATGCAAAGTTGGCTTGCAAGTAAATCTAAGGAAGCTTGACCCAAAAGTCAGTTACGATGTTCTGCTGAAAAGTGCTTTGATATTTTTGGGGGAATGTGAAACAAATTTTCTGGTGTTTTCAAGAAAGAAAAAGCAAAATTATTTCTGAGATGTTGTTGGGCCTTTATTAATTTTAAAATACTTGCAGACTACACAACTTCTGCATTATTTTATGCCATTTTATTTTATGCGGTTTTATTTTATGCAGTTTAGTAATTTTTTTTTTCCAAAAGAGCAAGCACAACATGCAGGATAAAATATCTATTCATTTTGTTTCCCTCCTGCATATTTTTAGCAATGCAAGTCACCCTTGAGGGAAAAAACCTTAATATAATGGCACATCATCCACAGACTCTAAATGAGCAGAGTGTAATGAATGATTAGTTGTGAGGGCTCACTACTGTAGAGGGAAGTTCTGCAAACCAAAATATCAAAAATTATCCTCTTGTTTTTGCAGATTTCTAATTAATAAATGAAAGCCATAAGTGAAATATTTCTCCAGCACAAAAAGCCCTCTGCAGTTCTTGGTAGATAGGAGAAGAACAGAAGTCAAGATTTCAAATTTATTTGAAGTCTGCACGCCACTGGGCAGTGTGATAATGTTTGTACCCCCATCTGTCTCAAAGCTGATCTAGCTACCTGCAGAAAACCTGGGGTACATTAAAGGCTCTGCCACTGGAGGTCTTTGAAGCCCAAACAGACTTGGTGATGAGTGTGTTACTGGTGTGGCAAGGAACCATGCACGGAATAAACACTTGAGTGCACCTGCACTTTCAAAAGAGAGCACAGCTCACAGCCTTGCTTAAGAAAACCATCCAGTGAAATCATTGCAAGGAGAGGCCTAAGAGAATTTTATGGGGAGATTCGACAAACAGTTCATGTACCTTGTAGCTGAGGATACCCAGAACAGAGATCCAAGAGTCATGCCCTTCCACTTCACTGCAATTTGCTAGCAATTAGTCTACTTTATTCTGCATTTTTTATCCTTATTTTTTTATATTATATTATTTTAATTTTTTTCCTGAAATTTAATATATGAGTTTCAATGCTATTAAGTGATTTTTCTTCATTAAGTCAATTGCAGAAAGAGATATATGTGAAAATTTCCACTGTCATCCAAAAATAGCCTCTTTCCTATTGTACCAAGGAAGGGCAAGGAACAAGAGCTCTATTACTTCTTGTTTTATCTGAATTGCTGTTATTATGATTGGATATCTTCTACCCAGTGTCAGATATTTTTGTGTTTACACTGTGATATTTTAGATTGTTTCTGAAGATAATGTTTGACTTTTTTTACATTGCAACATCTAGTTTGACTCTTCAAACCTCATTTATAAACAGCAAGATTGTCTCTACAGTCCCAGGAATATTTTATACTTGAAAGTACTCACATATTTTTCTTTTGGCCATCTGTCTACATCTGCTTACTCAAATCAGTGTAGCCAAGGTCATCTTACATGTCTTGTCTAAGGCTGTCAAACTTATTTTCAGCCTTGTCAAGTTCAGACTTTGCTTTTTATCTTTGTGCTAAGGGGACATTTAGTGTAAGTGTGGTTCTGTTGGCATTTGTTTTTCAGTCCCCTTTTTGACATATTGCTTTTTGTGCCATTTATTGTTCTGTGACCATTTTTAGTTTATTTTAAAACACAAGCTGTTTTCTTTTTCTTTTTTGTTGTGTTTCTTACAACCTCCAATGCAACCTTAAACCCTTTCAGCAAAGCAAATAATTACAGTATTTGGTTTGCTGTTATTGTTTCATATGAACTGAACTCAGAAATTGATCAGAGTAACTTGAAAAGCAAATTACAAAGTTCTGGCTCAGAAGGTGGGAGCAGTCTCAAACATCTCTGAATGCTTGTTTTATCTCTAATTATTCTTGTATTTTGAACAACAGTAAAAAGTCACTAAGAAAAAAAATACTGTACTCTTTAAGCATCGTACTTAGGATATTTCAAAATGCTCTACAAAACAAGTTTGTGTATCGTGATTTAAACTTATAATTTGTTGGGTTCACCACTGTCATGCTTATATTATGCTATTTGTGCTGTTTACCTACAGACAAACAAATCAAAGCTTATCTATAGCACTATGGAAGTGACTTACTGCAATTTTTTTTCTCTGGATCCAAAATAAGGTTGAGCCCAGGTGCCACCCAGAACTACAGTGACTAGCACACAGACTTATGCAGTGCTTGGCTTCTTCTTGGGCAGTGCTTAGGGAAACACGGTGGTTGCAGCAGTTCAAGCCATGCAACAACTAATTAATCAGAGAGTATTTTTTTTCTCCTTGCTTTGGGGCATTTTTCAGGAACATCTTCCAGGATGCTGAAACTTTCAAGTGGTGCATTCAACTGAAAAGTACATTTTGTAGAGCTTATTAACCCCCTTGTTATAGATTTCAATAAAGAGTTTTGTCCTTGTTGAGACAGAGTGAATTGTGCATATTGCTTCATCTTTCTTTTTCACTTTGTTTTCAGAATATAATATTCTGGAACTTCATCACTGACCTTGACAATACGGTTTTTCACTGAAGTGGTTTTCCTTTCTCCTCCAGGGATCTTTTGTCAAGACCTCAACAGACCATTCAAGAGGTGAAAATGTGGAGCTGTTTCAGCTGGTTTCTCCATCATTTGCACTGCCAGCAAGGTCAGATACTACTTATTGCTGATGCTGTTTCTATGCAAGACCATGAAATAGAGGAGGGACACGCAGGCAGCAATATTTTAGGGGCTGGAAGGCACAGCTTGGGTCCTCACTGCACCAAAGGGCTTTGTCCCTGTTTCACCACCCCAGGTAGTCCAACCCAACATGTCTGTGCTCCAGGGCACCTGCCATCCCATCTCACCCCACTCCCTCATGGGAATACTTTGATTTCCTACAAATTTGGGAGACTGCTTAAGTGAGGGATGAAAAACAGAGGTGTACTGAGAGGGGTGCAAGACTGTCTTCAGCTGCACTGTTCCCAAAGGCAAACAAAAGCCATGCAATGGACTGATCATATGAACAGCTTGCAAATCCCTGAAGAGCAGAAGAGTGAAGGAAAGCATGAAAGGGATGAGTTTGAAACGAGTCTGGATTTTGGGCATGGAGTCACTTGGGAGCCACCTCCTGGTGGTGGGCAGCCCCATGAGGCACATGAACAGCTGCACCACTTTGCTCAGTTGTGCCTGTCTTCTGCCTCTCTTCCCTACCCTCTGAGGCTGTCAGGGTAGAGAGGGAAAGGCTGTGTGAGCAGCCTGGAGTACTCTTGTGAGGGTCGGCTTTGTGCTCTTAGAAACTGGCACTGAGGTGGGCTGAGGTGTTGGTGCTCTTGGGGACAGCTGCCTTACATCTAACTCCTCCCTTTCTTCGCAGAAGTGATGCCTTCTGTCTCGCTTTCCTGAAATGGTATTTTGAGTTTTTGCCACCCAAGAACCAGGAGGAAGAAAGGAGCCTGTGTGCCTGAGTCATCCAGACTGGGCGAGTCAGGGGACTTCCTGAGTTTCACCAGAGGAGTGGGTGACAGAAAATTGCCTGGGACAGGGACTGCTTCCGTGTTTTGCATCAATGAAGAGCTTGAATTCAACTGATCAGCTATCCAGGCAGCAGAGCCTCAAGTTTGGGATTGCTTTCTCCCAGCCAAATGCCCTGAAAACTGGAATTCTTGGTCAGATTTACATTTATTTACCAAATGGCCTTTTGATATTCTTTTTGGGTGTGGTACAATGGCCTTAAAGGAAAACCTTCTTTACTTGAATAATCTGTAGGGATTTGCTTATTTTCCTAAGAGGAGGTTTGAGGGGGATCAGAGATCCTGCCCCAGGCCAGGTGTCCCTTTGTACTCATTGGTCTTTTTACTTTCTGGGGCAGCAGGATCTCCTGACTGCTGTTGCAGGACACAAAGAGCACCCCAAGTTGACTTTCCAGTCACTAGGTGATAGGGATTTGGTTTCCTCTTTACTTATTTTTAGTGAATTGGAGGCTGCTATAGGATGTTGTGAGTTTTACAGTTCTTATGTTTGTCTTGATTGTCTCCCGAGATACAATCTCAGTCCCCTGGGACTTGTGCTGTAGGGAAGACTGGATTTTTATATCAAAGCATGTAAGTTTTGTAACTAATTTTGTGGAGAGACTGTTCCTTAGCCCTGCAGGTAATTGGCATTACTTTTTCACTGGATTGCCAAGTCCAAATTGGGTGTTGGTAAGAACCTCCAGATCTGCTTTTCCTCGAAGCCAAGTACTGTCACGGGCCAAAATTATGCCAAAGAATATGTTAATGATTAAATAATGTGTGTAATTGTGGCCAAATGTCTTGATGCTGTTTGATATACAAAGGTAGTGGGAGGAGTGTGACTTTGTGCCTGAACTACTTACCTGGAATTTAATTGCTCCTGCTTAGGTCCTCTGTATTGTGAAGAGCAGCACGGCTTTTGGAAAAAAAAACCAACGGGACAGCTTCCAGGTAAATTGAAATAAACATATTTTCAAATTTTTCACCTTGGTGTAGAGAATAGACAAATATTACCTCAGAAGAGCTAGAAACATATCTATTGTTTCAGGAGGGGTTTCTGAAACTGCAGAAGGAGTTTAAAGACAGGGAGAATTTAAAACTTGGTGCAATTTTGTTAATGCAAACCTGGACTTAGTGGTTCTACAAGTTACTTTAAAATGAATTAAACTGTGCAAGGTTTAAGATATTTCCACCTAGTTCATCCCATAACTTAGTTGAATTTTTAACTTAATTACGGTTATATGTGTGTTCACTCACTGACCCAAAGCTAATGATCTCTTTCATAAGGTAAAGTGTCTGGGGGCTCACTACCTGTGGTTAAACATCATTTTAGCAGAGAAAGTCTATAACAAAGTCAGAAAGCCATGGAATAGCACAACAACAACATTTAATGGAAATTGTAACAATTTGCTCCAGAAATTCAGTGTTGACTGTCAACCTGCATAAAGCTGTCAAAACTCTGTCCTCTTGGTAATTTCCTTTTTTAAACTAAAGAATGCATGCAGGCACTGCTAATTCCTTCTGAAATCATTCTCAGCTTGCTAAACTGAAATGGGATCTAAAGCAGGCAAATTGTATCTGAAACACATCCTTGTTTTTGTTATAAATTCTATGGTGTCTGCAGCACAGCTTGAAGATTGCCACCTGGTTAATTTAAAGCAACACTGGCTTTATTTAAATGATAAACAATCTCTCTAAGATATTCCTCTTGCTAATGTCACATCCACTGAATATGTTGATTATAATAATCACTTTGCTTCACCATTGTAAAGAGCTTCCTTTCCTTCTATTTATATGTAACATCCAAAAATTGATCTAGAGGGTAAAATTGCATAGTCTAACACTTGCTTGTTTCTGTGGAGACTTACTGATTTTTCATGTATGCATTGGAAAGCACTGAGCCCACCTGTGGCATTTAAATTACCAAATGAATGTAGTGCTAATGAGTGAAACATTATTCACTTACACTTCTGCCAGACAGAGTCTGAAATCTTCAAAATTTGGACTAATATCTGTCAGAGCTGACAACAGCCTTTTTCTGTTAATCTGCTGCTTTTGCCATCCTTTAGGCATCTGTATGTTTCTCAAAGGTATGTGAAAACCAGTCTCAAAAATAAGAGGGCATAGATCATCTACGAGCAGAATTTGAAGCTGTCTCAAACTGTGTTCCTGGAGCAGATGGTCCAAGAACCAAATTCTAGATGGTGATTTATTAATGTTTTTGTCAAAGGGAATATTTTGGAGCCTGGGTAAAGTTTTTTGAAGGCTAT
This sequence comes from Tychaedon coryphoeus, assembly GCA_013398595.1. NCBI lineage: Eukaryota > Metazoa > Chordata > Aves > Passeriformes > Muscicapidae > Tychaedon > Tychaedon coryphoeus. The sequence continues at coordinate 465,777 of WBND01000574.1, read as the reverse complement.
CCTGAAATTTATAGATACAAGTGAGATGAATTTTCAAACAACTTTCAGTATAATTAAGAATTGAGCACATAGTTTATCATTCAGAGATACCCTGAGTATTTATAGTTCTCCCTGGAATTGCTGTTTTTTTCCAAACAGTCATTTCTGCCACAGTTCTGTCTGGTAGTGTATTCTTTATTTTCAGTATGTAATGAAATGTGTAAATAACCCAAATCTGCAGTGACAAATAAAAGTCACCTCTTGAAGACACTTATCATCAAGTCAGATACCTTTCCTTTTTTCAAAAATATTACTAAAGAAATTTGTAATAAATAAGCTTTCATTGAGGGAGTGGGAAGTGTACCCCTTCTGCAAAGGAATAAACATCTGGTTTAGAACATTTTTAGATTTGATTTTTCCATACTGTCATCAAATTCTTTCTCCACTTCCGTTTTATTCTGCAATTCTGAAAGGTCTGCCAATAATTCCCTAGTCACTACCTTAAAACTTCTTGTAGTGAGAACCTGCTAAATTGATGTGCCTTCACAAGCCTCTCCTCTTGTGTTTGCCTTGAGAAGGAAGGTGTTTTCACACCGTTCTCTCAGGCCTGATTGTCCCATATTTGCTGAATCTCCCTGGAGACTCAGGCAGTCATTTTGTGGTTGTACAAAGTTGACAGTTGACCTTTCTTTCTTAACCACTGAAAAGAAATTCGTTGTTCCACAGGAGATCAGGATCCACATGTTCATGGTGTTATGTCACTCCCATATTTCTGATTGTTCAAGGCTCAGAACTTTGCTTTTATTTTGGGCTCTTTGTTTCCAGGAATGCAAGTCAAAATTGTACAAGAACTGGTTGTTCCTGTACATGACATGTTTTTATATACATGAAAAAATGTGTTTAGTGAGGTTGGACTAGGTAATCAAGATGACAAGATTATGTCAAAAGGGAGCTGCAGTAATTTCCCTAACCCTTGTGCCACTGAGAGAGAGAGGTAGAAAATTTGGGAGTTGATGTTTGGAAGAAAGAAGAGATAGGGGATAGGGTTGTTAAGATTTGTGTTTATCATTATTCTACTCTGATTTGATTGGCAATAAACTCTATTCTACCCATGACCACAATCAGTGGATGATCCCTCCCTGCCCTTATACTGACCCATGAACCTTTTGTTATGTTTTGTCCAGGTGAGGAGGAGACTGATCAAGTGGCTTTGGTGGGCACCTGTCATGCCCCTTTGGAATTTCTTTTAGCAGAGGTTTGTTCAGGACACTGTAATGGCTTAAGGAGATATTAGTGAAAGCTTGCTTTCTTCTCTCCAAAATGTGGATTACAGGGATTAAGAATCCTTCAAGGGATGCCATAAATAACTGGTTAATACATAAACTGTTCCTCACTCAGCACTTCCGTGAATACTTTGCACTGTGAACTGATGTCTTGGTTTCCTAATACTGAGAGCAGCACTTACTGAAACATATCTAGTTATAGCTCAAAATGGAACCAACAATTTGCAATAGCAAAGTTGTAGAATTAAAAAATTAATTGTCTAGGGATTACCAGAACATCTGAACATAAATTATTTGACTCTTGAAAAACTGAATAATAGTCTAAACCTAGATTTTTTCCAGGTAAGTCGATAGTTTATATATTAATACCATGCTCAGAGTGTTGATATTATTGCCATGTCACACATACACGCAGGGCTATTACCTGTTGCCTTGGTAACCATATGTATTACACTGGTAGCATAGCAGCATAAGTGAACATGCATGGCTTTGAAGAATCTAAAACAAATATATGAGTGAGTGGAGGGAGTCACCTCTGAAGGAAAGACATTTTTTGTGCATCAACAAGAACTGAATGTTGTACCTTCAGGAACTATCTCAGGAAGAATAGATTTTTTCCTCTATGTTAATGCCCTCTACATTGATTTCATAGTTGGAACTGCAAATTTGGAATACAATTATTTTTGTCATTCATTGCTTGCCCCTCTTCCTTCTAGCATGAACGTGCATCATCAAAAGGTAAAATTTCCTGAATGCTTTCTAAAGCATTCATACTGAATTCATACTTCATACTGAAGAAATAGTATGGAAAAATAATTGAAACATAATAATCAAGCCATGTTTTGGGCAGTTTTATCTGTGGTTTCTTGTTTCTACTAGTCAAACGGCAGTATCAGGATGTTGAAAGAGAACTACATGAGAGGGGGATACTCAGTTGAAGGCTGACTTTACGAAGCCTTAGATAACTTCAGTCAGGTTTAAGTACTGGTGATAAAATAGCAAGAAAAAATAAATTGCTCCCTAAAGAGTATGAACTTGTATTTCTGCAATACTGTGCTCTTGAGCTTTATGGTGTGGGCAGTGCGTGGCTTAGGCATGGACAGACTTTTGTGAGCTGCTTGTTATTTGACAGACTTGGGACTAGACCTGGGAAGGCATCTCTGTTTAGGACCATGCAAATTAAATGTTGCAAATTCAGTATTACTCAAGCATATCCTTAAAGCTAAATGCATTCTTGAATGCTGGTCAGAACAAATCAGGTATGAGCTTAGGAATACAGGGGTGTCACTTAATAAACCAAGGACAAAGACAGCCAAGTCCTCTGTTCTGCAGTGCACTTGCTCTCACTGTTGCATGTCCTGTCCATGTGAGGCTCTTTAAATGAGAAAGATTAGAAGATTTCAAAGAGCATGTGAATGACTAAGGAATTGTAAAATATCTATGCTACCCCACTGCTTTTGAAAATTTTTATTGCTCAGTATTTTAGTGATTTAATTTCTATACATGTAAATCACACTGTGTTTCTTTTGTTCCCCATGAGATCACTGCTATGGAGCTGTTCTTTATAAAACTTCAGCAAATTTCCATCTGTGTAAAATTACACATTCAAGTAGGTGTGAATTCCAAAGGAAATTACTTACTTTTACTGCAGTCTCCTTTTGACACAATGTTCTCATTTAATTCTCTTCACTCTATTTTCATTCTTGATGCTGAGTGGGGTTATATGTGTGGTAAAGACAATATGTGAAACTTGTTATCTGGGTAGGTGTGAAAAGTATTTATGAAGCTACATGCAATTTTTATTTTACTAGAAAAAGACTGTATGTGACTTAAAATCCCTGGCTACATCCAGAATTCCCATGTGATAATGTGTACCCATCTGAAAAAATTTTCATACAAATTTTAATTCAGTGTTAGCACTCTCAATTATTAGCATTTTTTGTTGAATCTTTGTTTCATGCATATAAACATTTTGTCTCTGAGACATCATAGAAAGTTGTCAGCTTCTCTCCCTTTATTAGGTTTGTGGTTGCTATGATTTCTCGTGACTGTGGCCATAATAGCCAGAGAAATGAAAGACAAGCAGTTTGTGATACGCAGACACTTTCTTGCTGTATACCCTATATTTATACATTAATGTCAACTATCAGACTTCAGTCTCCCTCCCCTGAACTCTGTTCATGTGCCATGTGTTTTTTATGTGTACAGTTCATTACAGCTTTGTTGGGTGAGGGAATTTTCACCTCAGTGGAGGCAGACTCAGGAGTCAGGAACTTGCCAATGTTACAGTGGGTTCAAGTACATCCACTCCTGAGAAGAGGGTGAAATTAGTTTCTGACCTTTGCAAAGCACTTCAAAAGCTCACATTGCTCAGCGACTTTTGCTTAAAAGTTCTCATTTAAGGAATTGCCATTGCCATTGCCAGAAATGTGAGCAACGGGTGTTTTGATAAGAAATCTCAGCCCAAATTACTTGGAAGACCTTATAGCCCATCCTGGCTTATAAAAGCTAATGATGACTTATCCTGTGGAAGAAGACCCATTACCTGTGCAGACTTCACAAGATGAGGTGAAGTCAGCTGTCTCTTAGAGATGTGTTAAAGTTTAAACTACTCAGACACCTTTCTCTCACACTAAAGAGCATCACTCAGGATGCTGAACTGAGTATCTCATTTTTAGAAAAGCAAGTGATAGGATACAGCTTCATAACCCCGGGGGCAACATCCATTACAAGGTTACTCTCATGTCTTCCTGTATTGTAAAGTGATTGACAGGGAACAGAGATAACAAGCTAGAGGAATGCAAATTTTGAGTGGTTTCCTGTCCTCAATATCCTTCAAGCTGTGTCTTCTGTCACTTTTTGAAATGATCATGATTCCTCCATATACACCAGAGATTTCCAGTATAACCCTTAACTAAAACTATGTTTATTTCAGTTACATGAAGAGACAACAGTCCCCATTAAATCATGTAGTTCCAACCTGTCAAAGCACCATAGAATGGCTTGGGTTGGAAGGGACCTTAAAGCTCATCTCATTTCAACTCCCCTTCCATGGTCAGGGACACCTTCCATTAGACCAGGCTGCTGAGAGCCCCATCCAACCTGGCCTTGAACACTTCTGGGCATGGGGCATCCACAGCCTTCTCTAGGCAACCTGTTTCAGTCCCCCATCACCCTCACAGTAAATAATTTCTTCCTGATGTGTAATCTAAACTTACTCCCAATTTGAAGCCATTCTCCCTTGTCCTGTAACTACATGCCTAGATGAGTTTAACTGCCAGAGCGGCATTCAACTAAAAGAAGGAAACAAAGTGGGAAATTTTCAAAAGGCGGTACTAGCACCTCTGAGCAGCAGCTGTAGCATCAAGGAAAGATGAATAGTGGTGTCATGACTGGTAAGTTATGTGTTATATGTTATATTTTATATGTTATATGTTATATGTTATAGGTTATATGTTATATATGTTATATGTTATATGTTTTATGTTTTATGTTATATGTTATATGTTTTGTGTTATATATTGTATGTTATGTTATATGTTATATGGTTATATAGGACTTGAAAGAGGTGGGTTCAATTCATCCTTTCTATGTGACCTTGGACAAGCTGTTTAAGCTGTTGCATAGTAGAGAAAGTGAAACTTATCTGCATACCACTTTCAATTTAATTACAGGGAGCTGTTTTCCAAAACATTACCAAATAAGGGCAGGTAGAGCTTTATATAGAGTGAGTTCTTTCTTTCAGCCAGTCTGGCTGTTTTTAGGCTTATCTCTTCAAGTGCATATCCTGCAGCGCTGCATCCTGTAATCCTGATGCTCTGAATGGCCCACCCTCATTTCATCTGGTATCTTTGGAGAAAAAACTGTTGTGTCTGAATCATACTTAGATTTTCTTCCAGTAAAACAAGGGCATTCCAGGGCCTTCTCTAGGTTTATGAAGGCCATTGGCATGGAGCTTCTTTCTCCTGGCAATATGGTCCATGTGGGGTTATTTTTATACACTTTTTTAACACAGTTTGCTTCGTTCTTGTTGCCTCCCAGCTGAGGTTAGAAAGTTGTCCCCAGCCCCTCCCAGCTGTGTTGCCCCAGATGACTGTTACTCTCTGCACACTGAATGTCTGGGGCTCGCGGTCTTAAACACGTACGTTTTGCCATCACTCTAAAACAGGTTGGGCAGTGGCCAGTGACCCCTGTACAGCTGTTAAAACAAGCCTCAGCTAGCCCAGACTGAGTCACAGTGTGCTGGGTGCTTTCTCCTGCTAATGTCAAAGATCAGGTTTGCAGTGTATATGGTTCTGATGCAGACCTGGGACTGCTCCTGAGTTTCAGCTCAGATCAGAAACTGGAAAACATTCTCAGCTGTTGCAGCTTGCCCATAGCCTCTCTGCTAGCCTTTCCTCTGCTGTAGTGATAGCAGCAGGCACATATGAAAACTAAGTGGATGTGTCTTGACTTACTCGCAATAAGTTAAAAGGCAAATGTTCAAAGACTCACATTTTTAAAAGTTGCATTTAGCTGATCATTTTAACAATTCATAAGTGCATATCTACCAAAGTCTGCTGTAACTAGCCAAATTTATCTGCTAGATACACTGGATCATTTCTGATACACTGAATATTAAACACCAAGTACTGGACTTCTCTTGCCAAATAGTGTTCTAACAAGGAATTTATGACACTTTAAGATGATTTGGGTACATTTGATATCACTGTAATAATATATGTCAACATCCATACCTAAATAGATGACCCCGAATTAGTAAAATTGCTAGGGATTGGATTCTATTATTGTATTATGTGGTGTATGATTTCTATATTTTTTTGGTCTTTGTAAGTGTTCTTGTGGATATCAAGGTGTTAAATAGGAAAATTGATGCAAAAGATGACTTGTTCCCTTTTTTTAATCTGACAGTTAACATAAGGGAACAGCCCTTATAATTTTTAAATTGACTCTTTTTTTTCAAGTTATATTACATCTCAAATTTTCATTTATTTCTGAAGAGCAGCCAAAAGAAATCTGTTTAATATTGCAGTGTTGTATGGCAGAACTCCTAGCCTGTGCCCAGACAATCCACTGACTCATGCTCACGATGGCTGAAGCAGGTCAGATCTGAGGCAGCAATATATTAGAATCAGAATATTGTGATCTGTGTATCTCATTGAGTGTTGGGATCTTAACCTGTGCATTTGCCACTCTTAACCCTAGACATTCCAAATGTCTAGGCACCATTTGAACTAATTTCTCCAGATTAATTTAATTTTCACAGGGGTCCTGGTATATGTGAGGAGCTTAGTCACATCCCAAAGCCCTACACCTGACACACAGCTGTGCCTCTCTCAGAAATGAAAATGTATGATTTCATACTTAGAAGGTACAATAATGTAATTGGCTTCAAGATAAATAAAAGCTTCCAGATATGTTTTATATTAATATTATAAATGGAAAATGAATTTGAACCTAAAATAAACAGCCCTTCAGAGACCTCATGGTAATCTACCGCTGAAATGCACAGTGTTAATAGCATTTCGTCATGAGAACAGTATTGGGCTTGACATGCTACTGACAGTGTTAGAAGAAGCTCCCTGGACGGTGCCTAAAGGAAACAGGATAATGTCAATCTCTTTTAACTCCATTTAATAAAATAAAATTGCTTCGTGTTTCAGGCACTAGAGATGCATCAATACAGATGCCACTACAGAATGAGCTGTCACTGATTATCACTGCTTTTAATCTATTTTGTTAATGAAATCATTAGTTATTTTCATGTCAGCTAAGACAGAACTATGGCAACCTTTATTATTTGACATTGATCGAGTGAGTGCTCATGTTCCAGAAATCAATGAGTAATGAGGTGTCTTTTTAAAATCCTGGGTAGCACTAAAAGAAACGAGGTATATCAGATTCTTAATAGGCACGTGTAATGCTTGGGCAAAAAAAGAAAAGGACGTAAAACGTACAGAGAAGTTTGGAATAAGTTGTCTTTTCCCACTGTACTTTAAGTTCTTTGCTATAAATATTCAAATATTCAAATATTATGCTAGGAACTCCTAAGCCTAAATGCACCATTGTTGGAAATATGGTAAAAATTGTCTCCAAAACCAATTTTTACGCTATAGAAATGATAGCACAAATTTTAGCACAAAGCCAAAACAAGACTGTTAACTTTAGCAAGCCAAGACTTTGCAATTATCTATTAATCTGTAAAAAAAGATTACCTTGATTAGGCATTACAAAATTCAAATAATTTACAAAATGCATTGTTAAATTTTTCAGGTGTTTGTTCTATTCATTACCCAAGTCATAAATTGTTGCAAGCAAAATTAAACTTGAGAGAAAACCTATGCTAAGTGAAAAGCCTTTAAATACTATAACTCTCTTCACCAATGAATCTAGCAAAACCCACAAATCAGTAATAGTATGGTTGAACCAAACAACTAAAACATGAGAATCAGATATTCAAACAGTGAAAGGCTCCCCTAAAATTACTGAATTAGCCACAGTGGTCAAAGCTTTTCAGCTTTTTTCTGAGCCCTTCAATTTAATTACAAATTCTGCTTATGTTGCCAAGGTTACTAGAAGAATAAAAGGCTCAATATTAAAAGATGTTAACAGTAACACCCTATATCATTGGCTTTTATGTCTTTATATAACTTTGCAGCACAGAACTAACCCTTATTTTCCCATATTAGGGCTCATTCTTCACTTCCAAAATTTCTAAGAAAAGAAAATGAAGGAGCAAACAAACTAACAATGGTTGTTCCAAACATCTTGCCAAACATTTTTGAACAAGCAAAATTGAGTCTTGCCTTTTTTCACCAAAATGCACAGACACTTATGCAAATGTTTAGTATCTCTAAAAGTCAAGCAAAAGTCATTATTAATACTTGCCCTAATTGTCAACTTGTGCAATCTCCTGTCTCCACAGGATTTGCAAAACCTGCAATTATAGCAAACAGATATTACTAAATACCCGTCCTATGAGAAATTTAAAAATATTTATGTGTCAATGGACACTTTCTCAAGTGCAGTCTTTGCCTCTGTCCCCACAAGAAAATCAACTAATCATGTCTGCCAACTTCTTTTGCAAGCATTTGCTTCATAAAGTATTCCCAAAAAAAATAAAAAAAAATTATAGTCCCACATATACAGCCCAAAAATTAATGACATTTTTGATGGACTAGGGTGTTCACCACACTTTTAGTATTCCTTACTCCCCCACAAGTCAAGCCATTGTTAAAAAGAAACACCACACCCTAAAACACATTTTTAATCAACAGAAGAGGGGGTCAGTGGTGACACCACAGATGAGGTTGAGCAAAGCTTTATATGTTTTTAATTTTTTTAATAACTCCTTTGCAGAACCTGATCCACCAATCTTTAGACATTTTTCAAATAATACACATGCAAAATTGAAAGAAAATCCCGCTGTTTCAATTAGAAACCCTGAGACAGGACAAATTGAAGGTCCTTTTTGACTAATAACATGGGGAATAGAATTTGTTTGTGTTTCTACAGGTGCAGGTCCAAAGTGGGTTCCAGTGAAGAATGTCAAACTGTATCAAGCACAAGAGAGCACAAACAATCCCAAGAGCAAAGAAGCAAGCGTGCAGGCATGAGCCAAACAGAAAGACCATGACTGATGTTCCTTGTTCAGCTGTGGAGCCTGCAAACTTTGATTTTCATGCTAATGAATAAAGTTTTGGAATTTTTCTCTCTTGTCCATGAATTCGTTTGTAGGACCGTAGAAGCATAGCATCATTTAGGTTGGAAAAGGCCATTAAGATAATTGATTCAAGGCAAGTCCACCACTTAATCAACTACTTAAAGTTCCACATCTACATGTGATGGAAAAAGTAGACGTCTAAGGCATGTGAATTTTGGAAGAGCAAATATAACTCCCATAAATGGGAATTATACCTCTTTATTTAATGAAGGTTCCTAACAGAGGATTAGGGATCTCTTATTGCAGAGTTAAACACAACTTCAAACTCTTCTTGGGACCTATACCCACGGCTACTGCAGCCTGGTACACAGATAAAATCATTCATGTACTGAGGAACCAGAGAAAGCTGGAGATGTTTCCAGTGTTTTAATTTCCCACTTTGTCATTAACTACTGAAATTTGCATTTCTCAATTTTAGGGGTGCAAACAGACCTTTGGCATTATGTAACCTAAGTGACCAGAGATGGCATTGAGTTCCACCCAACAATTCATCACCTGCCTAGTGGTGTACCCGAGACTAATCCCTGAGTTCTCCCTTGCCCAGCAGAGGGGTTACTCTGATGACACCAGCAGTGACCTGAATGTGTTGGCTCAGCTGTGCCCTGCCCCGTTCACAAGCAGGGAAGAAGACAAGCACACAGGTCATGCCTGTGCCCTGCCTTGCTCCTCACTCAAGCTGGAAATGCTGAGTAGGAATCAAGAGCTCTCTTGGGGCTGTTACTCCCCTGCAAGAAAAGTGCCTGGTTTTGCCTGGAAGGAGGTAGAGTAAAACACTTTAAATGCATGTCACAGACGAGGCTTAGAAAAAGGCTAGAAAAGTCAATCCTGCTATAATTACTTTAGTAACAGTCTCAGCAGTGGAGGCAGACACAGACGTTGAAAGTGCAATTATGGCAGCTACTGTGGTGATAACAAAAGCAGTGCAACAGCAGGCATCCACTTGTCTTTTTCCTTCCTTTAAACTGAGGCATCAAAATAAAGAAATGGTAATATTTATGAGGTGAATAAAAGTATTTTGATTTTAATCACACATCACCTTGCCTCTTTCCCCTTTGTTAATATGCAGCACAAGGCAGAAAATGGTCAGAAAACTAGAGAGGCTCTGTCCTTATAGGTAATGTTGCCATACAGAAAATTCCAGAGAAATCAGTATTGTGAAGAAATACAGAAAATTTTATTTGGCTAACTCAGTTGTATCTTTTTCTTTTAAGGCATTACCATGCTCAGTCATTTCAGTGTCTAGATGAGGGTGACACAGACATATGGAATGGGGCAGTCTAGCCACTAATACATTGGCGTTTGTGTTTGTGGCTAACTCACATTGGGATTTTTCTTCTAAGTCCTTTCTCTAGCTGTTTACTGTTTTGGAACTGTGGAATATGAATCAGTTATTCCCTAGAGGGCAAATAAACCCTAGGAAGAGGAGTGCCTAAAGTCCAAAAGCTCAAAGGAGCAATAGGAAAGTATATAAATTTCCTATGTTCATTTTATGGAATTACTCAGAATGAGAAGTGATGTCAAAAAATGCCATAATCAGTCTCAGTAGTATACCACAGGCCTAATACTGCTTTAAATTCAACAATAAGAGCAAGCACAAATTTCAGTGTGTACTGTATTTTTTTGTAGAAACTCTCTTCTAAAGGGTTGGTGCTTTGAAGCAGCTACTTTTAGACTTTGGAACGAGATTAAATTAGAATTTGATTTTTCTAGGAAATGTGTTTTAAGAGCTGGCAGATTGCTTTCCTCCTCTTTTATTTTTTTACCTTTTTTAGCTGGAGAAATGCTTTCTATGCACATGAAAGAGGTAACAGTCTGATTGTCTGATCGATTTTCATTAACTATCGAAGAACTTGCAGCTTCCTTGAGGAGAAAAGAGAGAAGTTGTAGCTATAAATAACAGCTGAAATGCAAGGCCCTGGCAAGCTGTGGAGAAGGAAAGGAAATGTAGCAACCTGTCTGGGGCAGGATATGGCCATGTTAAATGCAGCTGGTAGAGAAATCTAAGTGAGATTGATTATTTTGAAGTAATTTGACATGCAAGTTTAATGAATGACGTTTGTGACTGCTTGATGAAATATCTTAGCACCTTGATGGAAAGAGTTCAACATGACTTGCTGGTTTGGAGGATTAAGACTGTAGCTGTGTAAATGATGGACCTCCAGATATTGGTCTCCATGGGTTTTGCAGAGTCTGACCTGCTCGGCGGATCTCTAACATAACTTTGTGGTTTGTGGCTAAAATGTAGGGTCTTAAGAATCCTGCAACCCTGCAGTTTGTCCTTTTTGGTACATCTGCAAGTCTTCATCAGTATGACCAACTTTTTGGAAGTGGATGGTTCTAACAGAAATTTGGTTACAAAGGTAGTCTGAATTACTTTTAGGATTTTCTTTTTCCATCAAAGGAAACTTACTGGTACATAGCAATTCAAAATATTAAAGGATGTGTTTTTCAGCAGTTAAGACTGTTAAGCATATGAATACTTTTTCCATTTTGTAACATAAATCCCTATTAACTCTTGAGACATCCATGAAGGTGAATTAATTTCTATGATTCCATTGTTTAACTTTAAATTAAATGAGAACATCTATATCATAGATATTAAGGGGAATCTGAAAAATAATAGCAGTATAGGTAAGAGCAGAATAAGCTGATTTTAATTCCTGATACTTTTTAAACTAGTAAAATAGTTTAAGTCTTGCATTTTTCTCCCAGAAATTGTTGTCTATGTTGCCTGTTTTTTATTTTTATTTTTTTTATTTTTATTTTAATTTTTATTTTTATTATGACAGGGAAATTTAATTTAAAAATCACTTGGTTAGAAGAAGAGGAGAAAAAATAGACAATTCTCAATGTTATTAAAATTCTCTATTTTTATAGCACAACAGATAAACTGGCAAAAATAGGAGGAAAATTAATTACACACAACCAATTTTAAATAAAAATAATGCAAATAAGGTGAAAATTTTTAAATCTGTTGTTAAAGGCTCCCTCCATGAGAGTCATATGCGATTGAAACACAAACCTGTTTCAGTAACAGAGACTAATCAAGTAAAGGTTATATTTACTGGCATCATTCAGTGACAGGGTGGATCAATACAACTATGATTTATCCACTAAACACATTGTAAGTACTAAATGTTTAAGTGCTACAATTCCTTGGCATTAATCATATGTTAATTTGAAATTGATTGCAAAAGCAGCAGCTTCAACAAATTGTCATTTTTTGTATCACATATAAACATTTAACCCAAGATTGTAGTACTTCAACTAGTGTCCTACTCTTTAAATGTATAAACAAGTGCCCGTAAAATTTTGTTTTAAAATCAATGATTTTATTCACAGCACTCATTCTACTGAAGGCACTCTGCTGCACCTCTTCTTATGAACATTTCCACTAGCCCTGGGCTACAATAGATCTGAGGTAACACAGGCACTTCAAAGCTGAACTTTAGATGCCAGAGACACTTGGTATTTGGCCTGTTCAGTCTCACCTACCAGTTCCTATTTTTCAGAACCTTGATATGAAGTGCCAATACAAAACTTCATTCTTATCTTCATTTTCTTAACATGAAATCTGCAGAATGAACATCTAGAGCTGAAGTCCCATATTTCTGGAAAAAAGGTACCAGAATTCTGGAAGCTCCTGAGCTCCATGGGCTAAGGTGCCATAAGCACAATTATTACCCCAAAATTACTGTGATAATGGGGATGAGGTATAGGATGAGGAGAACATCAGTGTATGATGGCCAAAGCTGGAACTTGGCTGTGAGGATTTTGGGACTAGGCAATCATCCCATCACCCCAGAGGAGGTAAGCAGTGGCCTGGACTTTGGAAGAACTATCAGAAGTCTGTGTAGGCAGAAACCAGTCTCACAGGAATAATCCAGCCAATCATGCAGAATGACCAGCTTAATGTGGAATTAAATGGTTTAGTTGTTTTTTTTTTGCATAAATGAGCAGTAAGTAACTGAGAATTTTGTTGAGAATGTTTATTAAAAAGAATTTTTACATGACAAAAAAAAGCATGTACCTTGAGACAAATATCTGGTTGTTCTAAAGAGAAATGAAAAGCTGTAATAAAGTTTAAGTGCTTGTTAATATCCCTCTTTTGTATTGTAGGCAGATTTGATAGAACAGCAGACATTCTGAATGGATAATGTTAAAGGGGTTCTTGCTGCTTAAATATGTGCTTCTGGTATTTGTTGTCTGTCTGTCTGCCCATTCAATAATTTTTTGAGGTGTTACAGAGAACATTAATGGGTTTGAGAAAAATATTCACTCTTTTCTTGATCTGATATTACATTGCTTAAGTGAGGGTGGTAAGCATTTACACTCTATCTGGAAAAGCCTGGGAATTCACTTTGGTACTAAAACTTGCATAACTATCTGATTACCATAACTTTCTATAAATAACTTTGTGTTACATGCAAGATAGTGACTGTCACATATTTGTCACACCTTTTGCTTTATTAAATGAATGAAATTTATGGAGAGGGGCATTTATCTGAGTTCCTGTAGGGAAAGTAGAGAATAAGGTGTCTTCTTAAATTCCCTGTCAGTTAAAAAACATCTATCCAGTAAAAAACCATATCTTCTGTTAAGGGTTCAGTCAAGGTCTTCAGGCACAGATTTTACCTAAGGGCCAGGTCTGAAAGTAGATTGATGTGACTGTACATGGGCACCAGAGGCAATAATTTCCAAATGAACTTTTTAGCTGGATTTAATTACTCACTTCTCCTTATTGCAGAGATGCTGCTTTGAAAGCAGATTGCAAATGCCAAAGCAAAGAAGAAAGGTAAAGCCTGTAGATTTTGCTCTGTTCATGGGAGTCTGCCTTGTGTAGCCAGAGCTACTATACACCAAATAAACAGCACACTTCTAGAAGTGAAGGATAGCAACAAGGAGCTTTATCAGGCAGCTATATCTGAGTCACAGGGCTTTACATGGTTTTCTTAGGGTGACAGAGCAGAGCATAAGACTACAGGGATAAATATAGAACACATTTATTAGCCTTGGGCCTTTTCTTGCTTGATGTGTGCTATGCAAGCTTTGGGGCATAGTCTGTAGGGGGATGTCTTTTGCTTTGATAACTCCAGCACAGGGAGCTACCCTAACCCCTCAGATGCTGTAGCAGTAGTGAAATGGGTCTGTTGCCAATACATGCTGTGCAAATGAAGCAAAATTTCTCTCAAAGTCTGCCTGCATGCCCACTCAGGCAGAATGTTTAAAGGATGATTTTGGTTCATGGATACCAACAAAGTAAGAGTTGATTATATATTTCTTTCTCCCCATCCTTTGCCTTTTTTTCCTTTTCCTTTTCCTTTTCCTTTTCCTTTTCCTTTTCCTTTTCCTTTTCCTTTTCCTTTTCCTTTTCCTT
>WBND01000574.1:388933-451302 GCA_013398595.1 Tychaedon coryphoeus | reverse complement strand
AAACACTTCTCCCAAACATTTCTCTGTACCCTAATGGTCTTCCTGTAGCTCTGCTAAAGAAATTTATCAATATTTCTAGATGGCAGAAGAAAGTAAAAAGGAAAGATACGAGTAAATTATAACTTATGCAGAAATTTCTAAATATTATCTACAGGAAATTAAACTAAAACTTCAGTTGAAATAAAATTTTACTGTACAAGAGGTAGTAGATAGATTTCTGATCACGTCATGTTTGAGCTGTGGATCAAAAATCTTCTAGTGTTATTGGTTATGCATAAAAAAACAGACTCTAAGAGAAATATGCATAAAATCCCATTCTGTTAAAGGCTTTATGTCTTGAGGAGTACTTGTGTTTATGTTTTGCTGTGGGTAAAGGTTGTATTATAGATGTTGCTCTGAATATTGAATATTCATGGTCCATGTCCCCAGCAAGAGAGGGGTATTCCTTTTCAGGAAGGCTTATTGCTGACTGCTGATGACATTTGTGACAATTACCTACAGTCAGTCTAAACCAAGAAGTTCCCTGTAATGTTTTAGGTTCTGAAATGATTGCCTGTTTTTAGAATATTATACTTGGCTCCAAAAGTGCAGCTCTTTTTTTTCTCTTTTAAATAGAACTCGTGTTATTAATTCAATTCATGTGCTTTGTTTTTGTTTTTGTTTCTGTTTTTTTTTTTTTTCTCTCTTACATCTCCTTTTTGCTGACTGCAGAATACTGAATTCTGCCACTGCCTTCTTGGCACAGTGTCACTGGTTTCCACAGAAAGTAATCTGGTCCAACCATTACTGAAAAAGGGAGACTAGATGATATTATCTAGCATTCTCTCCAGTCATGTATTGAAAATCTCTAGTAATGGGGATTCCAGTACGTCCCTGGGGAGGTTGTTCCAGTGATCAATTGCTCTTATTGTGAAAAAAATTTTCTCATGTAAGCTGCTTCTGATGCAGCTTGCACCTTTTGCTCCTTGACCTCTTTTGTGGCCCTGTTCTTTTTGTAGCCACCCATTTAGTAATGGAATATTGTGATGAGATCCTCCTTGAGTTTTTTTCCTCCAGAAAGACAAGATCTTACTCCCTCAGTGTTTTCTCACCAAGCAAGTTCTCCAGACTTTTGGTTATTTTCATGGCCCTTCTGTAGACCCTCTCCATATCTTTTTTGGATTGGAGGGACCAGAACAGGAAACAGTGCTCCAGGTGCAGCCTGACAAGCTCTGAGGAGAGTGGAATGATCTTGCCTTTACCACTGCTAGTAATCCCCCTGTGGATGTAGTCTGGGATCTGATTTTTCTTCATTGCTGCAGTGGTGCTCAGCTGACTCACGTTCCATCAGGATCCCTGGGTCCCTTTCAGCAAGGCTGCACCTCAGCCCACAGATATTTCTGGGCTCTTTGATTATTTTGTGCCAGGTGCAGGATCTTGCACTTTTTTGTTGTTGAACTTCATGGTGTTCTTGACATCCCACCCTTCTAGCCTGCCCAGGTCTCTGTACGAGATGCACATCCTACAAGCCTTGCTCCAACACACTAATGTATCTTTCAGCATGCTGGAGACAATTTGTTCTGGTTTTTTTTGGAATCCATACACTTCCTTCACCACTTGGATTAATAGTAACAGAGTTCTGGGATTGATAGGTTTTATTCACCAGTGGAAAACGATTAATTATTGTTGAGTTAATTTATGTATACATCTTCTGGTCACTAGATGGAGGTAGGCAACCACAATGAGGGCAGCTTTCCCTCAGTTTTGTATTATGAAAGGAAAGCGATATATTCTGTGCTGATTTGGACAGCAGGGAGTGTATTTTATCATTAGAAATACTATTCTTGTACAAGGTTGCTTGAGGATAGGATGACATTTGCACTCACCAATCTGTAGCTTTCCATCAAAGCAAACTTTTTCACTGGAATCTGTTTTAAAGGAAAACTGGTCTGGGTATAATTTAATCTGATACATTTTATTATCAGTAATCAGCTTCAGAATTTAGATAAGCATGGACATTGTTTAGATAATGCATAGATGTGTTTCTGTTCAGAAATTACTTTACTTCATGACTTAAGACAAAAAGAGGAACTTAATAACATTAGCTTAATGTCTACTGTACCCTGGAACTAAATAGATAATATATTATATACATCCTTGTATAAGCAGTTAGGAAATGCAAAGCTGTAAGTTTTACACTTTGTGTATTCCCAGCATACAAGAAAAAAAAACATAAACAGCCTTTTCAGTAACAGCTTTTATATGTTGCTCATTTATAGTCACTTACAGCTTTGGGATCTTTTCAGGAAGAGCCCACTTCATCTTTACAGCTTAAGTTGCTGCTGCTTCTTGTTGCTTAGTTTCTAAAAAATGATTAATTTATAGGGACATCGTGGAAACAGTGAAAGAAGGAAAAATTCTGTTCCTTCAGGTACTGAAGACAGCCACAAATCTGGCTTTTAGCCTCAGAGTGCTCTGTGCAGACGTGTTCAGCTGTGACAATGAAGTAAATCTTGGCGTCAGAGCTGATCTAACGTTACCTGTCAGACACAGGACAGCTACAGTGCTGCATACTGAACTTCTTGGGAATTACTAGATTTTACTCTTCTAATTTTTTTGATGAAACTAGTCTATATGTTGCTCTCCTCCATTTCATGCTGAAATGATGAGTTAATAGACATCCTAACCTTGCAGAAATAGTGGTGAATTAAATCAGGTAGTACAGGTTTATATGACTACCATCTGCCTTCTACAGAGTTAGGCAGGGCTGTGCATTTGCTGCAAGATAATTTAGAATGGGGTTTGATGAACTGAGTGCTTTCAAATACAACACTGACACCTCATGTTGTACTATTCCTACCACTGGCTCGCTCCCACTTGGGGAAGCAACCCTCCACAGAGAGTTAAACCTGGCTGGTACAGCTAGAGCTGAAGGGAATTGTGTTGGTGAATGGGAGAGGGGAGGAGACAGTGGCATACAAGGATTATTGTACTCCATGAAAACTGATCAGCTTAGCCAGGTAGCTTGTCTCTGCTCTGCCTGTGTATGCATGTGTGTAACAACGGGTCCTCTGGGCAAGATTACAGCAGTTCATCTCTTGAACTTGATCCATCCTCTGACAATCTGAGGGTCATGATTGTGAGGCTGTATCCACAAGTGTCTTTGTTCTTAGAGGATTTTCCTTTAATTTAAGCATTGGGTTTGGAGTGGGTTTTTTGAGCTTTTTTTAAAAATTCTTTTAGCCCTCACAGCATCCTGTGGCAATGAGGTCCATTTATTGCTGTCTGCAGAAATCCAGTTTTCATCTGATTATTTCCAGTTCTTGCATTGTAAGAAATACTAAAGTTTTCCCCCATGCACCTCCTTCATCCTGTTCATTATTTCATGTTCCTCAATCACATTGCTCTTAGGGCATGTGCAACGTTATGGAGACTGAGGACTAGACATGATTGGAATACAGGAAATTCGGAGAGATGGAGAAAGTATCATCAGCGGAGTTCCTTTATAAATTTCAGAAAAGGGACTTAATTGAAATTGCTCTGCTTGGACACTTGAGATGTGTTGGCCATTGTAGAAGCTTGCACTCTGTATTCTCAAGGACATTAACTTGCTTTCTGACTTCTCATGGGTATAGAATACTCTGTACTTAGGCACTTTCTGTAGATATTAGTGATATAATACTGCTCATATTGTTGAGAAATGCTTTTCTTTTCCAAGATAGAGTCCTATATTTAGTGGCCTGTGGGGTGCTGCTGCAGAGTAGAACTGTCTGCACAGATTTTTTCTGAACTGTTATAGAGAAGACTTGCCTTCCTCCTACACATGCTGCTCCTTTCAAAGCCTAACATGGTTTCACAAAGCTACAGATGTTCCTTACCAAATTTTCCACCTGCAATGCCAGCAACATGAACTCACATGGCAGTGAATGAGACTTAACCTCCTCCTTCTGCTCCTCTGTTGCCAGGACATCTGAAGAATTTATCTCTGCAGCCAGCACTATCTGTTTAAGGTCTTCTGGGGTGCATTGTAGGTTGTAAATATTTCTTGTCTTTGGGTTTCTTCTTTAATTATTTTTTGTGTGTAGTTTGTTTTTTGTCTGTTTGTTTCTTTGTTTTTGGTTTTGTTATGTTTGGTTTGGTCTAGACCTGTGCATTCATTCTGAAACACACAAGTGTACTCTTTAGATTCTTATAGTTTTTTATTTGGATGTGGAGAAATGTGGAATCACAGGTGTCCTGGCTCAAAGTAAGTGTCTTAAATAGCTTATACTCAAGGGGAGGTTATTATAAGGAACTTGTTTCTTTCTTTTCTCCTCCAGCTTTTCTTTGACTTCCTTCTGATTTGTTTTTCCATTTTTGTTCTGTATGCACCCCTGCCTTTGCCTTCTCTCGTGTAAGTGGGGTGGGTTATTTCCATCCACACAGCCAAGCATGTGTACACAGGGGTCGTGTGTCTTCAGCCTGGTGTCTTGCAGAAGCTCCTGTAATACATATTAGTCTAGATTTTGGGAACTGCAGCCTGACCAGGTATTACTTGAAAACATAGACTTATTTTTTTTTAAGACTGATAAAAAGAGAAAGTTTTTCTTCAAAGTAAGTGGAAGAACATCCATATTCAATAGGACTTTGTTTTCTGTAAAGAAAGTAACACTACGAATTGTCAACAGCTACAGTCATGATAATTCTATTGAAATGGAAATGAGCTCATCATTAATCTCTGTGAGCTTTGGATTTAAGTTTTAATGACAAAAATAGCCATTATGAGAATATAAGTAAAATGCATTCTGTAATTGCTTTAATTAACCCAGTGCCCCTCTGCAGAGCTAGCTGACGAGCTGACGCCCTGACTGGCTCAGGGAAAAGTCCTGCAAAAAGCTGTTAGGACCTGTAAAATGTATCTAGTGAATTATGTATGCTTGAAGACTTTCTGCCAGAATGAGTTTTTGTTGCTACCTATGGCTTCTAGACTAATGCAAGAAGGGACTTCAAAGAGGAAAGTCTTCGGAGGCTTTACCTGAGGGGCTTAAACAACAGCAGAATTCAGCCAAGTGTGCCCTTGTTGATTTCAGTGACCTTGTGCAGATTTTGTAGCAAGGGTGGCCTTTCTTGTTCCAAAACAGCATTAGATTAGAGAAGCAGTGCAAATAACATAGCTACGTCCTGTTATGACTTCCTTTAAATTCTGCCCTTGTAATCCTCATATGGTCCGTTTGCATGATGCAGACCCTCTTGCCCTTTTCAGTTTCAGAACTGAAATGGTAGAGGTACTTTTCTTAAGCAAGAGAGAAGTCATGCAGTGTTGGTGGTACTTCCCTCAGCTGTGAGTCCCTGATTCTGCTGTTTGCTCCTGTGAGTCTGTGTGTGTGTATGTGAGTCAGGAACTGGCACTGGCTATGACAATGTATAGTTTCCAACTTGTCCTCAAACGCCACCCTCCCACTCTCTATTATTAAATAAAGTAACAACCTGACTGGGTCAATGACCCCTCTGACCTGCTTGTCTTAAAAGTACAGCCTTCAGTCCTGCTCTGTGGGAATATCAGGGTTTTTAAGTGTTGAGCAGTTTCATGCTGAAGCCAGTGTGTGTGTGGCAGCCAGGGCTTCAGGTTTGAGCTAGTCCTTGCAAGATGGGAGTAGTGACTCTCCTGTGCTGAAGCTGCAGCTCTCATGATCTTCTGAAACCTATTAACAGCAGTTCTACAGTCTCTTTTCATTTGGGGTGCCTTGGTTGTTTTGTTGTTCAGGACTTCTTCAATATTGGAACAGTCAGAAAACTTCTCTTTTAAAAATGCTGTAACAATGTTTTGAAACAGAATTGACTTGGTCTGGCTAAAATACTGCCATCTTTGGCACCTTCTACAGTAGTTGTTGGAGTTTGATTTGCTGCTGTCATATATCCTTCCCTACTGTCTTGAAATCTGTGACAAAATATATGAAAGCCTTCTGCTGTTCCATCACTCAAACCTCTAAAAAAATATTGAATGGAGTCAAACGGGGGTAATACTTAGGACTCCTTTGGAAAAACTTAATCCACTCTGAGGGTAAATTATGTTTAACTGGTCCTCCAAAATTTGTTGTTGCTCAGCTGCAGATTTACCCTATGATGTTTTTTGTTCACTGTATTTTAAAAGTTAATTAAGAAACTATAATCTGGAATTATGTGTAAAACAGCTAATACCAGCATGTATCCTGCACACTCCTTACTGCTTAGCCAAGAGGCTGCTCTGTTTGCCTTCAGATTCAGTTTTTAAACCTAAGTTTTAGGCTAAGAGCTGAAAAAATTACCACATCATTTAATGAACAACTTTCACACGTTGTAATTTGTTTTTATGCCTCAATTTTCCTCTGTTTTATTAAGAATTAAGCATATCTTTAAAAAGTAGGAATATACCACTTTTTAAAAAACTTTTCCTTTATGTTGTCGGTAATTCTGTTTTTTTTCTCCTTTCCTTTTATCTTTTCCTGCCCCTCACTTTTTTTACCCAAAGAGTGTGTCTTGGATGAAGGGAGACCATGGAAAATATTTAGGAGAGAAAAAAATCTTAAAAATGGAAAAAAAATTCCCCTTATTTTCTATTGAAACACCATATAAGGAAAAAAAATCAGTAAAAAGCTACCACTTGCAAATATTTAAAATGAAATTCTATTTAAATTAAATCCTAAATACTCTTTTTGGCACACTGAGCTATTGCTGCTTTATTGGAGCATTTTTCTGTTGCCAAGACCAAGCACTTTCTATCCAAATTACCTCAGTTCCAACCTCTTCTCCTGCTGCTTTTCTTTGTGTCTCAGTAGTTATTCCTAGTCATCTCTGGCTGGCAGTTTGCCTACATATTCAGATTTCAGTTTCACCTATGCTTGAGGTATCAAAGGGCTCTTTGCCCTGCTCAGACCACTTTGCAACTTTTGTGTACAGCGCTGTGGGTATTTTATATGTCAGACTTAGAATATCTAAGAATATTTTGTTATGGGATTTGCTGTTTCTTAAATGTTACAGACATTCTCTTAGACATTGAGGTTAAAACATTTTTGAGGTGATGCATTAAATGCCAGCACTTGCAATTTCTTTTTTTTTTGTTCTTCCTTTTTGTCTGACGTTTTTACCAAATAGCCAAAATTAGTCCTCACACAAGCAGCTAAGCTGGTGCATCTTATTTATACCCATTTGGATATATTTTAGTTTTGCTTTTTGTATTTTATGTAAAACTTGACTTACTGTTTATCTTTTGATATTTATGTGTGGGTATTTCTTCTCCTTTGAGGGCACTTGTTCTTCCTTTAGGGCCCAATTAACATTTTTAGTTGAACTATAGGTTAGCCTATGAATGTTGCCACATCTATTTTCTTTTAATATACAATTTCGCTTTCCTTTTTTTGTTAACATATCTGAAAGCATTGGAGACCTGTTAGGTCCTCAAACCAGAAGTCTTATACTCTAAATTCAAAATATACCTCTTTAATGACAGCAGACTGTATCTACCTAAAGCAGGGTCTCTCTTGTGTCTGCCTTAGACCTCAGAGCTCTTGAATTCCAGATTCTTTATTTCTGCTGAAACAATAGATCAGCTAAGGCAGATAAGTTTTTGTTTGTTTGTTTGTTTTGTTTTCCATTTGTATCCGCTATCCAATGTGTCCAGAAAGTA
This sequence comes from Tychaedon coryphoeus, assembly GCA_013398595.1. Classification (NCBI taxonomy): domain Eukaryota; kingdom Metazoa; phylum Chordata; class Aves; order Passeriformes; family Muscicapidae; genus Tychaedon; species Tychaedon coryphoeus. Next base: position 443,681 of record WBND01000574.1, on the reverse strand, counting down.
TTCTAAACTCAATATTCTAAACTAGTACTGTTTTCTTAGCTGTAGAAAACCAAATTTTTCATGGGTTTGTTTTGTTGTTTTTTTTTTGAGTTCTTATCTCCACAATAAACATTTACTCTCTGAATGCATGGACTCTAGTGATCCTTGCACTGATTTTTAAGTTCATTTCTTTTCATTGTTATTTGGGGTTTGAAATACCTTGTATATATTAAGACCTTGAGCATGATCAGCCTTCAAAATCAGGAAATTTTTCTCACTTTAATTCCATTTTAGTGCTTCTATGCATCTAATCTACCTTCAAAAATGCTAACAGTCAATAATATTGTTGCATGATTTTTTTAGCATTAGTATTCCTTGTAACGAACCTATGTCCCACATGGAAGAAGAAGATTAGGAAAAAAGCTGAAAAAATAAAATTTTTGTTTACCAAACAGAAGGTTTTTTTTTAATCTGCAGTTTAATTCAGAATTATAATATATAATGTGTTGTATATTCCAATAGGACATAGGAAATTCTGGCATTATGAGACGCATTTTTTTTGCCAGTAAAACATGAACCACAGAACATATAGGTTACTGAAACTTTAAGCACACTTTACAGATAGTTAAGGGGAGAACCAGGTTTCAAGGAAAAAAAAGATAAAATTAGAAAGACAATGCAATTTAGGATAACAATAAATAATATAGGAGGAGAGGTAAACAAAAAGTATGTAACAGATAAGCCAGCAGTGTTTATAGCCTGTGCATCTGTGACCTACCTCAGATCTGCACCATTTTCATCCTTGGCAGCCAATTGCCAAACCATCCCCTGCTTCCACTGAGAAATGCCTGATCTTGTGTTTATTGACATGCAGAGGATAGATCACCACACTCATTTGTAAATGTTGTTTCATCTTCTTATTTATTTCTAGATCTTTGAAGTGCATGCAGTAGGAAAAATACATTTCTACATAGGAAGGAAAAATTTCTACATAGGAAGGGATGTTTACACAGGATGGTATCTTTATTTGAAAAATCTGAAGCAGCTATATGTTATAGCACAGACTTTATAAATAAATGTACAGAACATATTATCAGTGCATACTGAGAAGTGTAGGGAGTTCTTGAAAAAGTAATTACTTTGCCATATCCTATGGAGTGCTATCCAATTTACCAGCACTAATAATTCTCCTTGTGAGTAATTTTGTACTTATCACCTCTCAGTCATTCATATAATACAAAACCCCTGCATAAAAAGTCAAAAGATAGAACATTACATTGCTAGTTCAATAAAACAAATGGCAGTAGGAGAACTTTTGTCTCAACACCATAATCAATATTACAACCAATATTAGCTCATTTCTCTATTTGGTCTTTAAAAATAGTTTCTGAAGGAGTGATAAAACCTCAAAGTGAATAATGTCATTGTCTGTCACATTATTGATAATTTTTCAATGGTAAAAATGTTCCAATTAATTTCAGGTTTTAGTTTTGAGAACGATGCTTCATCTTTTCCATTTGAGTCTGTGTGCATGTACACAAGTCTTTGTAGTCATGGAAGTGATGGGAAGCACTTTTTTTTGCTCCAGGGATTAAGCTTCTCTCCAGAGCCTTGCTGTTAGTGTTTGAGAGGGGAGAAAAGACACAACAGAGGAAATTTCAGACAGAGTGTCTGTTGTCTTCTCTAATTCTTATACTTTGCAGAACTGGTCATTGAGATTTAACATCAAACATAAATTTCTGAAGGTTTTTCCTTACCACAAATGATTCACACAGGGACTTAGTGGAATACAAATTTAAATTTCTCTTTGAATAAATTATTCAAGTCTGGCTTGGAACAATGGTTTTTAACTTCATTTTCCAACAAAGAAGTCCATACCCTTTATTAGTTTATAAATGAATAAACTGTGTGTGCTTTGTAGTTAGAGTATTTTAAGACTAATTTGTAAGCATGTATTATAAAAGCATTTTGAGAAAGTTTTGTCAGCCAGACTTTTATGAGTCCTTTTATGGGCTAGAAACACAATAAATCTGTTATTTACTTTCTTATTAGTCACACTCTCAAATATCACATCACTTCTGATGAACAAGTGAAATATTTAGGCTTTCTATTTTTTATGTTTGTACAGTTTAGCTGTAATAACAACTACCAGTGTCAGTGTTTATGATAGCAGTGTCCTGGTTTCAGCTTGGATGGAGTTAATTTGTTTCCTGGTGTGGTGCTGTGTTTTGGATTCAGTATGAGAATGATGTTGATTACACCCTGATGTTTGGTTGTTGCCAAGCAGTGTTTACCCCAAGTTAAAGGCTTTTCAGGGTCCCAGGCTCTGCCAGTGACAAAGTGCACAAGAAGTTGTGAGGGACAATGGCCAGGACAGTTGAACTCAACTGGCCAAAGGGATATTCCCTACCATGGAATGTCATGCTCAGGACATAAACTGGGGGGAATTGGGTGGGAGATGCCAGTGGCGGCTCAGAATTGGCTGGGCATTGGTCAGTGAGTGGGGAGCAATTGTACTGTGCATTTTTTGTCTTTTTTGGGTTTCATTTTTCTCTCTCTTTGTTGTCTCTCATTTAATTTCATTATTGTTGTCATTATTATTATTATTATTATTATTATAGTAAATTATTATTTTCATTATGATTTGCATTTTGTTTCAATTATTAAACCATTCTTATCTCAATCCAGAGATAAGGTTTTTCCTTTTTTTTTTTTTCAATTCTTTTCCCTATCCTAACAGAATGAGGGTGGGATCAGTGAGCAGATGTGTGGGACTTAGCTGCCAGCTGGAGTTAAACCACAACAAGCCATAGAACAACACTAAACTACTTTTTATAGTTCTGGTCACCCACACACATGGCCTTTATTTAGAACAATGTGGGGAAGAGCTAGTTTCTAAGACCATAGAGAACATAGCAAGTTCACCTTATAAAAACAGAGCAAAAAAGTCTTCACCTTTTTGTTACACAGAGCAGATTAGGAAAGGGTAATAATTATTGTACCTGTCTTGCTTGCAGAGGGTACAAACATGGTATATGTATTTTTAAAAACTTCAAAGCTGGATTTCAGTAGGGGCAGAAAATTAAATGCACTGGGAGTGTTTGGCTATGACTGAATTCCACTGTAGAAAATCAATTTCTTGGTTAACTAATGTTTGCTAGCATGACAAATAAAACTCATTAAAGTAAAAAGATTGAATTTCATTATCTTGGCAATACTTACTAAGATAAGAAAAATCAATATTTATTTCAATTAAAATAAGCTTGATTATTTAAAAAATATGTTTTATTTTCTAACAGTGAGAATTATTTAATATTTCCAGCATGTGTTTTTCCATATTTACTGGCAATTCAACAAAAAAAAAATAAATATGGCTTATTTTATACTCTTAAAGCTCTTAGAGCTTTGACCTCCAGTGGAAGCTCTGGGGATGTATCAAGAATACAAAAATATTGTTCTCCTACACTGAAGTTTAAGCCAAATTTTGAATTCTTCTGTAAATTTTAAAGTAGCTTTATACTTCTATATTTCATTTAAAGAGAAAACAGGATGCTTAAGGATATATCAGAAATATGGGTGGACCCAGGACTTGAGAGCATGCGTTGGTTGCATCCTAATCCTATACTGGGATGAAGATCACTGTGACACACCAGTTGTCTTCCACTCCCAATTTTACGTGGGAAGCAAAACTGGGTCAAAGTGTACTCTGAGAAAGGCTTCAGTAAGGATTTCATGGCTTGTGTCAGCAGGCTGCAAGGCAATGTCCACCCATGCAGCTGTGACTGCAGGAGCTTTACGTGCAGCTTCCTTTGACCTGGGCTAGATGAAAAGTTAAAGAGTGATATTCAGTTTCCAGGAAGAGCTTGCAGAAAAAAAAAAAAACCCAACAAAAAACAAGAAACTTGTCTAGAAAGCTGGGGTGTTGTATGTTCATATTTGTGTTCAAGCAGTGGAAGGACTATATCATGGACTGATTTATGCCAGGCAGTAAAGACAGACATGCCAGATTATTGGAATCTGAGGGCTGATGGTCTATTATCAGAGGACTGAATTCTGCTTAATCTTCTACTTAGTTCCTCCAGCCAAGATGAAATTGGTTGGATGACTGATTCCAGATTATTTTAATGTTTGGGTCTTGGCTGTGGCAGTTCAAAAGCAGACACCTTGCTCTTTCTGCTGTCTCTGCTTTGGGAGTGGGAACCTTCAGCAAAAGGCTAGAACCTGAAATTGAAGGCAGCATCAATTTTAGCTGTTCTATCTAAATGTGTCTTCACCCTCGAGTCAGCACTGATAGACATGTTTCCTGGATAGCCTGATGTTGAAGACATGGAGGAAGTTGAGGTCTTTCCTTGTGAATGTGCAAATTCCATCCCTCTCTCTCTCTCCCCCGCCTCTTTCTCTTCACAGAGTTTTTAGCTAAAAACTACTAAAATATTGGACAAAAATACTTTAGCATAATTTAGGTTTTTTTTAAAAGCAGTTTTAACTCAACTTCTATGTAGTTCTGTCTTTAACCCATGCCCTACATCCTAGTAACTTGATTAATAAATTTTTATAATATACATATCTAGTCACATATGACAAGAAGATGAATCCAGTATCTGAATTTCAGATTGCTTGGTCTTCTAATTTAAAAATATCTGCACTGTATGCTTTTCCTCCTAATGAACAGACTTATGCAAGTGTCATACTCCAAACTTTTCTGAGAGGCCTAAATATGCTTTCATTGAAAAAACAGTTATGTCATCTCTTTGTGCTGAAATTATAACCTTAAAACTTCCTAGGAATTTTCTGCCTTGTGTAGGGCTACAGAAGCTCATGGGTACCATCCAAAAGTGGTGGATTTCCAAAAAGAAATCATCATACAGGTGAGTATCCTTCAGATTGAAGCACACCTCTTTTTTTGGAGCTGAGCCACTCAGGACCTGAGGCAATTCAGACAGAGATCTTTTGGACACAAGGCATGATACCAAACTAGGTTTTCGAGTCTTCCCTCTGAAAAGTCTTTTCTCCTCTGCAAACTTCCTCCAAGTTTCTTTCACATTTTCACGTATTCCTCTGCCACCAAATAATCTTTCTCTTGTTTCCCCCTTTTTTTTTTTTCTGTGACTCTATCCCCTTTCCCTCAATAGATCTTGTCTTATTAGCGAAGAAATTCCTGACACAGATCCATACATTCAAATACCATTCTTTTCCAAGAACAGCTAGGTTCTCCCTGGAACTAATTTGAAGCTTAGCAGACAATATTCTTTTCAGTATGTTCCTGTGTTACATCCTTGTACCTCAGAGTTTCCCAGGTTACTGAGCTCTTGTATCAGCATCAGTGGCTGTAATACTTTCTGTGCCTCTGCTCTTCAGAAAAGTGAATTATTGAACCAAGTAGTTTCTGCATTCCCCTGGGCACAGGAATCAGTGGTGGTTCTTGATAATTGTATGAATAGCAGAAGCCCATTTTGAGCTTCATGCATTCCTCATAACAGCTGGGCACAATGTAATTCTTAATTTCATCTCCCTGATGTACTGTAGTTAATTAGAACGCATGCCCTTGATTTGAGTTATGGCTTTTATATTTTAATGCAAATTCTCTACGTCATAGTCATCAACATGTCCAGGTGACAAAATGGAAATGTCAGTGTACTCTTAACTTCCTTGTATGGATTTTTTAAACTTCATTTTTTTCCCTATCATTTAAGTTAATTTTCTTTCATTCAATTGATTTAAAAAATTTAATTTTTTAAAAATAGGGTGGCACAATTCCATAACGTATTTTCTTATACGCATAGCTCTGTCTTTTCCCAGGATTTTAATCTCTGGCTTTGCAACCTTAGAACTTTCAATATTTATGTGTAATGCAACTACATTTTTTATGTGGTGGTTGTATTACAATGATGCCAAAATTGTACTCATAAACAATAAGATCAAGAAAACCAAGACCTGACCAGGCATATGAATTGTATTTCAATATGATTACACATGTGCATTAAGATTCAATCTTTTACTGCATAGAGTAATACTGTTAAGGGGACAAAATATGAGCAGTTCAGCCAAGTATCTTTTGGAACACTGTTCAATTTAATAACAAATTATTTCTGATATGAGTGCAGCAGGTCAAGAATATTTTTTTTGCTGAAAAAAAAAGAGGAATATGTCTCTAAGTTTATATTTGTGCTTTAAGTAAAAGTCTAGGTACAGATTAGAAATGAACTAAACTATAAGAAAATATCCAGGATCTTAAATTGGATTCTGAAATTACCTGTGCATTGTTTTTCTTGTATTCAACCCATATATATTTGCCATACAAGTTATGCTACCCACTGCAAGCATAAATTAGTTCTGCTTTCTTTCAAATCCTCTGTGAAGTATATCTTAAATTAAAAAGGCAAGATGCTTTGACCCTTTTATAAAAAAACCCCAACAACTGTTTTTAGATGTCCTTTATTTTATTTTTATTATATTCAAATGGTATAGTACTTTCTTTTAGTGGAACATACACAGAGGAAAGATATTTAGACTAGAAATCTGTCAAAACTGGTAATTGAAGATGGAACTTGAGTTTCTGTTCTTTTATGACAAGGTAACCCACCAGCTGATCAAGGGAAGCCAGCATGGATTCCAGTAAAGCTTTTTTGGATTTCAGTTAAGCCTTCATTACTGTCTCTCACAGGATTGTTCTGGACAGAATGTCCAGCAGGCAGCTGGATAAACACACACAGGTCAGGCACAAAGGGTTACAGTGAATGCGGTGACATCAGACTGGGGAGCTGTCACTACTGCTGTTCCTCAGGGATCCACCTTAGGCCCACCCAGCAGCTTCATTAATGACTTGGACACAGGACTGCAAGGGACACAGAGCAAATTCACAGATGACACAGAACTGGGAGAAGCTGTTGACTCCCTCTAAGGCAGGGATGCCCTGCAGAGAGACCTTGATAAATTAGAGGATTGGCTAATCACCAGCCATATGAAGGTTAACAAGGCAAAGTGCTGGATTCTGCACCTGGGATGGGGCAATGCTGGATGTACAGACAGATTGGGGAATGAAATTGCACCTGGGGGTCCTGGCAAGTTGAACATGAGCCAGCAGTGCCCCGGAGCCAGGAGAGCCATCTGTGTCCTGGGGGACATCAGGCACAGCATCATAGCCAGGCAAGGGGGGGATTGTCCTGCTCTGCTCTGAGCTGGGGCAGCCTCACCTCGAGTGCTGGGGGCAGCTTTGGTCATAGCAATATAAAAAAGACATTTATGTACTAGAGAGTGTCCAAAGAAGGGCCATGAGGATGATGAAGGGCCTTGAGGGGAAGCTGTGTTTGGAGTAGCTGAGGTCACTTGGTCTGTTCAGCCTGCAGAAGACTGAGGGGAGCCCTCACAGTGGTCTCAGCTTCCTCATGAGAGGAAGAGGAGGGGCAGGCACTGATCCCTTCCCTGTGGTGACAGTGACAGGACCCGAGGGAATGGCCTGAAGCTGTGTCAGGAGGGGTTTAGGTTGGATATTAGGAAAAGGTTCCTCACCCAGAGGGTGGTTGGGCACTGGAACAGGGTCCCCAGGGACATGGTCACAGCACCAAGCCTGACAGAGCTCAAGAAACATTTAGACAACACTCTTAGGCACATGGTAAGACTCTTGGGAACAGAGCCATGCAGGGCCAGGAGTTGGACCAAATGATCCTTGTGGATCCCTTCCAGCTTAGAATATTCTATGATTCTGTGTTTCAGTATTTTTCTGTGATTTTATACAGACTATTCAAAAAGATGAACACTGTGCCATGGAAGAGAAGAGCAAAGACCAGAATGAGTATTCGTTAAACCCTTCAATATTCAGATATGGCTATGCTGTGATTTGCCTGCTTCTAATCAAATCACATTTGATTTTAGATGAAGTCTTTATCTTTTTCTTTCTCAACCTCAATTGACTAGTGGGATTCAGTCTGAAAAACTCCCTGGTGCTTGTTTTATTATTTCCTTGCAGGCTGACACCTTAATATAGAATTTGTAGGAAAACATTGCCATTTTGCTGCAGTCATATTTAACTTTATCAAAGAATTGCAAAATTATTGGATCAACAATTTTATCTGCATTTTTTATAAAGCCAAGGTTGTGGATAATCCCTATACAATGGAAAATTTATATTTCTTTCCTAGTTAATCCAAAGGGAGTGTATTGATATAGTATTGAAATACATTATGGCATGTTAGATCACTTCATATTCTCTATGTATTAATATTGTAAAAAAGGAAAATGTAAATTCAAGGCTGGTCTAAGAAAATAAGGTCAAATAAACAGAGTGTTTAGCTGATCTACTGGGTCAGATAAAAGACACTTTATAATTTCCAAAGGGAGTATAACCAGGGCAAAGGTGGAATAGTTTTCAAGCAACAGAAACTACATAAATATTATATAAATTAGGGTTAAATTTCATAGAAATTACTTACAACTTACAACAGGTCTTTAAAATGCCTGCTTTTTTGTGTTTTTTTTTTCTTTTTTTGAAAAGTATGATGATTATACCATGCTCTTTTTGACCAAAAGTACTGAAAACTGTGCTTATATCATTCCTGCTAAATCTTTTGGCCCAGTTTTACTTAATGGATAAATATGTCTGATGCTTGGAGCCTGTCTCTTGGTATAGGCATGCATGTGTAATGTCAGTTAAATGAATCCATGGTTGGCTCATGTTTGCAGGGTTTGGTGTCTGGCACAGTGTAACCAGATCTCTTTCTTCAGAGAAAATTAATGTTTTTCAGAGAGTGTCCAAAGGAGCAGCACGCAGGCATGCATCTCTTTAAAGGCACATTCCTCCTAGATGTGTGAGGTCTTTGCTCTACTTTCTCCACCTGAGGAGACTTAAACCACAGTCCTTCTCTGCAGAACATCTGATGCTATTTGAAACTGGAGCAACCAGAATAACTTACTGCCTTCCCTGCTGAAGCAGACACACACTACAAAGATTTCTCTGGGCTCAGAGAGTCAGAGTAAGCCTAGTTTAAAGCAGTAGGGAAACCTGAAACCTCATGACTGCTTCACAGGCTTATTGTATTTTATACAATGATATTTCCTTGTACGTTCACGGTTAATAGACACTGAAGTTAAAGCTCTGGATACCACAGACAGGGCTGACACTACTTCTTTCCTTTTCCCCTTTCTCCCTTGTCCTACCTTGTAAATACGAACATCTGAAATTTCCCACTTATGGCTTTGCTTAACAAGCTTTTAATTCTGTCAGACTTCAAGTACATAGATTAAATTTCTTCACATAGTCAGCCTTTTGTGTTCAGGGAAGACATTTGCCTCTTCCTGTGCATGCATTTAAAAAATTTGCTTTCATATTACCATGGTTTGTATACAATCTGCAGTGGGTTTAGTAGCTGATATCTCTGAAGAGACATTCCTCAGTGTCTGTGCTAGTTCATCGCTATCCTGAATGCCTCTTGAACATCAGACATGGGCCAGCTTTGAAGAGAGACTGAACATGCGTCAATCCAAGGGTTTGGAACCTCACATCAGGACAGAAAACAGGCACAAAGAAGACAGAGAGAAGGTCAGAGAAGACCAAAGCTACACTGGTGTGGAGGTCTTTGAAACAGAAATAGGCAGGAAATTTGTCAGTAAAAACAGAAAAAACCGGAAGAAATCACTCCCATGGTCTAGGGTTGCCTGTGCAGGGAAGAAGGATGTGCAATGGCCAAGCACATGGGGCTGTAGGGAGATACCAACCCAAAAAACTCCTGACTAGAGTTAGGAACAGCAATAAAGGGAAGACTGGGACAGGCTGGAAAAAAATGAGTCACAAGTGGGGACTGAAAAAGGTTTTGCTTCAGTTTGGAGCAGAAAAAAAACTCATGGTCCTAGAGCAGCTGAGACTAGATGAAAGGAGATTAAAAGATCCCTGGGGAGAGAGAAAATCTGGCTTCATGCAGGAAAATGCTTGAAGGAGGAGGCAGCCATCCAAATGGACAGGGAATGAGAAAGAAATGCCAGAAATACATGAAAGAGTGCGACCTGGGAAATTAAGTCTTGTGTTTTCATCCATATCCTTCAGGAAGGAGTGAGGCAAGTCAGGCGAGATTTGGAACAGGTATTTCCACTCTCCTTTGGTGTCATGGCTGGAAACAGCCGACAGTTTACTTCTACTTCCTTTTCTCTCTCCTTCTCTCTTCTCCCAGCAAACTAAGTCATGTATCAGACTCCATTTAGATTTGCAATTTTGTCATGCCTGTAAAGAGTTGCTATTTCCTGCTTGAACAGGGTCTAATATTTTTTGTAAGCCAAATACTGTCACAGATGGAAAGTCTGACTCTCAGTATGCCAGGATTATGATGGTTTAAATCAAATACCTTGTCAGGGTGAAATATAGTTTCTTTTCATATTAATATCAGGTGCCTGTTCCCTCATGAATGACTTCTTACTCATATTAAGCCTAATTTGAATTTTGCCAGCTCAGGAGAAGGTAAAATCAAAACAGTCTGTGTCATCTTCAATTTTACAAACTGATCATGGAAAAGTCAATGGAGAGGAAACAATGGATTATATCTATCAGAAAACTGACAGAAGGGTCATGACAAAAGCGACAAACATGGAGTTTTCAGAGGAGTGAGACATAGGCTAGGCAGCATCACCGGGGATCACAGACGTCAAATCCTTCTCACTCAGCTCATTTTTTATGGTGTGTAGACCTGTTAAACCTACATAGGAAAAAAGAACCTAGATTTGACTTTCCCTTGCAAAGATCATCCCACATTACAGTTTTTAAGCTTACCTGTGTTTCATACACTGAAAACGTTTTGTAGAATTCAGCAAGTCAGTAAATTTTTAAATTAATTTCTTCAACTATAGCATAAAATTTGGGGAACAATATGGAAGACTCCACATAAAATTGTTCCTAAGTAGCAATAGATGTATTCTAGTTGCTTTACCTTTATGTCAGTTGCAGTCCAAAGTATGAAATAGTAATTATTTTTGCCCCTACACACAGAAGACTCAAACAGTAATTTTAATTGGTTTCAGTGAATCATAGAATTTTACTATCAGAGAATCCCCAGGTCAAAGTGACCTCATTTAACATCTAGCCCAAACTTTGTTGGCAAAAGCACACTATAGGCAAGATGACCCAGTACCCTGTCCAGCTGAATCTTAAAAGTGGCCAACTTTGGGGAATGCATTTCCCAAAATGGAAAGATTATTCCAATGACAGCTCTCATTTTGAAAATTTTCCTTGTGCTCCATCAGAATCTCCTCAGGAGAAACTTGTACCCTTCCCCTGTTGCCTTCTTGGAAAAAACAAGCCTCCATCTTCTTTGTAGACACCCTCTACATGCTGGAACATGGTAAGGTGTCCTTAAGGCTTCTTTTCTCTAAGCTGGACAAACTCAGTTCTCTTACCCTTTCCTCACATGGGTAGGCTTCTCAGTCCTTTGTTCATATTTGCTGCCCTTTACTACACCTTCTCCACTCTGTCTTCATCTTTCTTGTACAGTAGAGAACACAATATTCCAGGTGTGGCCTGACCAGAACTGAGTAGAGTGGGATGGTTACTTTACCTCTCCTGGTGTTGGTGCAGCCAAGTCTTGTATTGGCTTTCCTTGCCGCAGCAACAAACTGTTCAATCACACTGAGCTGCTTGCACACCAGCACCCCCAGGTCCCTTTCCATAGAGCTGTTCCCTAGCTATGTAGATCCCCAGCCTGTGCTGCTCTCCTGGATTATGNAGCCAAGTCTTGTATTGGCTTTCTTTGCTGCAGCAACAAACTGTTCACTCACACTGAGCTGCTTGTACACCAGCACCCCCAGGTCCCTTTCCATAGAGCTGTTCCCTAGCTATGGAGATCCCCAGCCTGTGCTGCTCTCCTGGATTATGTTTTTCCATGTGCAGGATCTTATATTTGCCCTTATTGAACTTTACATAAGGTTCTTGTTAGCTTAATTTTTCAGCCTGTCCAGATCTTCCTGCAGAGTGGCTCTCCCTTCCAAAGTCTCCACTGGCTCACTCAGTTTGGTATCATTGACAAACTTTATCCAGGTACACTAGATCCCATAATCCAAACCCCTGACGAAGACACTAAACAGCGTCGGCCCAGTATTGTTCCCCGGGGGACTCCCCTTGTGACAACTGCCAGGGTGAAAGGGAGCAATTTACCAGAACCCTCCAGGTGTGGCCAGTCAGCCAATTCCCCACATGGATCACACATCCACACCATTACGTTTCTGTAGGAGGAGGCTGTGTGAAACCGTATCAAAAGCCTTGGAGATATCCAAGTATACAACGTTCGCTGCTAGCCCCACATCAACCAAGCAGGTTCATTTGCTGTAGGAGCTAATCAGGTTTGTCAAGCACAATGTGTACTCGGTTAATCTGTGCTGGCTTTTCCTAATCATGAACTTCATTTGATAGATGGGCCTATAATTTCCTTGTGGAAAAGGGTGATACGGACCTTCTTCCAGTCTTTCGGGATGTCTCCCTGATCTTCATGACTTTTCACAGACAAAATACCATATTAGTTTAAATTACCACTGAGAGTGAATTATTCTCAAATCTGATTACTTTGCATATGAAAATTTTGTTGTTGCTTTCACAACCCTGTACAATTTTCATTAAAGTAAATGTTTTGGGGAAATAGTCTTGTCATTTGATCAATTTTAACATTAATATCACAGCAAGAACATTTAAAAAATGTGAACAACCATTTCTGAAAATACTCTAAGTGATTAATGGTATGAATGATGTGACCAGACAAATTTCAAAGGAAAAAGTAACATCACTGTTGTAAATTAAGTGCCCTGGACATTGTATTTCAATTTCCAATTGCAACATGTCTACGTCTCATCATAGTTTTGATATAGTAATGGAACACCAACAAATGCTCAGTAAGCCAACTCATTATCTTTGTAATACATTACTGCTCAGTAGTCAAAATACTTTATAAAGTGCACTTTTATATGTGTTTATATTTTTCAAATGTCTTCGCATCAGACCTTCTTTAATTAAGTAATGTTTGAAGTTTCTCCTAGCCTCTGGGACTTCAGTCAACAACTTGCCTCTAGTTAAGAAGTACAAAAAAAAGGTAAATTATTCTAGTTCTAATTTCTCTTTCTGAACCCTAGAGATAAACTTTTTTTCTTGCTGAAATGCCTAAGAAATCCCATGTTACCACAACAAAGAGATGGAAACTTACTTTCTTTTGTCTATAAATATGACACAGATGTAGATTTTTTTTTTACTCATCCTCACACCCTATCACAAGCCAGACAAGAGTAATCCCAGTGCTTTCAAACCCTGCTTTGAAGTACAACATAGGACTATGTGAAGCAGAGGGCAAGACATACTAGCCATTCTTGAAATGTGTTGCTGACTGACTGCTTTTATTTTGCATTTATTTTGCATTGATTCTTTATCTGTCTAGGAGCATATAGCAGGAAATTGAATTATGCAAGCAAGAATTTATGACCTTTTCATCAGTATTTCAAAATTTTCTACTGCTACCTCATAAGGTGACATTTATCTTAAGTTACTTTAAAAATGAACAGATGTGTTCAACACCATAACAGATTTTGTAGCACCTGGACAAGATGAGGTGAATTCTACTTTGGACTTGCCTGTCTTCCCTTACGGCAGCAGAGGGAATCCTAGCAACTAGATTAAGTTTATGTAAACCAAAACTTTTGGATAGCTGAATTTTGGTAAACAAACCCGTGTAGCTTCCCTTACACATCATTCACTTACTGCTTTTGTAATTTTAATAAAAATAGACTTTTACCCTGAGCCAATCCAGTTAATCTGAGCCATGTTGAGTTAATTTAAATGTCCCTTAAACTCTGAACTTTAGGCCAGTCATGGCTTATACTGTGTCTTCTACTTTCTTTCCCTTTATTTTGTTTAGTTTTTCTCTTTGTAAAATAAATGCGGGCATCTCTTTTGCTACACTGGTAGCTAATGTTAATTATATGTGAAACTCTATCCAAAAGAAAAGATTTTAACATTTCTTATTGGAAGATCACACACACAAAACCCCCAAATCACTGCTCCCAAGGCAGAGTTTGGTATTCCTGTGCTTTGCAGCTCTACAACTTGCCTGGCAGTTAAACTCATTGTAAGCTGTACATTGTCCCTTGGTACTTCTTTTTGTCTTATATCTCAATAGGTTTTTATATGATTTTGTGGGTGGACACATTTATCAGCTGAACTCTTTTTTTTTAGTGAGAAATTATATTTTTGTTCAACTTCATTGCTAAGAGATACTTCTAAAGGTCAAATGTAATAATTTGAGGAGTTTGTGGCTGGCGAGGCAATCTCTGTATTTCTGTGTTGTGATGTTGTGCAGGTTTTGCACTGGGGGAGGTCGCCTCAGAGGGGTCTGAGAGGAGGAGCACAGGCACGGAAACACAGGAGGGCTGTTCCCTCTATGGAGCTTCCTCTGTGGGCTGTGGGGACCAATCGGAGGGCTGATTCGGTGGCTGACAGCCCGGGTAACCAATTAAAAAGTTATTTCGCTTTCATAAATTACACCGGTAAAGTTAACCTGTCTCTTTTCACTTCTGTTGGGAAGGCAGGTAACAACAGGCCCGGCCTGGCCCAGCCCAGCCCCCCTCCCCATGCGGCCTGGCCGGGCAGGGGTGGGGAGCCACCAAGGCCGCCCTCCCCCTGTTTTTGGCTGGGGGCCCTGGTGGCCGGGGGAAAGGGAGAGCTTTGCTGGGGTCCTGGTTCCCCCTCAGTGTGGCCACAGCTTGGCTGAGATCCTGCCGTCATCTCAGAAGCAGCCAGGGGGAGAAGAAGAAGCCTCCAGCCGCCCACGCAGCTTAGAAAGCTGCAGCTGAGCTCTGTTCCAGCGAGCCTCTCCTGCATTTGCTCGCTGGACTTTGCAGTTTTCATTCAGCTTCTTCCACACAGCCCATGCAGTTTGAAAGCCCTAGCACGATCTCCAGGATGGCATGGCGCGGCTCCCTTCACCTCTTGGGTGCAATTTTAACCCTTTTAATGCCTGGATAAGACTGCAGATCTCCTGAGCTCCCCTGAATGAGAGGAATAAAGCAAGGAGTCTACTGGAGTCAGTGAAATGAAAGCTAAGTTTCCAGATGGGAAGAGATTGAAGAGATGCCACTGATAAGTGGCTGAAAAACCTTTTTTTGTGGGCTATGAGGGACTGTGACTACACTAAAATTCCTTTAAACTGTGAAAAATACTTGGAGAGGTTAAAGTGCTTGAGAAAAGGATCTTCTTGCCTCCAGGGGATGGGACTCTCTGTTTTAGAACTGGAAATATGGACAGAGACATTTAATGGAAAAAGAGATGAAGAGGATTTTGTCTTTGAACAGCGTGCCCTTTAAAGCAATACCCCATGTGTGTGGCATAACCCATGACACAGCTCTGGAAAGACTGTGAAGGTGGGAGGAAGTTCCACAATTTGCAGATTTTTCCCCGGGCGGATGCAGATTGTGAAAGTGAAGACACCCCCTATGCCTAAACCAAAAAAGGAACTTTTCTCTCTAGAGTGAACTGAAATGATTATTTAAGTGGATAACTGACTGAAGTGTTCTCTGTATGTTGTTGTTGAGAAATGTGAAAGGTGAGGGAGGAGGGAGGAGGGAATGATCTGGAAATCTTATTCTGAATTTATTTTTTTCCTGTGTTATTAATAAATTCCTTCTATACACCCTTTTAAGCTTTAGGCCTGGCTTGTTTTTGCTCCTAAATCCTATCTCTAAAAGAAATTAAATATATTAAAATTGGCAAACCCAAATCAAATGAAGACAGATGTGATTTTATTTTTATTATATTAAACTTCTGTTGCATGATGATGACTGGAAGTAAATTTATGTGAAACATAAAGTCCTTTAGAATTAAAGACTTTCATAATCAATGTTCTCATATATATAACTATGCATTTTCTGCTTGCAAGGTCTGGGTTCTAACTAAGGTAGAAATCAAGAGACACACAGATTTGCATGGTAAAGTATAGTGTCTCAGAAAAATCTTACTTTGAAAGAATTCTAAAATAAAAACATTAAAATTTGTTGCTTTAGAACAGCAGCCTTCTTGCAGGTTCACAGAGCTATCTCACACCAAGTATTTTTTTTCAAGATTACAATAACCACTTAAAAATTTTAAAAGAACTTTTCATTATCGTTGTTGCTTTCGTATTGTTTAAGTCTTTAATTAAATCACTTCATTATTTTATTCACTGTCATTCATGTTTATCTTTTCTAACTTTGGAAGTGCTATTGTTAAATTAAAACAGGAGTGAAGACACAGAATTCTTATGCAGAAAGTAATTAAAATGTGATGGTCAGAATTCCTCTACTTCATAAAAATAAATTAATGCAGTTCAGTATTTCCTCTGAAGAAAAGACAATACCTGATGCAAAAAATCATATTGGTACATCGTTATTATGGCTGGATTGGAATTAATTGCTCCTGGGTGTATTTGAGTGGAAAACACTGAATTACTCTGATGACTCTCAGAGTGTGGAAATGTCATGAAAAGAGAAAGCTTCCTAAGAAATTTTAAAACTGCTGCTAATATTTGATAAGATCATTCATTAGATCAGAACCTTGCACTTAACAATATCAAAATCTTTACTATCACCTCCATTCTCTACTCCTTCCTTTCCTTTGAATAAAAGCTGACTTGTGGGTAAATTAATTATGTGACCACTACACATTCTGCTTTGATAACAGAAAATTGTGTTGAATGGGATAAATTGAACTATACAAATAACTGATCTTGTGTTTGGTATGCTGAGTTGCATTTTACAAATAAAAATTTTTCAGATATCACTGTTACTTCACAAGAAAAGTTTGAAGCATTTCAGCACTTTTCAGCTAAATTTTAGACAAACTTAGAAGCCTATATTCTGTAGAATCATCCTCTGTAGGACTATTCTCCTAAGAAAATGATTTTTATATCCTATAGACATTACTCCACCTCACCCTTGTTTAAAGTTCTACATGTTTCATGAACCTGCTGTATTATATGTATTTTGGCCCAAGGGTCAAATGATCTCTTATGATCTAGGAGGAAAAAACATGACAGGAGGGGTTTGTTTGTATGCGACTGCTTTTTTGGTCTTGTAATATGCAACATCATTATGCCAATTTAAAGGATATTATTAGTGCCTGAGAATGCATAATGAGAATGCATATCTGCTCTACTGACAGAATAGAGATGTCCTTATACTTTTGTATCCTATCTCCTCTCTTCAGCAGATACACATAAAAGTGCATGAAATGAAGGAATTATTTCTGTCTTCATAAATGTTTAAGTTAGGAACTGACCTTCCTGATTCTCTGATTCTAACCTTCTTTAGAACAAGAGATATAAAATTTCATCCAGTAACACCTTCCTTAGAGCCATCCAGAGTCCTGATAGCAACAGTTAGCAGATTTGTGGATGATCAGGCAAGTAAAGAAGCTCCCTGGGCTGTCATTAAAATTGCACAGCTTACTTTTCATCTAGCTATATGAGAAATAGTGCATCATTTCAGCAACTCCTGCACAGTATGCAGTTAAGATATATTTATGTAATTTTTAGAACTGACATATTAAGCAAATTTCTAGCTGGTTCAAATTCAAGAATAAAAAAGGTGTTGTTATTTCTTTAGATAAAAATAATTCCCTGAAGGTCATTTTATAATTACAAGAAACTAAAGTGAACATATGAAAGTGAACTATGAAAGGTTTAAAATAACCAATGCTGCAAAATGTTTCTCTAAAACTAAGTTAACCTCACCAAAAGATGTAAACATAAAAAATTTGTTGGCCAATGTAATTGTAGTAAAATTGCCAAAATCATTGCAGGAGGTGTGATTGCTAAAGGAATGTTTTATTTTATTTAAGTCCTTTGATTTTGATATATGATTTATCCAAGTGTGAAAAATGTATTTTGGTTAATTTTATTGTCTTTAGGACCACACAAGCTTTGGTTGTGCCCCTTCTTCTCATGTCATGCTCTCTCCTCTCTGATTGCTGCAATGTCAACACACATACAATGCAGAAAGACTCTGTTGGGTCTAAATATTGTTTTTCATACAAATCCTGAAATTGGAGCATAAGTTACCTGGTAGCAAGTCCCCAAAAGCCATGGATTTGTAGGTTAAGTACTTGTTAAGCAGGGTACATGAAAATGAGAAATACAGATGTGTTTTGTTACCAGTTCTCGCTCTTTACTTTTTATTCCCTGAGATATTTCCTGAGTGCTTAGGCACAGAAAGGAATATTTAATTTAATCAAGACTAACTTGTAATAGTTAAGTCAATGAATGTGACAGAGATAAATGTTCTAAACCCTCTATTTTCTTCCTGATAATTTTTTTAGAGTAGCTGACAAGAGAGCAACTTTGGTACTTGTATTTCAGCTGATATAAGTTGCATCTTCTATTCTGTTTCATGTCTCAAACAGCCCAGAAAATCAATACTCCAAATACCCAGTGTGATAGATTTTATGGTTTAGACAGTAGAAACAGCAGAAATTCTGAAAACATCTGTTAGATACTGCACTGCAAAGTACATAATTATTTGAATTGGGTAGGAGAAAGATGGGTAAGAGTTCTTAGATAAATTCAAAGAGAACATTTTCTTGTGGAAGTTGAATTTTTTTTTATAACTTCTGAAGTCCCTCCTTCTGTGTGATTTATTGTGTTAGTCAAGTTTTTTTTAAATTCATTGGGTTAGATAATACTGACCTGCTCACAAATAATTTCCTTAATGGAGTTATTTTAAAAGGAGAGGAGTAAATCTCTTGTTTCTGTAAAGCTATGATGTTTCAAACAAGTTGAAAACCTGAAAAAAACCCTTCAAAAAACTTGAAAAAAAATCTTCTGGTATAGCATAATTTTATGAAAGGCATATAATCACTTGATAAACTTTCAAATATAAAAATAGTCCAGTAATTTTAACATCCTCTTTTTATGTGTGATTCACAATATAAATTATTTAATAATTATTCATGAGAATACAAATGCACAAAGAATAAGCTGATTAATCTTTACTACTTGGTAGAAAGAGAAATCCTAAATTAATGTGCAATCTGTTCAGGTTTTCTCTTCCCTTGTTTCTGCTTCAATTATATGAAGGAAGTATGATTTTTTCATCTGAGGAATGAACTGGTAATGGAACCAGCATTCTATCTGAATTATTTCAGGATGTGTCTAAATCAGAATATTTGTAACAGATATCACTGTATTTTTTAAAAGCATGCTAGCTATCATGAGAGATCCCAGATGTTTTGGGTCATGAGCCTAAAGGCTTCTGTCAGTGCCTGAGGATTTTCTGAATGTGTCACGGGCACCAGCAGCAGTCAAAATGCCCTTGTGTTACCAACACTCACCAGTCACAAACCCAAAACACAGAACCACACAAAATGCCCTTAAGAAAACTATCTTCATCTGAGCCAGACCCAGGACAGTATATTTTGGTATTAATTTTGAGGTGAGGTGAGAACCTTGGTTTATTTGTGATCTTGAACACTATGAAAGAAAAAAGCTTCTGGAAGTAGGAAGCCATGGTTTTTGGAACTGACCTTCTTCAACATTCAGATTATGTTTTTTCTTACTTTGTACCAGTCTTATATGAATGGCCACAAGAAATAAATTACCGCTTTATATGTGGAAGTAAGATATTGAACTTCAATTCTCAATCTCATGCTGGAAAAAGAGTGAAAATTTGGACAGATTGTTATTAGAGAAAGGGTTGAAAATGCTGGGAGATGGGTCCTGCATGATTAAACAGCATAGTGCATGTAGAGGTTCTCATCTGTTTCCATGCAGCATCAACCAGCCAGCTTGATTAGCTTTCTGTTGTCTGACTCTCCTCACCCTGAAGAGAGTGACAGGCATGTGTTGGATGTGTTTCATTGTTTCTTGTCAACTCAGAAACTTCCAGTGAGTAGATCATTAAATAAAATAATTTTCAAGGATATTGGAGTCAGAAGTTGTATATTTTTCTACATGTACTAATATTTTATATACATTTTTGTAAAGTGTTTAGCTCTTCTAATATATTAATAAACATTCTAAAGAGATACCATATTTTTTCTGCAGTAATCTGGATAGTGAGGTGCATAAAGATGGAAGTTATAATTGATCTGCATCTGTAGCTACTGCATTAATTCTGTCAGACTGATTCACTTCCTGTTTGATAATATAAGGTAAGATTTTCAGCAATTGCTGTAAAAACATTCAGATATTTTCTTTAATTATTATTTTTACCAAAAATGTACAGTATGAGAAAGTATGGCAATGAGTCACATAAGTAGTTTGCATTGACATCAGAGCATAAAGGTAATGCTGACCAGAAAATGTCTAAAAGCTGTTAATGAGATAACAATAATTGAAAGTTTAATATAAAAAAATCCCAACATATGTCCCTCAGACTATGATTATATTTTCTTTCATTTCTGAATTGCATGAAAGACTTGTATAGCGCTTAGTAGTACAAGGTATTTATTAAGCTGAGAGAGACAGAGTCTTCAGGAAATAAGTTTTTCTTTTTCTTACCAGAGAAGCCTTAAATAGTTCACCTGCTTTCCCCAGACAGCAAGTCTCTCAGGAATGACCCAAATATTTTCCTTCAGAATCTAATAAAAACTGTTCTTTTACAGACAGAAAGGTCCCTATACAGGTACAGCTTCTCCAGCAACAGAACCCCAGAGAGATTTTGGAAGCCTGTGTGCTTCCTGGCAAAGAATTTCTCAGGCATTTTGTAGAGCCAAGGGACATTATTCCCAGCAAGAATTGTCAATAATGGATTTTTTTTTTTTTTTGCATTGGGGATAATTCAATAGAGAGTTAGATTTTTTGAGTTTTTCTTAATTTATTATTTCTGTTACTGATTCAAACAAGACTATTCTGCCTTTCCATTCCTGATCCAAGTATAGTTTTTGTGTATTTTTACCCACAGCAGAATCCAAACATTATAACACAGGTTGCTCTGATACTTCATACTGTTGTTACTTTTAGCTGAATATCTAATGGAATTTCTGTTGAATCAACCAATTTGTTGTAAATTAGATCATATCCAAAAACACTGAATTTATCAGCATGAGTCTGATCTGCATTTACCACTGCTGTAAAATAGCTGAATTTCAGATACGTTGTATAAATTTTAACTTTTTTGGTATGAAATGAGACTTCAATCACTGCATTGGCATGTCTGCTCAAACTGTTTCCATGTATTCTCACGGCTTCATATGCCTTCTTTGTTTAACTAAAATTATAATACATACAATAGAAGATAGCAATTGAAATTAGAATTCAAATTTCAAGTCTTACATTCTTCAATCACTTTCTCCTACCCCTACATAATTTCTTAAAACAAAGCATTTATTACATTTTTCATGTTATTCCTCTTCTAAAAATGAGTATTGTCTCCTCCCCTGGGGAAAACATCCTGTACTTTTTTGTGATCCTTGAAGTTTCTGAACATTATATGTCTGTTTATTTATTTTGTGAACAGGAATGCAGATAGCTGGAAACCTTGGGAAGAAAAAAAAAGGTAAATGTATGCAGAACAGAGCTCTATGGTGTCTATCTGCAAAATCAGCATGCAAACTGAGACTTAAGTGAGATGTGGTGGTGAGTTTGTGACTACTCTCTTTGAGTGAAACCACAGAGGATTAATAGTCAGAAAAATAGAGAAGTGTTTGGAAGAGGAAGGTGTGTGTTTTGGGAAATGTAGGTAGCTAGTTAATGGAAAGAAAACTCCTGTATCTCCTCAAAAGCACAGCCCATGAAGGTACCTCCCTGAGCAAGTAGTTTTCAAGAGTCAGGAAGACATGCTCACACTACAAGATATTCAGGATCATGGCAACAGCCTTAAATTATTTAATTTTATTACTCATCTGAATTTGGCAAAGAGTTGAAAGCTGCACCCATTGTTATAGCCTTGGACAGACAGCTAGATAGGTCCTGGCCATTTATGGATTTCTCTTGACCCCTTCTCTAAAAGTGATCTGCAGTGTTCAAAGACAAGAAAATAGAAACGTTTATATACTTCTGTTCTTTTAGATTTCATTTTACATGGATGTGGTTTTACAGTGTCAAGCTAATCTATGTGCAGAAAATCCAAACCGGTGCTTCTGGGATGTCAACCGTGACATCTACTAAGAATGTTCTTGCAATCTTCAAAGCCTTTCTCCCCAAAATGGTGGCACAGCCTCCCCCTGTATTTCAGTGAAGTGGTCTTGCTTTGAATGTGAAGTAGACAGTGTTCCTGAGCCAAGCCACTCATTCTTGGAAGGCATTCTGACAGGATTTTAGACTTGCAAGAAGGAATTTATCCTATGTGTGGCTTCCGTTTGCTCTCTGCCTGGGCAAACAGCTGCCACAACCTAAAGATCTACAAGTATGTCCTGCAAGCTGGTATTTGGAAGTTTTCAGATTGGTTCACAGGGTGGGGAGCAGAGGGGATCAGGGATGCTGCTGAGGCATCTCTTTGCTCTTGGCACCCCCTGCACCAACCAGAGCTGATGCATATCTTGAGGTTCTATTCACTAATAAGGAAGAATCTGTTGGGGGTGTGTTAATCAGTGGTATCCTTGGCTGTATTGACCATGAAGTAGTGGAGTAAAAGATCCTGAGGGGAATGAGGTAGAAGGGAGCAGAGTACTTGCCCTGGATTCCAGGAGGACAGACTTTAGCTTAATCAGGGACTTAACAGGTGAAATCCCATGGGAGTCACTTCTGAAGACCAAAGGATTTAGGAAAATGTAGGAAACCTCTAAAGGCAGTTTCCTTCAGGCTCAAGAACAATTCCATCCTGGTACTGAAGCAAACAAGTTAGATTTATCAGGATATCTTTGAGACTAAACAGCAGTACAAAGGAGGTAGGTAGATGCTGCAGAGGAGGAACTTACAAATCTTGTCTATATAGGGATATAAGGTTGATGCTATGAAAGCTACAGGTATACAATGCTTGACCAGTCTTGTTGACCTCTAGGCTGAAATGGCTGGCTTCATAAGTGAGAAGAAAGTTTTGAATATCATCTACTTTGTTTTCACCAAGGTTTTTGATATTGTCTTCTGCAATATTCTTGTATGTTTGTTAGGAAATTATGGTCTTTATGGGTGGATAACATATAGTCAAGTGGATAAAATTCTGAATGACTGGGCTAAGAATATGGTGGTTAACAAATTGCACTCTCTGGAGGTGAAATGGGTTTATATTATTATCTGATCTGTTTAGCATCTCTATTAATGAATGAGGGAAGTGCTGTAGAGCACACATAAAATCTACAGAAAGCAGTGAACTGGGGCTCCTAGTTGATATAACCATAGGCAATGGTATCATGCAGAAGGAACTAGACAAGCTGTAAGAACAGCCCAACAGTAATCTGATGAAATTCAACAGATGCAAAAGTCCAATGTCTGGTAAAGAAAAGTCCCTTGCAGTGGTACAGCTTGAGAGCTGCCATGCTGGGGAGCTGCTGTGTGCAGAAGCACTGTGGTCCTTGTGTGAAGGGAGCTGAATATGAGCCTGCACCTGCTCTGGCCCCAGAGAAAGCTAGCACCCTCCTGGGCTGCAAAAGAAGGGGCACGGCCAGCATCTGAAGGGAAGGGATAATTCCCTTTTACAGATGCTTCTTGGAATATGCTGCATCTAGTTTGGGGCTCTACAGTATAAGAGATGCAAAATGGGAGAGAGTTGAGCAATAGGGGCCACTGGTACAGATGAGGGTAATAATATTTGGCCAATGAAGAGAGGCTGAGAGATGGGGATCATCTGCTCAGAGAGATGCACATGGGGCTACCTAACAGCAGCTGCAAAGTACCCATGGAGAGGTTATCAAGAAGGTGGAGTCAGGATCTTCCCTTAGTGAATCAAGTGCCCAGAGAGTTTGTGCAGCCTTCATTCATGGAGATTTTAAAGACCAGACTAGATAAAGCCCTGAGCATCCTAACTCAATCCCATAGCTGTCTCTGCCTTGAGCAAGCTGTTGAGCTACAAACCCCTTGTGGTTCCTTCCAGTTTGTGATATCCCATGATTGAATATTTTTCCTTTAAGTCAGAACAGAGAAAATGAAGAGCAGAGCAACAGGAAAGGGCAAGAAATATTTTAGTCATAATTTTTAATAGTGCATACAAATTTGTACAAGTCCTGAATATTAAAACAGAAATAAAGATGGATGCACTCATCTCTGTAGCAGACATGATGTTGTAGGACATATTTATGAAGCAAAAAATAATTTAAGGTTTAAATTTTTACACAAAAATATTGGTAAAAAAATCATTATAGGCCAAAGCACTGTTTACTGTCTTTAATTAAGTGATTTTTTTTTGAGGCTGTTGGTTTCTAAAGCACATTCTTCTTGTCTTTCATTAAAAAATGCTCATCAAACTTCTTTTAACATTTTTACATTTTTGCATAGGTAGAAATTTTTGTGGTAGAAATTTTGAAATACCTAGTCAAGCACTAATTGCCAACATTCTTCCCTTAAAGGTAAACAACTTTTACAATGAGCTAGGCCATGCCCTGGTTCTAACTGCTTTGCTGATGCAAATTTGCATCTTAAATATGCTTTTTGTCTGTGATATCAGACCTCGGGAGCTTTTAAGCTGCTCTCTGATCTTTGGTTGTATTTGAAGTTTCAACTTAGTGTGGTTTTGAAATCTGGGACCAAAATATGGGTGACTAGATGGTAGATTAGCTCAGATCCTACAACACAACCTCAGATTCTGCCTGGAACAATCCTGGCATGCTGGAAAAAAATTCTCAGCAGATGCTGTGTTAATTTAGCTTTTATTTATGAATGTTGATGTGCATCTGGCTGAATATCTTGTATAAATATTTACCATATGCTGCTTTCTATGTAACAGAATGCAATTGTTACCAGGAAGAATATTCTGTCATTTCACTGGAAGAGTATTGATGTTTTATTGATGTTGCAAACTGTCAAGGACTCCTGTTGTATAAAAGACAGTGCTGTCCAATGGTTTTGCTTATTCCTGAAATGTTACGAACCCTTTCTTTGATTGATTTTTGGTGTGCTTTGTTCTTCTTTTCTATTTTATTCCTGATAGAAAGAGATAGTAGAAAAGACAGAAACGAGTAATATCTGTACTCTCTGATAGACTTGTTAAATTTCAAATAAGCAAAGAATATGGATCAGTACTTTACAGAATGGTGGGGATGTTTCTGAATGTGGACAGATTTATACATAGTTTAACGCATCTTTGTAAATCTTTCGCATTGAGGACTATGTACTTTTGTGAATATGATGGGGATTGAATTAGTAGTTCTACTTTATCTGGTGTCATAATACCACTGTTATAATCACCAGAAATTCTTAGATTGTTGACTACTTTAGGTATTAAAGTTTAGGTTTTGTGTTAATTAAAGCTTTTCACATTTTTTTAAATGTAAGAACCGAAAGAAATATTTATTTGCCCAACTGATTTTCTGAAGAGAACTGGATGGTCTGGAAATTTTGTAACTTACAGAATTCTGGGAGAAGGTGGTAGCTGCTACACACAAACATCATAAATTGGATGTGGATAAACCCACTTTATCTTGAAGTGTCCAAAAATGTCCAGACAGTTCAGTTATTTGTGAAATAATTATGTAATATATTGGACTATAATCTTCTATAAATAGTGAAATGGCAAGGTAAAGTTTTCATCTGTGAGGACGCCCCAATGTCACTTTTAAAATTGTGTGACATAACTTCTGGGTAGCAAGTAGAACGGGTAGTAATTCTTAGGGTGAAAACTTCTAAGCCAATTTCTCAAAAAAGCACCACTTTTATGAATGTAGAAACAAAATAGTTGGTGCAGTGTTCTTTGTCTTTCATCCTCTCACATTTTTTCTTTTGTTTTTCAATGGGAGAAGAGAAAGAGAAAAGGTTCCTTCATGTACCTTTGAGAATAGAAGAATGAGGAAAAAAATATAGGGTGTTTTGGGGGGAAAAAGTAAGGATTTTTACCCATTCTGCAAACAGAAGTGCTGTAAAAGTAATTTAATTAATTAATTAATTAATTGTTAACAGAAGTACAAGGTCTGTAATTTTTAAATAACTGAACATCCTTTCATTTTCAAACAACCATATCTACCTTGCTCTTTCAGTACTTCAACCTTAGACATGAAAGGCTGTTAGGGCACACACAGTCAAGAGTACAAGAAGTCCTGGTTTATGTAAGCTAGAAGTGGTGCACCTCTGCAGAGCAGTGCAGAGAAGGCTCATTTCATGCTGTGCAGCTACACTAAAAAAGGGAAAATATTCCTCCTGGAGGTGAGCAGAAATACCAAGCTATGCTGTGTGCCTATTGAATGACTTGAAAACCCCTTTTTTCTTCAAATGCAGCACCTTGGTTAAAGTCAATGGGATTTCACTGATATGTGAGTGAAGAACTTGGATATGACATTCCTTGACCTGTACACGGTATTCACTAGTCTGCAGAGATCAGAGACTGTTTTGACATAAACAATGGCTGCTTTTCTGGGAAACTGTAAAGGAAAAACTTGGAAATCTTTTCCTTGACTCCTCTCTGCCCTTCCCCTCAATGATGAAAGAGTGCTTGAGGAACAGAATTTGAAGTGCTGGATAACAAGAGGGAGTCTAATTTGTTCCAGAATGAACTTCTTTTGACTCTGGCGTTCTGGACTGTGTCATGGAGATAAAATCACTGAGAAAAGTTTGGCTGACATCCTTAGAAATAATTTTCTTAATGCTCTAGAACCATTTGCTTAAAATATGTTTCATTTGTTTCATTCATGTTTCATTTTGATTCTGAAAAATAATTAATTTGATAAATAAGCCATGCTACTTTCTTTTCCAAACTGTAATTACTGGTGTTCACAATTTTTTGGGGGGAGCCCCATGAAAAGAATTTTAAAAAGTAAATTTTTACACAAAAAAATCCTTTTAAATGCAATCTTTTTAATAGGCTAATACAGCAAATGTATTTGTTGTATTTGTATTTGGTTTGAATTGTACTTCCTGACAGGCTGTTTTCTGTCTTTGTCTCTAGCTTTGCAACTGTATCTGTTCCTATTAGAGGATGTGTTATCTCATGAGGTAAAATGCTTTGATTCTATATCAGGTGAGAACAGTAAGGAGTGTACTTGTGAGCTACCCTGACCAAGGCTCTTACCAAGAAGTAAGTAATGTTTCTTTTAGAGAAAAGCTGCTCCTGTTGCCATCCTAGTTTTGTTAGTCAAGCAGAAATTCCTTACTGGAACTAGGGGACTTAATTAAAGGTTAATGAATGTTAGAATTTTCCTAAGAAAACTTCTATCCTGAGAAACTGGCAGGTTCCTAAGAGAAAGTCCTAATATTGAAATATCTCAGTAAATGCTCTTCATTGATATTTCCCGTGCTTATTTTCTAGATGGTCCACGATAGTTTGCTTTTTAATACATCTGAAATTTTGGTATCTTCTTATTACATTTCATTCTAACATGAATGTTTCTGGTCTGCATTGATAGCACAGAGTGTCAGATATTTTGAGACTACATGCATTTGTTCTGCTGTTTAGATAGTGTAAGAGCAAGAAGCAAGATTGTATTGTTTTCCAAAACTCAGAGATAAAATTCCCCATCCTTAATTGCAATCCATTTTTTAAATGTGATTATTTTTCTGGTCTCTTCAAAATTTTTTTGCTCTGTTTTCAAGGTGAGGAGCAATGGTCATAAACTAAAATACAAGTAGTTTCACCTCAGCATGAGGAAGAACTTTATGTTGAGGATGGCAGAGCACTGGAATGGGCTGCCTGGGAGGTTGTGGAGTCTCCCTCTCTGGAGAAATTCAAAACCCACCTGGATGCATTCTTGTGTCACCTGCTTTAAGGGACCCTGCTGTAGTGGTGGGGGGGAGGGGGGTGGTTTGGACCAGATGATCTCCAGACATCTCCTCAAACTCAAATGATTCTGTGAATTGTCAAGAACACAATTTATATAATGCTTTTTTTTTTCCCTCACAAAAACTTTTTTCTTACACTCTTTAAAAATATCCGAATTTAGAATTTATTTCTGTAGAAATAATAACTGAGCCTAGAATAAATATCTGTGGAAAAAACTCTGGGCTTAGTGCTCTACATTTTGAGGCCAAAGTCAATCCTTCACCTAGAATTCCCTTCCTTACTCCACACACACCTCACCA
Organism: Tychaedon coryphoeus; assembly: GCA_013398595.1. Classification (NCBI taxonomy): domain Eukaryota; kingdom Metazoa; phylum Chordata; class Aves; order Passeriformes; family Muscicapidae; genus Tychaedon; species Tychaedon coryphoeus. The sequence goes on along the minus strand of WBND01000574.1, from coordinate 415,623 downwards.
TCAGAACATCAGGTCTAGTTTTATGAATATATTTAACTCAAAAATATTTGTCACTTGCAGAATTCTTCTGTCACGAAGTTCAGGTACATCATATGCTCCTGAGTTTGTGCAGATGTTTCACTTCTAGTATATAGCTTCTTGTGAGAACTCTGGTCTCTGGTGAAAACACTCCAGAAGTGATAATTAAAGGAAAATATTCCTGCTCATGCTGATAAAGTCTAAAGTAACTTATTTTATTTTTAGTACTTTTGTTATTTTGTGAAATATTCAGGCTTCACTTCCTCTGGCCTTGGATGAGTGAGCAATATCAGCAACACTTTTATGTTTAAAAAAGATGAACAAATTTAAGTTTGATTTATCACAATGTGCTATTTGATATTTGTGGTGACTATTTTTCTTTTCCATCTAGAAACATGTAGGGAGCTTTCAAAGGAACTAACTGAGAGGCTGTGGGCTAGAGCCACTGAAGCCAGTGTGATATAAAGCTCCTGCAGACATGCATTCAGATGGACATGGTAGATTCAAAAGTGTCCAAGTCCTAACTGAAAAAGTTCCTTGCTGCCTATTGAACTAATCTTAAAAATTAATTTCACATAAATGCTTACTAGAAATACAAACATGGAAACTAAAAACTACTGTGGCAATAGTGCCTTGAACATGTACAGGTAGCAAAAATCTTAATAATTCCTTAGAATGAAAAAAGTATCCTATTCAAAGCAGACATCCCTACACCTATCTGAGTTGTTGGATGCGTATGTCAGACAGTTATGGAAGCCCAGTAGGCCAGACTCAGGATGACTTAAATTAACTGGTTGTTTCAGCAGCCAACTTATTCAGCTCTAGCACTGGCTTTAGCAGTGGCATTCACTGCACAAGGGAGCAGAATGGTCTGAACATGTCACAGGCTGATTGTGATCTGGGCTTCTGCAAATCAGAGAACTCTCATTCAAAGCAAAGGATGACATGTACTGAATAAAAGCAATTGTTTACTGGACAAATCTATTATCTGGTCTAATTAAGTGTCATTTATTCCTGGATAACTCAAAAGGCAACCAAAAAGAGTTACATATTCATAAAGATGAAGAACATCTTTAGAATGGACAATGTTATTACTCATTTGCAAATGACTGTTTTAGAAGGAAAGTGAATATTATTTTCTCCTGGTTTTAGATCTCTGGTGGAGTAAATGAATATTAATTTGAAACAATTTAAAAACAAAATAACTCCTGCCTGATGCAGACAATGTATTTTTTCAGCATAATAAAGAGTTCAAGTGCAGTGATATGCAGCATTTGATCTAGAGGAACTACTAATACACCCCGGAGCTTTTCTGTATGCAAAGGCAGTGCTGTTTCTTAGCTACATACTTCGACACAATGGAAATAGATGGAATATTCAATTATGCTTATAAAGGAAAAGAATGCAGAGCTGAGACTCTGCTTCCTGTTATTCATGTGAACAGAGGTTGAATTTGTCCTCCATGAATGACATTCTGTTGTCCTCAATGAATGACTCCTATTTGCTCCTTGCAGCCTGTGTACGTTTTAGGAAGCAAATACATGCATTCCTAGTTATATGAATCTATTCCAGGAGGATGGTCAGTGGCTTTTTACTAGGGCCACTTTTAATTTTTTTTGGTATTTCTTTTAATCTGGTGTCTGAGAATCCTTCATGGGAGTGTTAGAGTCTTTCTGTTATTTAAAAATGATACATTTATATGGTTCAGTTGGGAAAATGATGGATAGTTCAAATTGTGACTTCCTGTTTGACATGACAGCCTGCTGTTCTGGGAGCAGAGTTAAACATCTGCATGTAGGCATTTGCATGTTGAAAAAAATTTGCATAGTTCAATTTACAGCCTGCAAACACCAACAATAGTATGGTATGCCAAAAATGAGGAGGAATAAGAAAGTAACTCACAAAAGAAAATTACATGAGTCTCTTCTTTGTGTTTCAACTCACTTGATTAACTTATATTCGTGTGAATGAGAACCAAGCCTTTACTTACAATTGTTTTTACTTTAGGCCTGTAGTGCTTCTGGCATGCATGACAGAATGTATTTTAATTAAGCTATCCACAGATTTTTTAATTAAAAAGTGTTTTTGAGCAGGTAATAACTGTCCAAAATAAAAAAGAAAAATAAGGACAGTTCTGGGAACACTACAAAAAACAATATAGAAAAAGGTTAAGTCAGTTGTAATTCTGAAGATTAAGCAGATATAAACTGCAATATGCCCTTATGAATTCTAAAGCAGAAGTGGCCTATCATGAAAATACCATAATGAAATTAGCAGCTGTAGTGACAAACCCATGAGGTTAGAAAACAAGGCGAACAGATGGTGCTCACAGTTCTGCACATTCAATCAACTTTTCTTATATTGTATCATAAACTTTATTCCCTGGTGTGAAGGGTCATATACTCTAGTCTTGACCAGCCTATGTGTTATTATACATTGTCAGGAGCTATGACTGTATCTCATATGAACTCTTATTAAACAAAAGGCCAAGAACACATACCTACTAAATGCCAAGTGCAAGTGGTGAACCGCCACTACTAAAAAGGAAGGAATGGAAAGAGTTAATAGTTCTTTCTTTCCATTTTCATTAACTGTGGAAAACCAATAGACACTGTTGAACAGTGGCCTAAAATCTTTGCTGTAGGTGACTGTGATATGGTCTGTGAATGGGAAGGGTCCATTGGTGCAGATATTCAACAGGTTGCTTTTTTCATTAGCTCAGGATCTCAGGAAATTTTGACTTTAAAGCAGCCAATGTTTACTATCCTCTCTTGCTCTTTATAATGCATTGTCCATCCTTGTATCACTGTTCCTCTGCAATGATGGTACTTTCAAATGCTTCCCCACGTTACAAGCTGTGCTATTTTCAGACTGTATAATATTGTTTGTTTAACACAATTTAATTCAAATAGATGTATTGAGAAATTATCCTCTACATATAGAAAATACCAAAGCATTTAATTTTAAAATTTTCTATAATTACTTTTTTGGTTTTTTTTTTTTGCAGACATGTTTCTTGCTCTAAAAGGCAGGGTATTGGTGGGTAGCCACTGCTTCTTTTACTAAACATAAAAAATGGACATATCTAAATATGCAAGCATTCATATGAAATGTTGAGTTCAAAAGGTCTGCAATGAAGTGAAACTCATAGGGCTATTGATTCAGCTTTAAAGATGACATTTGGGTACAAGTATCAGAGACAACTGCATCTAAGATTGAAACATCCATTGTTTCCAATGCTTCCTTTGGATCAAAAGCAAGTACAAGTAAAAGAACACTTTCAGAGTGTATAGATATGACTGACTGTAAAAACTGCTTGTACAGGCTGCCAGGAACTAATTTTGTCAAGTGTAAGGGCAATTAACAATCCTAACTTGAACTATTGAAAGAAGAAATGCAAGGGAGTCATTAATCTTATAAGCATGGGATTGAGGGTGAGCCATTTGATAAGTCCTTCCAAAGAGCTTTGGCAAAGACTAAAAAAACAAAGAAATCAAAACTGCCAAGAAATAACAGAGTTTGATTTCTTTCTGGCTACGAGAAATAAAGACAAGGACTGAATGGCCAGTTTTCACAATGCAGGGGTTTTACCTGTGGAATTGCAAAGATATAAGGTCCGCATCATGCAATAACCTTGATATCAATAAATTGCATAATTTCTGGATAACAGAAAGTTATTCAGGATACAAGAAGTTGCAAAAGAGTCTCAAAAAGCTCAGTCGAGTGAATGAGAAATTTCAGCTGAATTTTAAAAATGGCAAATGCCCAGGAGGTTGGGTTGAACAAGACCTTGGAGTCTTTGTGGGTAGCTGTCTGAGGATACCAACTTGGCATGTAGCAGCCATCCAAAGAGCACGTGGGAATTATCTGGAAAGAACAGGATACAAAACAGGGCATCAGTATGATGCTGTGAATTCATAATGCTTTTGCAGCTTAAATGCTGGACAAATGGTAGGACATTGTTTCTCAAAAAAGATGCAGGACTGTGAGGTACAGAGGTTTTTAAGAAGGGTGGTCAGAAACAGCAATTTCCACATCAGGAAAGTTGGACTGACTAAGACACACAGCTTTCAAAGCAGATGCATGCAGAAGGAGCACAATGAAGGTTTACATAATTTTGTACCATGCGAAGGAAATCTGTAGGGAATTCATCTGCTTGTAGCACAGGATCTTGGAGCTGGCAAAAAGCAAAAGATTTAAAAGGTAAAACAGCACTTTTTCAAACAATGCAGAAATGAAAGCCTTCTGTTAAGTAGCTTCCCAGTTCATATGGGTCAAAATTACAAAAAAGAGAATAAATAGAAGTGTCAGCAGGGAGGATGGCATGAAAAATACCTGAAGTGTGATTGCCATAATGGAGGGAAGATGGGAAATATGAAAGAATCTCTGTGCATCTCCTGTTTCTAATGCTATTTTAGGAAACCTTCTGCTGTTCCTACCTTTCAGAGGTAGGACAGAAGATTAGTTTTAGTCTGGGGGCTCAGATAGGCTCTTTCTGCACAGATGGGTCATTGAGGTTCTCAAAATCAAATCTCTTTGCCTGAAGTTCCTCAGTAACTTAACTCCACACAGTAAAAAATGTGTAAATACCTCGGGGGTTTAAACACACTTTTTTTTTTTTTCCTTAGGAGTAAACATATTGTAACAACAGACCTAGGAGAGGGAGTCTGTTACATCTTGCATTGCTCACGGAGCAGGGTTTTATTGAGGAATAAGTATGATTTAAACACAGCTCCTCTACCTTTCTGTCTGCCCTTACTCAGAAATAACATGCCCATCAATTGGTTCAGTCTTGCTGTGTCCTTCAAAAGCCCCTTTAGAAATATTGAATTTTCCAAGTGAATGGGATTTAGCACACATAATGGTAGAAAATCTGTTTTTAAATTTTTTTTTTAAGTCCTATATTTTAATGTAGTGGCCAAGAATTAAACTAGCTTATCAGTTAATCAGCTTTCTTCACGCTTATCCAAAAGTTTAGGGTGAGTTTTGTGGTCAAAATTATTTGCATGTGCAGCTCATTAAGCTGTCTGTGCTGTGGTCACAGGTTCCTGAAGCAGAGTACCCACAAATATTTCCTTCGTCTTTGGGAAGCAAATTTGTAAAACTGTTCTCCAAGGGTCTGGCAACATTTGTCCCCATGTTCTTCCATCTCCAGAATGATTGAATGGAAATAGAATTTCAAAGGAGATTCATATTTTCTGGTGGGCTCTCAGATTAGACTGAGACTGCAACAGCTCATGCTGAATTGTTTCTGTACTGCTAGGTTAATACTAGAGTTGTGTTTCTGAAATTTGATAGATTATTATCAGTAGTGCTGAGAACAGCTATCTCAGCTTAAAAGCCTGAAAATATTCCTTTCTCTTGAGATTCTAGCCTATTTTATCATACCAATTTAAAACTGTTTTGTAGACTGCTTGGTGACAGCTCCTTCCATGATCTTGGGTAAGTGACTAACACAACCATCTTAAATCTGTCAGGTATTTGCTTTACATGCACAAGCCAGGCCTTTAAACTTATTATTATTCCTTTTCACCTTTACATTTTTGTCTTGGTTTGAAAAGACACGTGTCTGCTAGGAAAGGCAGGACTCTCACTTGGAATGGAAAATGTAAATCCCCTCTCTCCAAATTATTCTAATTTTGAAATTAAGGGGCTCTCAGGCAAAATCATATGAGAATAGGGATAACAGTTCTTTACTAGTATATATAATAAAGAAAAAAAATTACTTTGTTTTTCTTAAGTACCCAGTCGTTAGTGTACCTTAGAAACTAATGGGAAGGGAATTCTATAAATAAAAAGTAACAAAAGTAAAGAAATCTAACCCCCAACAATTTTATAATTAAAATTCTGTTGGTGAAGGGGAGGAGAGGGATGGTTCCATCACTCTTAATCCTAATACTTAGATACATGCAGGAAAAGTAGGAGCAACCATGGATAGGATGTCTTAGTCTCTGGCTCATTTCCATGAATATGTCAGTGAAATGACAAGTTATTGGAGCTTTTGAAAACGATGACCTTTTGGTTTTAAATGTATAAACTGGGAGCTATTCACATACAGAGGCAAACTGTCACTGGAATTACACTACTCAGCAAAGGGCTAATTCAGCTTAAGGAGAAATCACAGTTCTTAGGGGATAGGTCAAAGTTTTCTAGACAAGTGTAGGACTCTTAGCAAGCAGTCCTGGAGACTGGAAATGCATTAGTTCCCTTTCTTATCCAGTCTCTACCCATGATGTCCTGTTATGGCTGTTTTGAAAAACAAAGGCCATCTGGTGGCAACAGTACAAGGGGCAGGGGAAAGGAGGCTATGGGGAGAATAAATCACAGTAACGTAATTATACCTCAATAAAACTTCTCTCAACATGTACATAATATTCATCCCTTAATTGCAAGAGCCAACCACCACATTACTCATCTATAACAGTGGCTAGCTGGGAACCTTTTGATAGCAGAAAGGAAAACCCATGTGTCAATCCATTATTGTGCCTGCAGCTGTGGTATATACATACACACATATATATCTGTGGGGCATATTCTCTTTTATTTATATCTTTTAAAAAAGACTTATATCAGCAAAATTTTGAATTAGGGTTTAAAATAATGTAACAGGAGATATGATCTTCTAGTAAAGGCACTGTGCAGATAATTATCTCTGAATGCATGCATGGTTCTTAGCATCTATAAATTATTTGAAGGGCAACTGGCAATTTTGAAGGTCTGTTGCTGAGCCATAGAATGGCAGGAGAGAATAAAAAGAATAAATTTTGCAAAGATGACAGTTTCATTTGGATGCAAATTATTTGAAAGATACTTGCTTGCAGCATTTTCAATTGTAGTTTTATCCTCTTTTCTCCATTGGAAACGCAACCTATACAAAACCACAGACATAACCAGCTCCCAAAGTCTACCTTTTTAACAGTATAAATATTGCTTAGCTGAAGAATTAGAGGAGATGAAGTTTTCTTTGGAAGCAGTGCACAGCAGACTATGGTATATATTCAAATTTTTGCTCTTTCTGAGGTAATTTTCTGATATTGTTACAAAGAAATGCTGTTTACATAAGATGGTGAAGTAAATTACCTGAATTGAGGCTGCACTTCCAGAAAGAGAAAATAAAATACAAAATAACCCCACCTGGAGCGGTTGCGTGCAGGTAGGTTAGTGTAATCAGTAAAGGAGAATTTAAACTTAACAAGTCCATCTTATAAAAATAAATTCAAAATTCTCAACATACTTATTTCTGCAATCTATCTGTAATGCCACAGTGAAAATCTGAATAATAGATCCAACATATTATTAGTGTTTTCAGGTGATTTTTTAGCCTCTGAGATTTGGAATAATGGTAAGACTACCTTACTTCCTTATTTCAAGAGATGATAAACATATTTGTTTATAAATAATAAGAGTGTAAAAGAGAGTGGAATATATTCTGGTGAGCCATTACAATGAACATACCAAACCCATGGTAAGAATGAAAATGTGTTCTATTGAACCATATTTCATAATAATAAACCTTTTCGTTTTTTCAATTTCTTGCCCTAATTTATGAGATGTCATCAAATGGGAGAGCAATCTTTTCTTATTTCCATGTTTTTCTGTTCAGAAGAGAAATATGAAAAGATAATTCAGTAAGATAAACCCTCACAGCTACTTTGGGCTGATCATGTTGCTCCATGACCATGATGAATCCTTGGAGGACAAACTTGTCTTTTCACTTGGATAAGCTGACCCTAGCAGAGGCCATTTAGGAGATTACTGTTACTTGCAGGCAAATAGACCAGATGTAAAGTGAGTATAAAGTGCTGCTGCAGGAGTCCTACCCTTTGTCCTCTCCCAGAAATCAATCTATTGGACTGCATTATAAACTGCAATCAGTGAGATATCAAAGTCAGATCCAGACTTTGAGACTTGCAGAGAGGTGGAGACTACTGATAGGCATATCTAACACCCATTATTAAGGCACTATTTACTAGTTTTCTTGTTTGTTTTTTCTAGCCCTTTTATAATTTCTGTTCAGTTTCTGAAGAATTGAACCTAAATTTTTCTTTGGATTAATCTGAATTTAATCTAGGCATTTAGTTTGCTGACTATTCCTAATTTCTTTAGTGGTTACTTGTTAACTTGATGCGTTCATAGCAAAAACTAGTTATTATGTAAATTTATCCAATGTTGCTGTTAGTTCAACATCCCTTGGGCAAACCTTTCTCCCTGGAGTCATCAAGTGCAACCAAATATTCCTGATACTGCCATCAGGGCCTTCACTGACAATCAGTTGAAGTTTTGACTACTGCTTTTATTATAAAACAGAAACATGGGAGAAACTGCAATACCAAATTTTAAATCTGAGACTTATAGATTTAGAATAAACCATTCAGACAGAAAGATACTTGCCTGAGCTGATGTCAGATTTCTTTTAGAACTAAGACTCTGTATACTGTAACTGGTTTCCAATCCTTTGTATAAAAGCAGAACAAGTTTGTTTAAGTAAGTCTTATGTGAATTCTCATAGTAAGCACTTATTGCATTTTTGAAAGATCAGTGATCTTATAAAATATAGACCAAGATAAACCAAATAGAAGGACTTGCATAAAAATAATAGAGAAAAAAATCAGTTCCTCTACAAACAGTGTTCCAAAATTGATTCTGTCTTTAAAAGTGGCATAAATTTATATTTTCTCTTTCAAAATGACATTGCTACTTTTAATTTATTCACATTGTGCCCAAATGCATAATCAAGTGTAGAGTTGCTAGAATGGTCTGTGCTCTCCTTGTTCTGATCTTGCAGTTCCTTTGAGGAAAAGACCTACTTAGAAATTTTGCAATATCCATGGAAAAAAAGAGTATTTTTAACAGTTTAGAAATAGATCAAATGCTGCACTCCATACAACCGACTGTTCTCACTTTCCAAGTCATTGAAAGTCCACCCACAGTTCTCTTGGAAAGAGAGAGACATCGTTAATTCACAAAGAATTCATGTCTTGAGCTCTAGGCTGTACTGACAATTTGACAGTGCCCACAACACCAGGCCTTAACCTAAAGCCACTTGAAAGTTTCAAAATGGAGTGCTGTTGTTGACATATGTACTTTTACACTTCTGTTTTGCATTTGCCATTTTTATGACTAATTTTATAAAATACCTGTCACTTGTTGACAACGAGGCTCTTATGTCTCTCTTTTTTCATACCACGCCCTCAACAAATAAATGTACCAAACAAAATACTTGGTCTTCTTTCTACCACTGGGCTATATAGAGAATTGCTGACTCTGAATTAATAAATGACAAGCAGTCGCCAGATTGTAGCTTTGTCATTGCTGTTTAATTGCAATGAGAATGTAGACCTAAATTGCACCTAAGTCTCTAACAGATTATATTTAGGATATGAATTGCAGTCTTAATGAATAGGCTAACAGGTGCTAATCAGGTTAGAAGTAAAATGGCTTTAACAGCTTGTGCAAATTAGAAACTTTGAACTCTCCTGTGTGAAGCTGCTCACTGCAGCTGTGCTCAATAGCAGATTTGATGCCATTAAGGTCCTGCTATTAAACTTTGACACCATCCCTGACATAGTCCTTCATCTCAGTGATCTTTTCAAGTAGGAAACTACTAGGGTAATTTCAAAGCTGTCTTCTCAGTATCCAGTAGACCCTAAATGTGGGTGATACCTTTCTGGGTCTTACACTTTCATCATGTTATTTTAGCTACGAAACTTATCCAACACAGGTTTAGGTTCTCAATTCATGTCCTCAAATTTCTGGTTAAGATTTGACATACACACACTTCTATCCTCTGTCGTTCTGGAATAGTGTCCTTATTCCTCACTCATGATAAAATGTTTAACTAAAGACCTGTTTCTCTGTGCCAGTAGAATTATCCCATTCCTATTCCCTAGAGCCCTGCAAGGCAAAAGTTGTATGTTAAATGGTAACTTTTCCTCTTTTTAATGCCCCCAAATTTATGTGACCTCTCTCAAGTGTGAACTTCTCTGTCATTAACTCCAACAGGCATATCTGCAAGGACACATGTCAATATTTTGGGAACTCCTGGTCTGCCAGAGCATAACCCGGCTCTTGCTGAACCTCTGCCTTATATCCATGCTTTTGGTGTTCTTTAGAGGTAGCATAGGTTTTTATTATAAAGATGTACAAAGCCAGTACTGTCGTTTTGTCCAGCTGAGCCAGCTCTGCCAAGTGAATAGGAAAGGTCAAAGTCATGCACCCTACAGTGGCAAAGGCAATTCTGGAACAGCAGCATTGAGGGTAACTAGCACACAACTAAGCCCAAGGATGGGAAGGTGAAACTGAAATATTACCAGGTTTTCCACTGACCAAACTCACATCTTACAACTGGTTTTAGTGTACATATATGTAGGCATGTCCTTAGTACTGTGAAAGATTGTATAGCCAGTAACTAGCAAGAGCATTTTCAACATTAAAAAAATACTTAATACCAAATGCTGATTTATTTTTTCTGCTAGGCATGTACTATAATAGATGTGTACAGAAAATAGGTATTAATGACTTTAGATTTGACTTATAGTTGTTCATGCAGATGAAGCCTAATGCTCATACGGTGTTATGTAAGTTTACTAGCAATGTATTAATTATTTATAATTATATATGAATTAAGTATTTGTATTAGCAGAACACTTGTATGTGAGTGTTTCAGTTGTGTTCCTTTTTCTTGTGGGATGAAAGTTAGGGGCAAGCTTTTTAGATCCATTGGAAGGAACAGAGCAGATTCTCTGAAATACTGGAGTTGTGTGCTGGGGACTCAGCACAGTCCTCAGGAACAGAACAAAACTCTTAGTATGGTCTCCACAGATACTGTCCACAATAGGAGATTTCTAATTTCTTTGTATTATTTTTTTAACTTTGGACTTGAAAGAATTTAAAAATCTCATCCATTTTTTTTCAATTCCCTGTGAAAACTGAAAATTCAGTTTGTTCTGTACATTTTTTTGATCTCTATTAATTTAGACTGCCTTTTATAGTGCTCAGTAGGTGAGCTATTCAAGAACAGTAATTTAGCAAGGTATATTTCTTGCTGTTTTATGGATCATATCTTTCAAAACAAGTACCTCTGCAAAGTAGGTATTCAAAGATCCTTCCCCTGTTCTGAAACATCTTAGATTTAGCCAATTAAAAGTTAAAGAAAAAATAGGACTGTAGCCTATACACACACTATCTGGAGGGGAAAGCATCACACATTGCAGGAAACAAATAGCTGAGTAAAAAGTTGGGAATAGTTTAAGTGTAATTTTTTTTTTTTAGATCAAACACAGATATGTGGGTTTTCATATTAAATGTGCTTTTCATGAAGCCTAGTGTTGTGTCTACAATGATATAATAACACTTCAACCTGAGAGATATAACCACTATTTGCTTACAGTGAGTTATGCTGAAATATCCATGGACAGAGAGAAAGTAATGAGGTTTAATTGACATGTCTATCTCTTGGATACAGAGATAGATAAAACATCAAGTACAATAATCCTTGTAATTTCTATTGCCGTTACCAGCACCCCTGGGAATAATTGAAATATACACTCTGACAGTATCTTTACAGCTGCCTTGGGCATTGGGGAAAGGGGGTATGGCTTGGTTAACATTGCAGATATCATTGTATTCATGTAAACAGGCTTTGAAGAAGCATTGAAAGAAAATACTATTATTGAATGAAAGCATGACTATGACTTGAAAACTGGAAGTTCATTTTCTGGCTCTGTCATAGGTTTCCTTAAAAGTAAAGCGTCTAATCTCTCCATTTTGCTTGTTTTCCAGGAAGAGAAGAAAGCAGTAGAAGTTCCTTTCTCATCTTGCTAAGACAGTGTGACACATATCAGAATTACAGTCTTCTGGGAATACTGCTTGGATTGCTTATGTCCTAATAAAGTCTGATTTTGTGCAACATGTTTCATAGCATGATCCCTATATCCACCCAGGCCTTGCAGGGACAGTACAGTGCAAACAGGGATGGCTCAAGGAGATGAACTGGAGTTGCACAGGGTTTTGTAGGAATGTCAGAGGTTAACAGTACCACCAGAAACCATATTTTCTCTGGCACTAATTTCTTCTTATGTATAGTTTTTGAAATTATTAATTCAATCTTTCATCCTCTCCTTCTGCATTTTGAGGGCTTCTCCAACACATTCTATGTACATGCCTTTTGCAGACTGTATTGTAAAGGATTATGATAATCAGCAAAAACTAGACTGAAAAATTGGAGGCACATCCTGTAGTCTGTTAAAGAATCATACATACAGTGGTGTAGTCATATCTTCTGCCCTTCTGCATATAAAATCATGGCCACCTCTGTAGTGAACATATATATGCATGTCTTCAGCTGACAGTGCCCAGTAACAGCTGGCTGTGCCTCTTTCAGCAGTGACGTGCAGTGGACATCTAAAGGGTAGACTTTTGCACAGTAAAAAAAAAAATAGCAGAGAAGGGAAAAGTAAAAAAAAAAAAAATAGAAAAAATGGCTGCAGAGTGGTTTTTTTCCTGTTTTTTTGTTTTTTTTAAAAGATAATCTAATTTAAGGAGTATAAGACTGATGTCCCTTATAAGCATTGATGAGATAATGAAGAGACAAGAATTCATTAGAGACAATAATGTTTGCTAAAATAGCAGATCCTGCTTGAACATAACAGGTTTGACTGGAGCATGGACTACAGTTCAGAAAGAAGCTACAAAGACAAAATGAAGATCAAAGAGAAAACTCTGTAGAACAAAACTAGACACAAGCAGTTCTATTAGTGTTGGGTAGTATTAATTTGCATGTCTTAAAGTTAAATGCTAACATCTTAAAAACATGAAAATTTTGGGGCTGTTTCATTTTCCCCCAGTACGACCCCTCACACCAATGTCTAGTCTCATGTAGGTATGAACTACAAGCAGACTTTGACAAAATATGGACAAGTTAAAGAGACAATAAATTTCCGGCATTTCTGTCAGAAAATTCTCCACATTGTCCCATGCTTTCAGTGGGTAGCTATAATAGCAGCTCTCAACTGTGTGAGAGGTACAAATTGCCTTCTCAGCAGGGCTGGAGTTGATGCTTTTGTCATGGATCCCACTATGAAAAGAAATGTCCAGTAATAAATGCTTAGGCCTCCCTAAAAATGCCTGGTACTCTCACAATTAACTGCAGAAGTAGATTTTTTAGAAAGTATCTATGGTTGGAGAGTTTTGTATGCTTGCAGAATATAAATGAAATACTTCAGACTCTTAACAACCTTGTGCTTCCTCTGGGAAAATCTAGTTAAATGCTGGCCATGTTTTGCTGCATCTCCAGGCTGATCACAGGTGAGATTGCATTCAGGTTTGGAAGCAACATTCTTTCACTGAGTCTGCTGATTTTTTAATGCCACAGATAACCTGAAGAGTTCTCTAGAGCACTGGATCAACTGGGCCCACAAATTTGAAGTAGAAAGTGACACTTCTGACTTCTATTGCAGCCAAAGACTATATATGGACTTTTTATTTTCTGATAAATTTTTATGAATCAGCCTGGGTGGGAATTGTTTCTTCAGTTGTGCAGAGAAGTTGAATAGCATATCTTTATTAAATATTTTCCTGTCTAAATTTCTTAACTAAACAGTTCATCAATTGCCAGTTTAAATACTACTTGAAACATATCTCTTTATGAATGTGCTTTATCTGTCACTGAAATTCACGTTTGCATCTGATTTATTTTGCTTCTCATAAAGCATAAAGTCTGATGGAGACATGTCTTACTAATTAAACATTCTAATTATTTTGTGCTTTATTTATTTATCATCAGATGATTTGAAGGGGCAATTTCTCTTTCCAAATATGAAGAGTTAGGACACAGAAAAGCATACATACTTTGTTTAAAATTTCCACGAGAAATTATTTGTGACTTGTAACAGTGGTAAAACTGAAATGATTCAAATTAACCTTAGATTTGAGAAGCCTCAAAGACATTTATAATGCAGCACAATAATAATTGTAAAAAATTCATAAAGATAATTTTCATTATCTAATAAATTTCATTTTCATAGCTAAAGCTATGAAAAGCAAATATATTTTAATGGAACTCTTCAATTTTGCATGGATACCTATAATATTGAGTTTTGTGATATGTTTAATAGAATAAAGTATTTAAATAAGGGGAGACTATTTCATCAGTAGGTCAATTAAAATCTATTTGTGTGGTGTGCAACCTTCCAAAGCCCATTAGAAAAGACATTTCATACTGAATTTGATTTTTTTCTACTGTAAAAATTACCTACTTGGATAAGTATAACAAAAGAATACTAAATTGATGTGTCCAATTCAAGAGTAGTTGTAAAATTTCAGACCACTAGTGAGGAAGATTTATTTTGGCTGAATAAATGGAACAACTGTTGAACGTGAGTCATTATAATCACAGAGTTGTAGAACTGGATTTTTAATTTTTTAGATTTCCAGTTTATATTATTAAAATTTTTTTTGTAACATTTATAATTTTATCAGTTAAATATGAAATCTGATTGGATTGCAGCACTCAGAATGAACCAAGGGGCTGTCTCCCACAGAGAACATCATTAACAGCATCAGAATTAACAAAGGAAAAGGGAAGGAGAATTTCTGTCCCACAAGAATTTGCCTATGTCTAAAATTTTATGGAGTAGGACAGTGAGACAGACCTGCATCTGAGCCAAAGGAGAATAGTGAACCATCCAATTCATTCTCAATGACTTTAATGTTTTAGAATTCCTAAACTGTAGAAAGATGACACCAGTTCAAAATAACCCGAGGATAAATGCTTTCCAAACTTTGAGGATGTCTGATGCCTTGCAGCACATCTTTTCAAATACTTCAGGCTCTTATCTACTGATAAACACTGAAAACATTGAGATGTGAAATTCAGACAAATAATGCATTTTGCTAAGAAGTGAAAGGCTGACTTGTACTTGTGTCTGGTGTTACAGACCTCATAACATGAGTTTTTAGCAGTCCTTAAATATAAGAAATTGGAAAGGTAATCCTTCTGTGCAAAATAATTAATTCTTGGAGTATTTTGCACATCAGTAGTGAGAAGATTTACACTTTATGACTAGTTAATGTCAATGCACTGTGCACATAGGGAAGGTCTGTGGCAGTATGATGCAGAAATCAAAGGAATAGTTTTTCTAGGATCTTTTATAGATATATTATTAAATGATAACCCTAGGTAGATTTGAGAGACCTGAAAATATTTTGGCCAGGGAGTTTTATGCTTTGAGACTAGCCCTTGGTGTTCTCCATTGTAATGCAGGACTTAATGTCTCCAGCTGGCAAAACTTTTCAAAAATCATCTGTGTAATTGGTTCACAGCATCTAATATTACCTATTGACTATTTACTTTTACTGCAAATAATTCTACCTTGTCATGCACCTTGTCTCTGCAAAACAAGGTTTTCAGGCATACTCTGACAAGTTTTAAAACACGAGTCAAGAGATGACTTTTCTATTAGAGCACTCTTGCCTCCTAAGTATATGAGAAAAACCCTAAAGAGCAAAACAGCAGCTCCCAAACCTGTAGGATTCCAGGTGTCCTAGCTTGGCTCCCACAAGCTCATCAGGCCTTTGTGTCTGCTCCAGGCACTTCAGCCTAAGGGCACCCTAAATTCAAGCCACAATGTAGAGTAGCTTGTGCAAACCTAAACTGAGAACACCAGATCATTTGAGTACGTCACATAGGAATTTTTCATATTCTCATCAGTATTTTAAATGCTAAGTATTATTTTCAGGAAATTATTTCAATTTTCTTTTCTGGAGGGAAATGCGCTTCTAAAACAATGTAATACGAATTTTCTCTTGGCTTTGTGTGCCTGCATGCACATATTTTTTTCTTAATCTTGCCTTTACTTGCAGTGCTTAGTTTGCATATTTACTGTGTGTCAAGACATTTCAAATTCAGCATACCTGATCTAACCATGTGTTAAAAGGTCATGCTAGTGAGAAAACATGATTAGGACACATGATAGTTCTTTGAGTGTAAGTCTTCTTGCTACTGATGGGAGAGGGAACTCACTGGAGTATAAAAAAGTAATCAAAAAAAGGCTGAACACCATCCTGCTGCACTGTAGTCTATGAATTTTCAGTTCAAGCTCTTTTTGTGATTAAATAAGTAAAGAGAGTAGACAGAGTAGAATTTTAAATGTCAGGCATCTTAATCTGTAATTCCTCTTAGATTATGCAAATCTATTGTATCTATGAAAGCTCTGTTAAGGAACATTATTTGGCTTGTAAAATTAAGTACTTGACTATCAAGACACGTTTGATTTTTGCTTGTGCTTTTAACTTTAATTTTCCCTTTTTTTCCACTAAGGGCAGTGAATGACACAAGGTTCTATTGACAAAATATGTAATCACACAAACTGCTTGTGCCATGAGCAAGCACAGCTGGGAGTGTTGAAACAAATAGAAAGCTGATGTTTCTTCATTGAAGGGAGGGTAAGGCCAAGTTAATAGCAGTCTTTTAGTATTATGTCAATTTCTTGACCATTTTTTATAAGTAAAATCAAGCTATTTTTCTATACAATTGCATGTGTATATGGTCCATGGAATCCATCCTACTAAGATAATGCCTTTTCCCTGAGTTTTTAAACCCAGTTCATAATAGGCTGTGCTTTCTGGCTGCCAGCTATAAGATGAAATGGGATAGAAATTGTCCTGAGGGGTGTTACTGGTCATGATCCTGGACAAGCAGCTTTAGCAGGAGTGGGGTTGGACCTCATGACCTCTAGAAGTCTCTTCTAACCTTGTCCATTTTTAGATTCTGTTAAGATTAATGGTGTAACTTAAAAGCTTTATAATGTGTCAAATCTGGTGAAAAAAAATATTGCTTGTTCATGTAGATCCCCAGTCTGTCTCTGTTTTATTTTCTTCTTTA
The DNA here is from genome assembly GCA_013398595.1 of Tychaedon coryphoeus. NCBI lineage: Eukaryota > Metazoa > Chordata > Aves > Passeriformes > Muscicapidae > Tychaedon > Tychaedon coryphoeus. Next base: position 398,723 of record WBND01000574.1, on the reverse strand, counting down.
AAGAAATCAGTATGAGGTTTGAAAAATTTCTAAGAAATATTAATGTCCACCTGAAAAAGGTGAATACCACAGTTAATTTTTAGAGTGAATTTAACAAGCTATTTGTTTGATTGTTTTTGTTTTTAAAATGTGTGTGGATATGTTTCTGATTATTCATCATCTAGATTCCAGAGTGATCTGACTCATAATAAACTCCAGCAATCCTTTTTTTTTTTGAGGAGGGGGGGATGGGGTAGTGGAGCTTGTTTTGATTAATTGAGCATCTTTCTGCTGCCTCAAAATTCCTGTGAATTAATATGGAAAATAAGAAGCAATGCAATTTTTGTAAAAAAGTACTTTGGCAGGATTATTTTTATTGCAATCTTTTGTTAAAATGACTGTGTGCCTTCTTGCTTCCTAAATTTCAGAGATTCTTTTTTGAAATGTCATCAAAGTTAAATTGTGTTATGGCAACATAACAGTAGCTAAAGGCATTCTTAAAGAATGCAAAGATTTAAATATGCAAAACATGGGCTTCCTAGGGTTGAAATGAAAATAATTAATGCAAAAGAGTAAAAAATACTCCTCTCAGTTTCATGAAAGGAAAATATAAATGAAAAATATTATGCCAAGGGAAGTCATATTATTTAGCACTAAGCTGTCAAATTTTCCAATTAATTCCTCCAGAATTTGTTTTTATTTGTATGACTGTTAATTTTGGTGTCAAAGAAAGAATGAGAGAAGTTTATAAAGGTTTTTGCAAAGGTTTTTAAAGAAGAAATTTCATGCAAGACTCTGTCTTAACTCATTGCCAAGTCTTGTTAGGTATATTTGCCTTCCTGTAGAGATGGTACTAATCATGTAGGCTTTAAGCAAACAGCAGTGAGCCAGGGGAGAAAAGCATCTCTAGTACTTGCTGAAAGCTGACACAAAACTGAAGGTGCTGTGTATCTGCTGGTGAGGGAGAGGGACAGAGGGAGCTGGGAAACTAAAAATGCAAGGTCATTGATGAAATCTCTGGGTCTGAGTTCATAATATTGTCTGTAATGAATCACACCACAAGGACATGCAGCAAATTTCACGTGTCTGGGAATGGGTGGACAGCAACAGATACTTAAGAGATTCAGAGATGTGCCTAGACTAATCACATTTTAGAGACTTCCTGAAATGGAGGTTGAGGCATGTCTTGGAATTTAATGGCATAAATAACTGTTGGATACTAACAGCATTAAAGATTTCAGAAAACAAAACAAGGGAAAAATAATTTGTCTCTTTTCAGTTTCTTACCTTTGTCCCTTTACAGTTTCTTACCTTTTTCAATTATGCTTGCATACTGAAATTTTTGCTTTCATAAGTAAAGATGAAACTAAGGATTAGAGGAGGAGGTGTTGCCAGTAGAGACATTTTTGTCTAGCTGATAAGACTAGAAAACATTTGTAGCAACTTTGATATTATTGCAGAAAAAAAAAAGTATAAAAACTGCTGCCATTACAACTAGTATCTCTCATTGTAAATATATGGATTTGAACTTCATATGTTGATAAGTATTTTCTTAACTGCACTTCTCTTTCCACATCTAGGCTGTTTATACTCTGGTTAATGAAGAATAATAGTGGAGATATATTAAAAATCCTTCTCTGTCTGCTTTACGTGTATTAGTCTCATTGGTGGTGAATGACAGGTTTTGTTTTTTTAATGACAGTTTCTACAGGGCTCTGTTATCTCAGTTGTTAAGAATTGTGTCTCTCAGGAAACACTGCCAGAATGTACTTGCTGGTGTAAAATGCCTGTTCTGGCAGTTTGTGATCACTGTGCATAGAGTAGCAACAAGAGGAGGAGGGCAATCACAGGATGGGTGAAGTTGGAAGGGACAGCAGTGGCTCATCTGGTCCAAACTCCCTGTTCAAGCAGGGTCACTCTAGGGCACACAGCACAGGATTGTGTCCAGAGGGTTCTTGAATATCCCCAGAGAGGGAGATTCCACAAAGTGTCTGGACAATCTGTTCCATTGCACAGTCACTGCACAGTAAAGTTCTTCCTCGTATTCAAATGGAACTTCCTGTGCATCAGGTTCTTTCCATTGTCTCTTGCCCTATTGCTCAGAACCATTGAGAAGAGCCTGGATCCATCTTTTTGGCACCTTCCCTTCAGATACTGATAAACATTGATGAGGTCCACCAGGACCCCGAGGTCCTTCTCTGCAGAGCTGCTTTCTGATCAGCTCCCAGCTGGTGCAGGAGGCTACTCCTCCCCAGGTGCAGGACCTTGCTTTTGTCTTTGTTGAATTTCAGATTCAGGTTCTTCTCTGCCCATGTCTCCAGGTTGAGGTCTTTCTGAAGGGCTGCACAGCCCTCTGGGGCATCAGCCACTCCTCACTGCTCTGTGGCATCACTGAGTGTGCTAAGGAGGCATCTGCCCCTTCATCTAAATCACTGATGAGTAAATAAAACAGTGCTGTGCCCAGTATTGAACCTTGTGGGACACCACTAGGCTTCCAATTAGACCCTCTGCCACTGATTACAGCCCATCTCACTGTCCATTCCTGAGTTTGCCTATGAGGATAGACAGAGGCAAAGAGAGACAGTGTTAAAAGACTTGCTGAAGTTGAGGCAGACAACATCCAGTGCTCTCCTTCTCGTCCATCTCACCAGATTTTTTCATAAAAGAAGGCAATCAGGTTGGTCAAAAATTATTTACCTTAACTGAATCAATGCAGACTACCCCTAATGACAGAATAGTTAAAAGATGATTTGGACTTTCTTTCTTTCTTTCTTTCTTGTTCTAGCGTTCTTTCTTTTTCTTTCTTTCTCGTTCTATCATTATTTTTTCCTTTCTTTTTCTTTCTTTCTCCTTCTTTTGTTCTTTCCTTCTTTGTCTTTCTTTCTCGTTCTTAGGGTTAGGGTTAGGTTGAGGGTCAGAACTAGGGTTAGGTTTAGGGTTAGGTTCTTTCGTTCTTTCTTTCTTTCTTTCTCTTTCATTCCTTCTCATCCTTTCCTTCTTTTTTCTCTTTCTTTCTTTCTTTCTTTCTCGTTTTTTTGACCTTTCTCTCTATTTCTTTACTTCTTGTTTTTTCTTTCTTTCTTTTCTTTTCTCTTTCTTTCTTTCTTTTTCTTTCTTTCTTTCTTTCTTTCTTTCTTTCTTTCTTTCTTTCTNTCTTTCTTTCTTTCTTTCTTTCTTTCTTTCTTTCTTTCTTTCTTTCTTTCTTTCTTTCTTTCTTTCTTTCTTTCTTTCTTTCTTTCTTTCTTTCTATTTCTGTCTTTCTCATTCTTTTGTTCTTTCTTTGTTTTTCTTTCTTTCTCGTTCTTTCTTTCTTTCTATGATTCTCGTTCTTTCTTTTTCCTTCTCTCCTTTGGGGTAAGGGTTAGGGTTCGGGTTTGGTATTGGTTTAGGGTTAGGCTTAGGTTTAGTGTTAGGTTTAGGGGTTAGGGTCTTTTTTTCGTTCTTTCTTTCTCTTTCATTCTTTCGTGTTCTAGCGTTCTTTAATTCTTTCTTTTTTATTCTTTCTCCTTGTATCATTCCTTCATTCTTTCATTTTGTTTCTTTCACGTTCTATTGTTCTTCCATTCTTTATTTTTCTCTCTTTCTTGTTCTATCGTTCTTTCATTCTTTCATTTCTGTCTTTCTCATTCTATTGTTATTTCATTCTTTCATTGTGTTTCTTTCTCATTCTATCGTTCTTTAATTCTTTCTTTTTCTCTCTTTCTCATTCTATCGTTTTCATAGAAAAGAAAGTAGAGATGTTGTGGACGCCGACAGGTTGTTTTCTCCTTGAGTGGCACTTGCAACAAGAGCCCAGAAGTGTTTGAGGGGAATATTCAGGGTGGCATTTTTAGTGACTGAAAGGCTGACACTTGATACACAATGGAGAGTAGTAAGCTTTGTAGTAAGAAAGTGTGATGAAGCTGTTTGAACTGACTGTAGTGGACAGCACAGAGATCCCATGCTACATCTGGCCTTTCACTTTGCCCATACCTTGAAACAATATATTTCCATGAAGAAGGTCTAAAGGAAGTATAACAGTGATCATTTTCCCAGTGGTTGCTCTGTGGGGCATACTGTTAATATATATATTTTTAGCTATGGCAGTGCAATGTGTTACACTTTGTGCAGTTATAAATATGTGTGTGGTTATCCAGCATTAATGGAAACTATAATGCCTGTTGAATGTCTATAAATCAGAAGGCCACCTAGGATAAGTCACCTAGAAAGCACTTAAGGCATTCAAGTCTAAGCTAATGTAGTATTTATATTATATCACATTTATCAGTAAAGCTAAGTGATAAGACCTGATAAACTAAGGGTCATTGAAAAAAATAATCTCCAAAGAGTTTAGTGAGTACTGGAATTTACAACACCTCAGTTCCCAAGGATTTTATGTCATGACTGGACTGTGTATTAGGGCTGGAATATCATACAATGCAGCTCCCTGCTTCATACATCTCTCTTTCCCAAGCTGGTTTTGTGATGTCTCATAGAGGTGAAATAACACAGTAACCATTTCCTTAACTTGTGGAAGAGTCACTAATTTTGAATTCTATTTTCCACTCTTATGATTTTTAATGAAACTGTAGGAATTGTTTGGTTTAAATTTGGTCTGAGAGTGACTACCAAATACAAATTTTTATTCTGGGATAATGGTGGAAAGGCAGACAGTACAAGTGGGAAACAAGGATGAAAAGATAAATAGTCCTTAACTCACGGTAAAGGGATTCTGTTTATCCAAACTCTCTGATAACTTCACAGATTAAATGGAGAAACCTTCCCCATCTCAGTATGGAAATGATGACTAATACTAGATAATTCAACTTATAAAAAGGCATTTAAAAAGTTCCTGTTTAGGAATATTTCTTCAAAATCTAAGTTTTAGCTAAGCTTTCCTATCCAGTGTTAGAATTGCCTTTAGGAAGTTCTCAGAGGTTACTGCTTTTATCTCTGTGGTGAAATGAAAAATAAAATAAAACTACCCCTCAGCTATCAGCATGACATTCACACCCAGCAAATTCCCTAAGTCTTGGCTAATACTTGTGGTTTTTTCCAGTGGAATACAGGGGCTGCTCAGGGGCTTGTGCTTCATGGCACTGATTTAAAAGGACTACCTTCACTCAATTTCTGCCCATTGTGACCAGTGCAATGGGGGGAGGGGGCTAAAATCCATAGCCAGGATAGCTCCTTGCAAATTTCCTCCCATTCAACAGGAATCACTTAAAGCTTTTTTTGAGATAAAGCTCTTGCAAAGCTGCAAGCTTTTTCCTGCTGATCTAGAAAAAACACATCCTTGAATGGCATATTTTCTGAACAATGAATTACCTGGTTTAGTATGTAGGAATAATTTACACATTGACAAAATGGAAAAGATATTAACTGTGGAGTGTTGTGCTTATAAAAGAGTCATGATCCTAGTCTGATTTGCAGCTGCTGCATGTAATAATATTTTCATTGAAGTAAATGCTTCTAGAGTAAATGCTTCTACAGGAAACTGCATATCAGTTAATCAGAACATTATAAAGTCTCTCATATAGTCAAGGTTATTCTAATGCAGAGAGGTAAAATGTTTCATGTTTAATAATATAGTAATTGCAACAGACAAAAACACAAGCGAAAGATACATAGTAGGCTGACTGGTAGGTTTGTCTGTGTTTTTTTACATGAGTAAGCTGGAGGGACCAACCTCAGTCCAGGTAAGGCTTTACAATGCTTCTTACACGAGTAGTTTTATTTCAGTTAAATCCTATTTTTTAGAGACTTCTTTAGGTTTTAAACTTGAAGTCTGCCAGAAAGTTTCAGACCCTAAAGGGGAATAAATTCACTAATTTCCTAACCTAGTTAGAGGGCTAGAAATAGAGTTTAAAACAGAATTTTTAAAATAAATGGCTGTAATTCATGCACTATGCGCAATTCATGAGACAACTAATACACTGAAAGTAACATAGAGATAATCTTATGAAATAAATGAGTACAAATGTAGCTCTGTAGAAATATACTCCATTAGAAGACCTTTTTTGGAGTTGCATTAGAAAAATGTTGACTATTTTATTATTAAAATAAAATTCCCCTTTAAATAAAATGGCCCTTTAGTTTGAAAGATAGTCCGAATCACATGCACATTTTCATGATCACTGGATTAAAAAATAACCCAAACAAATCTAAACCTGAAGCAGCTGACTCTATCCCTATACACTGCTGAATGACTATAAAAAAGAGAGAGAATAAAAGCTTTTTTTTAACCCATTTTATCATAGAGACATCTCTTGCATCATGTTATTTTTTTCCTTCCTGTATTGCAGAAGTCTCATGCATAGAAAACATGATATTTGCTTTCTTTTTTCTTCTTCTATGATTTTATTTTTGCAAATAGGGTCATTCAGACTATCATTATGAATACAAGTTCTTCTGAGATCTTTGAAAAGGACAAGAATGGCGGGATATGCCAGAAATAATGAATGTCAAATGTTTCCTGTAGCTAAAATAATTCTTGGCTCCTCTGCAGTTTAGAGTTGCAGCTTTGAAGGACTCACTCAGTTCATAAAATTTTCGATGTTCAAAAAAATTCATCTCCAATCAAGAAGATTTCAGCTTTGTTTTGTATACATATGTACATATATTATATATCTGTACCATAGATTTGATAAATTTTTTTCTGGCTTCTAGATTTATCCAAATTAATAGCAGATTAGGAGAAACCAAATATTTTAACTGGAAGGAAAAGAAATACTTGTAAATAATATTGCTACGTCAGTCTTGACTCCATACCAAAGCAAGGCTTAAACAATTGGGCAATATACGTGAATACAGATATAAAAATGTTAGTATCTAGTATGCAAAAATGTATGTTCAGGCAGTATTCTAGATAAATCAATTCTACCTTGGAATACTTTATTTCTCAAACATCAAATTATATTAAGTGCTAAATATGAAATACCAAGACTGTCAAGAAACATGATTGTTTGGTTCCAGTTGACATTATGAAATGTTATGAAAAAAAAATTGAATATCGAGTTCCTGATGTATTGTCCTAATTCCCATTTGAACTGCAGTGTGAGATAACTTGTGCTTATCTTACTCCAATAGTAGTTCTCAGTCACAGTTTATCCAGGGCTCCTGGATAAATAAAACAACCTTCAATGAGCACTCTGTGAAACACTCCTCTTTTGCACCTAGGGCAAGTAGATACTAAAGAGCTTGAACACGATGATACATCAGAAATAAAGGAGATGACCCCTCTTTTTCTCTCCAACTGATCTCACTTTATCACAGACAAAGTTTGTCATTCTGTCTAGAGGAAAATGGAACATGGTGACACTACCTCAAAATACCATGTCCTTTTTCCACAGTTAAAGATTATTTTTTCTCTGTGAATCACATAAAAAAAAAAGAAATACAAAAAACCTTTCCCTGGCAATAGTTTTAAAAATCTTTTTATATTGATGCAAATATATATTTTGGATATTTCTTGTGAAAGAAAAGCCCAAAGCAAAACAAAGGAGAGTGCTATGCTCTTATAAGAATTGACCTTTTAGATACAGTGGAAAGAGAAGGTGAAGCTAAAAGAGCAAATATAAAAAATGAAGGAAAGAACAAAACTAGAGAGAACTCACAGTGGATCCAATTGAGTGGAAACAATTTGTAAGAAATTGAGAAATTGATACTAATATAAGCAAAATACGAATTCAATGCTAACAATTAAAAACAAGCGTACCGCATTACAAAGCACATGGATATCTGGTATAATGGAATCTTAAAATGTCTTACTAGAAAAAAGGGATTTAATGCTCTTAAATGTTAAAATACCTCTGGACTTGGGAACGGGTTACGAGCTATTCACAAATATTTTAAAGCACCTGGATGTGTTCACTCAATTAATGACAATCCTCTGTGATTTGTGTTAGTGATTTTTTTTACCTGTCATGTGTCCCTAGATCCCCACACTTTCCTTCCTCCTTGCTACCTTCAGCAAAATCAATTAATTTAGAAAAAACCAATGATTTACTCTCCTTTCCCCATGTACTAACTTGCCTGGTCTGTTTGGACATGCTTGCTAAACTAAAAAGGAGAGTCTTTTGGCCTGTACTTTGAACTAAATGTGAGAAAGTAATTGGTCTTAGACAGCTGAGTAGGGTGAAGGAAAAGAAAGTGTCTTGCTGAAGCATGCAACAAAGATCATCCATCTTTGGAGGGCTAATAAACCACATACCGCCTTAGACTGGGCTGTGTTGTGTTGTTTCTCCATGTCTGTATTTCTTTTAGTTCCAGTTATGATAGCTCTATTTGCTGAGGGAACTTTATCCTCTGCTCTGCAGTCTGGAATATTGACTGTCTTTGCTGCCTAAAAATGCAGAGCCAGGAATGTTGGTAGGCACTCTTGTTGTGTGTATTATACTTTACTGGAGTTCAAATGAGAATTAAAACGAGTGTGTCTTCCTCTTTGGGAGGATTTGGCCACTCAGCCATCCTGTCTTATTGGATTCACATGGAAGTTCCATATTTTGTAACTGAATACAAGATTTGAACTGCATATTTATAAGCTTTGTTACGCCTAGGTTAGCCTGGATAACATTATCCACATTTCAGTCCCTAGCAAACTTTCTTGGAACTGAAGTTCTTTAATGCTGTTTTGATGCATCTTACTCCCTTTTATCCTCCTCCTCCTTTTCTAGGATCATTTTTCCTTTTCTCATGCATAAATGCACACTCCCACAGGCAATCACTCCTGCACCAAAAAGCAGAAAACTGTTCTGAGTCATCTTGTTTATTGGCCTAAGTGCCTATATGAGGTGAAAGTAGAAGATGGAAGAGGAGGTGGGCTTCAAATTAGTCTAGCACTAATGGCATTTAAGATTAAATAAAGTGTTGAAAAATGGTCAAATAAAAGATGGAGAAAACCCTTTGACGGGCCATAGGGTTTTTTTTTTTTCTCTTAGTGGTGGGTTTTTTGCTTTTATTGTATGAAGGAACTGTAATCTAAACTCTAGAGACTTCCCCTGAAGGAATGACCTTCATTCAATTACGAGGCAGCAAAAAAAAATCTGGAATTAACTTCAGAAATTTCTTTAAAATGAGAGAAAAATCAGTCCTGTGTATACACAAGCTGCAGCTGAAGTTCCATGATTTTCTTTCAGAATGTGAACAGCTTATTCATGTCATTTTTTTCAATAAACAAATTATTTTCATAATACAAAACAAACCAATCCATTTAGTCTCTGTCCATGCTGTGAACGTACTACAACTCATGTAACTCAAACATAATCTGGTAAAGGATGGTAGAAAGTGTTTATTAAAAGCAAGGCAATAAACCTTCTCTAACCCAGATATATCATTATTATGTTCTAAAGCTTTGGGTTTCCCTTATGAAAAGTAGGATTTTTTTTTTTACATAGGATTATTTCTAGGTAATGTTGTGTATTTTGTTCAGCAAGTGCCTTGAACAGGATGGCAAGTAACTATAATACAATTCTTAGGTATACCCTCATTCTTATTTTGTTTTGTCATAAGTCAAAAACTGTAGATATATTAATTACTTAACTGACCTTCTAATTAACAGTGATCTCTGATTTTAACTAGATTCAGGGCAGCTGAAAAGTAGAATCTATTGTCAGTCTGCATGGGTGTGTTGTCCATCTTTGTCTGTGCAGAAAAGGGAGAAGACTCCTCTTGTCTGAAAGTGAGAAGATTGTGTTCAGTTGGGATGGGTATGTATATGTGCTTGTGTGACTGACAACAAGGATGGGTCAGAGCATGGGATGAAAGCAGGTTAGGGTCTTCTGCTCCCCTGCAGAATAATGTCTTCTCGTCTGCCAGACTAGTCAGTTCCATT
>WBND01000574.1:341453-388373 GCA_013398595.1 Tychaedon coryphoeus | reverse complement strand
GACCCATAAAGATTATTAAGTCCAACTCCCTGCTACTCTTAGTCCTACCTAGAACTAAACCCTAAGACTCGCAGCATCATCCAGATGGTGCTTGAACTCTGGAGGGCTTGATGCTGTGACCACCCATCTAGTGAATCTTTTCCTTCATTCCAGTCTGAACTTTGCCTGATGCAGCTTCATTCCTCTCCCTTGTGCCCTATTTCTAGAGATCACCACCTTTCCCCCACTGCTCCCCTTCAAGATGCTGCAGACTGCCCTCAGTCTTCTCCAAGCTGAACAAGACAAATTATCAGGGAATTCCATGGACTGGGGAAGAGTGGGACACAGATCAAAGAGCCTGGGACTCACTGCATGTTATGTTTCCAGTGTTAAGGACTTTGTTCTCCTGAGACTTGGAAGTCTGACATTTAGGGTATTTCTGATGGAGCAGAGTATATTTTAATAAACTGAATTTTAACTAATCTGAATTTACTCAAACACTACTGCTATTGCAGTGTAGAATTCTTCAGTCCATAATGGCTTAAATCAAAAATGTAAGTAAAATACTCTGCCTTATAGCAGTGTGTTCTTTCTTATCTACATGAATTTGAATAGTTGTTGTACATATCTCTGACTCCTCCACTTTGTTAAAAGCTCAATTACATGCAGCACCTCTGGGAATAAGGGTTTTTATCATAAATGAAAGAAAGCATAAGCCAGGGAGTCCTCAGTATAGTTATACTGACTCAGAACATGCTGATCCCTTAAAGGCTCACATTCCATTGCTTACATATTGTCATTATTGTAATTCAGCTGATTTATAGCTACTGACACTGTTGTCATGGTTACCTTAATATTTTTTCATGCCAAATCAAATATTAACAAAGATAATTCCTTTAATTTGCTGTACAAAAATAAAATAGGGGTTATATATTACTAAATTGGGGGGGTTTATATACTAAAAATAGAAAAACAGCTAATTAGGTTTTTATTGTAATTTACACACCAATTCTTAACAAATGATTAATGGAAGTGATTTATTCAAGATATTGTCAATGACCAGACTCCAAAACTCTCCTGCAATTAAAGTGCCAGCAGCATACAGTGAATGTTCCACATCCACTCCTTTTACTGTTTCTCTATGAAAATGCACAATTTTTTTTCCTGCCCTGTTTTGACAGAATATACAATGCTCTCCATTCCTGAGAATAATTTACAAACTGCTTTCTTGTGTGAGCTCTGTATTAGCTGGAGAAAAATACTCTGTGTCCAGTTATTATCTATTTATATTGAGAAAGGGCTCTGGGATGTATCGAATAGAGACCTTGGTGGCCAGCAAAACATAAGGATAAATTCTTCAGAATTAATGTTTTTCATCATGAAAATTGAGCCTACATGGAAATACTTTGAATTTGAGAATTCACCTCCCTTATTTTGAAAGTTTCATACTTGAAATAGTTATGATGGGTTTTCTTGGACAAAACCTGACAATATTCGCAGTAATTGTTGCTAAGCAGAAAACGATATGCAAGAGGCATAAAGTTAGCAACAAATATGTTCTCAGATTCTTTTTAGAGTTTATTACATGAACCTGTTCTAAAATTAAATATTTTAAACTTGCATTTAGTGTCTTTTCCCTGACTCACCCTTCTGTCTTATATGCAACCATTGTGCCACTGAGGAGTCGCCTTGAACATCAACTGTCACATCTCCAGAAGACTTTCTCATTTATTTTTGCTTTTGCTTAAATTTCAGGTGGAAAAAAAGTGTATTTAATGACTCCATTAATTCTCAAATGTCTTCCACCATTTTTACAGGGGAAATGCCATTGCAGCACACTTAAGAAATGTTCCTGTTTATTGAGAACTTATAAAACTGGTAATTAAACTGGTAATTAGATGAAGGCTAACCTCTTCAACCTTGTATTTGCAAATTTTATCCTAATTAAGGGGAAGGTAGTTTCTGGTGCCACTGTGTTGCAGTGCTTGAAGAATAGGAGTATGAACTATCTGCATTCTAATATTAAGGTAAAGATCAGAACACCCTATTCTGCCTCTGTACTGGAGAAAACAGTTATAAGGGTTTGCTATAATGGTGTTATGATTTTAAAGTAATGTATATTAATTTTTATCAAGCTCAAGATTTCTTCAGAGACTGAACCAGGCAATTCATTGTGTTGTAGGTGTTTTGATACAGCCTCTTGCTCATCAGAGTAAATAAAGAGTTTACAGACATCCTTTGGGACGTATATAATCAGGCTGCACAGGCTGATTGAATCTGCAGGACCTACTTGGGATGGGCCCCATAAAGCAAGTGTTTTTCTCCTGTCAGTGTATAAGAACAGAAATACTTTTCCTGTATGTAGGTATAACAGAAATATAACTGAATATTTCATTCATTTTGAAAAGAAATAGGAAAAAGGGTTTTCAGAATGCATTAGATTTCTTTTTTTTTTTTTTTTCTGCTAGTATCCTTAGTGGTCATGTCTAATAGCAATTCTGATATTCAACTTTTATTTCCTCTGTGCATCACTTGTTTCATTAAGCACAAGATGTTCATCCTGGAAAGATATATCCAGCCTAAGGCAAAACTTTGATGTTGCTATTTTAACACAAAGGTCTTAGCTATTTTAAGAAAATGATGTGTTCAAAAGTTGAACTTGATAATTTTCTTAACAGTATGTTTTTAATCAGTGGGCAAACCAATGGTGTATTTAGTCCTTTTTTCAACCTTGAAATACTAGCCAGAGGGTGACCATAGGCAGGTACATGTGTTTGTAGTCTGAGTGTAATTTTAGATGTTGTAAGGTTTTTTTTCTATCATACATCCTAAATCTACATCTATCAGCTTGTGAGTAATTTGTCATAATAACTGAAAAAACTGTGAAGTCAGTACTTTGCTCTGTGTTCAGAGGTTCAGCTTTGATCTCAAAGCAATCCACCCATCACTGCATGCCTGGCTAGCTCAGTTGTACAGAGATGCTGTTATTTATGTATGAAAACTGTGTTGACAGCTAGAGGAGACAGTCATTAGAGACAGTTACGTTGTTTATTGAAGTCGTGTATGTTTTCACTTATTTTTGTTTCATTTAGTCAGAAAATGACAGTGAAACTGCACTAATTCAAAATTCAGCCATATCTGTGCTATATACATATACACATATATATATACGTACTGAATATGGATATATAGATGTCAATATACAGAAAACTACATTAAAATATAATGTTTTATAATATAATGTATAAGAAACTATATTGATCAGCAATAAATCTTTCTTCCAACCATTGTTTTTTACATTGGCACGTTAGAAAATATTTAGCCATTCTTGTATCCCTGATTGTATCCTAATCATATTGTGGCACTACAAGATTATTACTGACATCTTAAATATATATACTTGGTGAGAGTAAAATTATTGTAGCTTCTGCTCAGTTCTCTGGAAATTTTCTTCTCTTTCAAAGACAAGTTGTAAAACAGTGGGTTGGGTATGAAAGGTTCTCTTCATTGGGACCCACTTCCAGCCAAGGTGCTGCAGAGTTTCCTCAATCGAATCACATTTTAAAACACGCTGAAGTTTCCATGAAGTTCCTTTGGTTTGTCCAGACCTTGATCAATATAAATAGTTAGCCTGTACCTGAGTTTCTGCAGCCAGCACTTGACAGCTGACTCGGGGACAATCTAGAAAGTTGAATCATTGTCTTTTACAGAGGGCACTAAGATTCCTTGAAAAATTTATAATCAGTCAATTGATTTACAATCAATTACAATGGTGATTTACAATCGCCATTCAAAAAATACTGTGCTGCTTTTAACTTAAAAAAGCTTTGCTTGCATCTGAGACCAAGTGCCTAAGGAAGCAAGACAAAATTAATAGGAGATAAGTGTTGAAGATTAAGGAGGAAAAGGACAGAAAGCAGTTTTCTTCATCTGGAAATGGATGAATGACAATTTGACTGACTAATGTTTCTATGAACACTTTAATTTCATTTTGCGTGGAATGACTCCAAGTTTGGACTTCAGGAGTTCAAAGTAGGACAAAGAATTGCACAGACTTCACAGACCTGGTCTTTAGTCAGATAGTGCCCTAATGAAAAAGCAAATGCATTGTGACTGAGGGCAGTAAATAGGACAAAACCTCCCTATAAATATAGTGTGGAACACTTGAAAATAAGTTATTTTGCAGTAATTTGAAGCCCAGGAGTTGGTCTTTCCCCCGATGGTTGGCTGTTCAGATTTAAGAAACTCATGAATTATTGACTGATTAAGTTTCTCTTTCTGCTTCAGTCATTCATATTTGACTGAAACTATTGATATTTGTACTAAGTAGTCTGTGTTCTCCCATTTTCTCAGCATTTTTCCTGTATGTAAACGTACCTCAAACATCTTTGCTACAGAAATTTGTAGCTATACATACTTTTGGAGTTTGCCCATGTCAAATATTTCTTTCCCAAACACCAGACCTAAAAATAAAAAGATCTGTAACACTGTTCTACAAATTGAAACTGAAAAATGGGATAAATTTACATTTAGATAAAATTTTCTGCATGTGTTGAAAAACATAAGACAAAGTAGTGACTTAAATATACTGGAGCTTCTATTAAAAGCATGTAATTGTTTGCTTTAGTTAAGGAATGTGTAGTAAGGAATGTGTATATCAATATCACAATGAAAATTGTCATGACAATTCCTCCCTTCCCACTTTTGATAATCAAGAATATAGTGGGAATGTCATCTAAAAAAATTATTAAGTGTTCTAATGGACAAATTCTGAAATTTGAGTATGTCTGTCAAAAAAGTCAAATAATTAAAAATTAGTAATTATTACCATGTTTTGAATCATCATTTAGCTGTGAATAAATTGAGAAGTCAATTATCAGGAGATAGTGCTAAACCAAAATTATCCTAAATAATTTAGAGTCATTAAGTAGAAAAAGACACTGATGAGTATCTCCAAGGAAGACATCATTAGCAGGTGATAATTAGTGTGTCTATGGAAATGTAGGCTGACATCTCCCACCTACATTACATTAGTAAAGGAAGATTTGCCTTTAGCTACAGTTGTCCTTTATCTGTATGCTCTCAGGAAGGAGAATCTTCGAGCAGGCTGTCTACCTCTGATCTTTCAGCTGTTCATTTCCTTGGTGTTTAAAAGATAGAGAGATATTGTGCAATTAACATGCCACCCATTTACAGAAGTAGTGTTTCTGAATAAGTAATGTCTGATATTAATTTGGTAGATTTCCAGTGTTGTTGAACTTCAAATATGCTTGCATTTTAACAGAATCACAGAATTAGCTAGATTGGAAAAGATCTTTGAGATCATTGAGTCCAATGACCTATGACCTAACACCACCTTGTCAATGATGATGTTATGAGCAGGACACCTAAACTAATTATTGTTTGAAGTGCAAAATTTATGAACTGAATGTATATGCATCACTGTAGACAGAGTGATAAAAAGCCTTTGTCAAAAATAGGAGTGACTCTACATTTTGTAGTGTTTGACTTCTGGGTAATGAGATGGAGAGGAAAAGGGAAAAATTTTATAAACTCAGCAGAATCTGAGATTTTTATTTCCTTACTGGGGTTGTAGATCATTTTATTACTGGTCAAAGGTGTGACCAAGGACTGAGATTTCAAACAAAATTAATTCCATCCAAGATGCATCAATTTTGGGGTAGCTTATTTTGGAGACACACTTTAAGCCTAGAAATGAGAAGTTAGTTCCCAACGTGAGTAATGTCTAAAGGCCAAACTTCTAAAATATTTTAATAGTTACTTGAAATTGTTTGATGTATTTTGTAAACAACAAGAGTATAAAGACCTCTGGTTTAAGTGGTCACACAAGACATTATGTGAACATTTCTGGGACTCTGGATTCTGACAGTTTTAAAAATCAAGACACAAGTCTTCTGATTGCAGTAGGTTGTTTCCATAAAATTAAGTCATTTCAGAAGAAATAGGCCACCTGCCTATCTTTATGTTCCTTATGTTTATAGTAAAATTGAAAAGACAACTACATTTACACCTAAGAAATTTCAGGAGCTCCTAATATGTTGGAATTTTAACGTGCTTGGGAGGAAAAAAGGCTAGAGAGGAATACAGTTTTGACCATCCAAATGTTTGGAGCTGCATATCAGTAAAAATGTTTGCTTACCCGCAAATATGGCTATGAAATATGAAGTTTTGCTTCAGCAAGCAGTCTTGAACAATGCACATAAAAAACTGAAGTGCTTAGGCACGGATGTAGAGATGCATCAAGACTGAGGCACTGTGTCTCCAGGGCACAAGGGGAAATACACATCTCCTTGTTACATCTGTGCCAAAGATCCAGCATCTGCCCCCATATGACAGCAATCTCTTTAAATTAACTTTGAGCCGTCCTCACACATTAAATAGTCATTAGATGAAGTTCTGAAAATCCATGAGATGGAATACAGTAATAACCGTGTCGATATTCATTTCTTCTTTTATGCTTCTAGGGTTTAATTTAATTTTTAGCTATGATCAACTTGAAGATTATTCCATAATTGCCCAACATCAGTTGAGTAGCTCTGTGTAGTCTTTTAAAGCAGCTGGGCTTCTTAAAGGTTTGACTTTGCTTTTGACTAATATATTTGCCAGAATGAAGCCATCCAATGGACTAAATTTTTCCCTGTTCATTTTCACAAAATTACACAAATTAAAATCCTGTTAAAGTGAAAGAAGAAACAAGGAAAGATTTTTACGTATTTCTTTGACAAATGTACTTGCATAGAATCTTTACTGGGAATGACCAAAATTAGCAATATTCTAGTTCTCACGTGTTGCTTGCATAACAGTGACACACTTCTGAGGAGAGGTGGAGTAAGCCCTCAGAGACTAAATGCTTTGTATCTTCCTTCAGCAGTCTGGGTGTGCCAAAGAGGCTGTATCAAGAGACTGACTGGATTTTTGAGGCTGTACCCTCTCCTCAAGGAAAAAGATGGAGGAAGACATACCAGTACATCAACAGGGAGGACTTCTGACCAGCTGAAGGGGCAACAGGTACAGCAGGCAGGGTCCATGTTCAGCAGATCTGCCCTATCACCAAAGCTCGGTCCTAGAATAATAGCCCAGCTTTAAAGAGGTAACTGTTTTCAGATCAACATAGGTTTGCATATCTAAGACAAATGATATTAAAGCAGAAGAGTTAAAACCTAAATTGTTTTTGCAAGTTTTGATGATGTTAAACATAATTATTTTTAAAATCTGTGCATAATTTCTCCAGTCCTCATTTAATGAAAAACAGAAGGAGAGCAAAGTGATTGCACTACTGTAAACAATTTAAAATCCTGATTTAGTCAGTAAAAGTACATTTTTTCCGCTGTCATTGTAATTTGGCTCTAAACTACATTTTTAGTTGCTCTCATTTTAGGTTAAACCTCGTAATCATCCAGCCAGTGTCTCTACGGTCTGCCAGGTGGGCAGTTCAAACCCAAATTTTGTCAGTTAGTGTTCTCATAACTTGTGGAACTTAATGTCAAGCTGGGGAAGTACAGAGGCCTGCCACCAGAGCCATAACACATTAAGGCTGGAGAGGCAGAAGCAGGCAAGGAGAAATGTCCCTCTAGGCCAGAGTGAGAAGTGCCTTTCTCCCATAGGCCTTTGCAGGCACGTGTTAATCCCTTAATTTCTATTGGTTTGTACAGTAGTTTTGCCCCTGTTCTGCCCTCATTCACTTTATATGTATACTTCCTAGAATGTTCTCCACTCTCTTGATCCCTATTGGTCCTGGTTTGCCGCAGTGCTCCACCCCTGTTACCCCATTGGTTCTCCTGGTTGCTTTCCCCGCCTCTGCACCACTTTCCCCTGTTCCCATTGGTCCTTGGCCCTCAGATCCACCCCTTCTTCCCTGTATTTAACCCTGCGCCCTCAACCAGTCTTTGTTTTAGTCCCTGGACTCCTTTGGAGGCCAAGTAAGCCTTTCCTTGGGTTTTTGTCAACCAGTTTTTATTTCTTGCAAGCATGCTTCTGGCTCCACAGGTGCGCAGGCTGCTCTCAGAGGAACCCATTGAAATGCAACACTTCAGCAAGCTTGTAACTAAATCACGATGTACAAATACACACCTAAGTTGGGGCAATCCCCAGTATCAATACAGGTTGGGGGGGGGGGGTGAACTGATCTGCAGAAGTCCTAAGGGGGAGGACTTGGGGGTGCTGGTGGATGAGAGGCTGGAGCTGACCCAGCAATATTCACTCACAGCCCAGAAAGCCAGTTGAATCCTGGGCTGCATCAAAGGAAGTATGACCAGCAGGTCCAGGGAGAGGATTCTGCCCCTCTGCACTGCTATGCTCTGGTGAGACCCCACCTGGAATGCTGCATCCAGTCCTAGGGTTCCCAGCATAACAAGAACCTGTTGAAGCAATTCTAGAGGAGGAGTGCCAAGTGGATTAGAGATGAAGGACTTCTCTGAAGAAAGGCTGAGAGAAGAGAAAACTTTGAGGTGATCTAATGGCAACTTTCAGGTATAGGAAGGGAGCCTAGAAGAAGGACAGTGACTATTTATGATGGATTGTGTGTATATATATGGCTTCAAACTGAAAAAGAATAGGTTTAGATTAGCTACCAGGAAGAAATGGTTTACTGTGGGAGTGGTGAGGTGCTGGAACAGGTTGCCCAGAGAAGTTGTGGATGCCCCATTCCTGAAAGTGTTCAAGTTCATGTTGGATGGGGCTCTGAGCAATCTGGTGTAGTAGAAGATGTCCCTGCCCATGTTTTGTCACCTATCTTATATCTACCTGTCTATCAACCTATATCTCTGTATCTTTATGCTTTTACAGTATTTTCACCTTGGTTGTATTTTAGGCCATGCTTACTTGGGCTCCCTATGGTACGAAGAAACATATTTACTGAAAAGTAATTTAACAGCAATTCATTACTTGAAATAATTTTTTTTTTTAATTTTAATTTTAATTTCCATTTTCTTTTTCTTTTTCTTTTTCTTTTTCTTTTTTTCTTTTTCTTTTTCTTTTTCTTTTTCTTTTTCTTTNTTTCTTTTTCTTTTTTTTTTCTTTTTCTTTTTATTTTTGTAAAGACTTGTGGCTCATAAGCAAATGTCTTATTGAGCATGTTCAACATGTTCATGTTGTAGTGTAAATATGCTACGAACCCTCTGACAGTAAAACATTTTCTGTTAGAATTTAATTTCAAGTGTTTCAAAGTGTAAACCCAAGGAAACAGAAGATGTTTATATTAAATGTATAGCACAGTGTATTAGCATTCACAAACATTTAGTCCCTAAAAATTTGTTACAGTCATAGTGTAATGATGGTGAGAAAGAGCAACCTTTAGAGGGACTAAATGAGCCACCATAGCTAAACAAAAATACAGGATTATGGAGTTAAAGAATTAAAAGAATCCCTCAAAAAGCTAAATTGAAGTCCAAATGAAAAAAGCAGAAAGTATCAGGAACCATTACAGATTAAATGCAAATTTATAAAGCATGACAGAAAGATTTTGAAGAGTTAGAAAAAATATTGTAATAAATCCCCTTTATAGATGCACCAAACCTTCTTGAAAGCACCAAACATGGTGCTTTCAAGAAGGCCTTTAGGGACCAAAAAACAGTAAAAGCTCCTCCCCGTGGGTGGATGCCTCACAATCTTAGAGCACAGGTAGGACAAACGAGGACAGAGCAAATGGGACATATGAATAGGAACAAAATAGCAGGCTGGGCCGGTGTCCAGTAAAGAATTCTACAGAATATCAAGGACTGAGCAGTTGGACCACTCATTTTGCTATGCAATCTTTTAATTGTTCTTCTTTTCAAGAGCGTGATTTTAGGCTGAAATATGACACCAATTTTTAAGCAGGATTCTAGACACCTGGAGATGACTCTAAAAACAAAGAGATGATACCAGATAAGACTCTAAAAACAAATAGAAAGATATACTTGAAGGACAAGGGTGCTATTCATGCAATTTCTAAATTCAAAATAAAGTACTAAATGCACTTTTAAGACTTACTCTCCTAATGAAGGAATTTTTCAGTCATGGAGCTCATTTAAACGTAAGAATACTTATGTGACACCCAGATATTGTACAGATGCTGACATACAACATCAATAAAACCAAAGTATATAGAAGTTTCTGTTTTCTAAAACAATGCCTATTGCATCACTTCTCTGCTTCCTGTTCCATCCATATTCATCACTAAATGTTTGTGTTTGATGAAGAATTGAAATCTGCTTTTTATATAAAGATATGTAAAATGTAAACACATACAGACATGGAAAGCATGAACTATTTCTGCAGTGGTTGCACTACGGTTTTTAAAATAAAAACATCTTTCCGTTGTGATTTCCTTGGCTTCTGTTTTCAAGGGACTATGCAGCATATTTGCAGCTCACCACAAAGTTTTCTTTAAAGTAGCGTGAAGTCCCTATTGTTCTAATAATGTCCATTGTGGTAAGTTAAGATTCATTGACTTTATGACATCTGACAGGGTGGCTTATCTAGTAGCCGTAGTAGGCGAGGGCAACCAAAGAAGCATATTCCATCTTTCAGAAGGTTCCACCAAAAATGATCTTGGAATTTCTGGTAAAGGAGAGGTGAAAAGAAAAACTCTCCATATAATTTAGAAAGAAATTAAAGAGGAGCTAGCACAGTTACTTTGACTTACTTCTTTTCCTGGCCTTCGGCTAGGGTTAATAATTTATATTTCTCCAAAATATGGAAGCCTCAGCTAGAAAATATACCTTGTACTAAACAGAAAACTAAAATAAATTGTATTTCTGTCCCTGAAAACTCTCCAGTATACTTACGGTAGAGTATAATCAAGCATCCAGATTTGGGTTAATGCAGATATTTGGGTGAATGTTAGCTAAACTCAACATTAAAGCTCAGCACAACTTTATGCTGCATAATAACTCAATCCTTGAGCTTCCCTCTTTCATGCAATATTTCATAACTGAGCATAAATAATTGTTCACTGAATACTTGGTTATAAAACAAGGTTAAAAAACAAGCTGTCATTCTGAAATCAGTTTTTGTTTTAAGTAAATAGGTAAATAATTTTATAACAGCAGAAGCCTCTTTTAATCTAGCTAGTCTGGCATGAAATGCTTTCTAGAATGCAATCTGTGCATCCTTGATCAGAAGAAATAATTCTTTTTTAGAACTTCTTAAATTTTTTAACCTAAATCTTAGCTGCCTATATTAATTTCTGTGCTGGTATATATAAACCATATTCCATTCAAGAGAACACCCTAATTAAAAAGTCTTGATCTATGATGGATGCTTTCCAGACTATGAAGCATTTCAGATTTACAGAATCATTTTGGTTGGGGAAGACCTCTGAGATGATGGAGTCCAGATTTTACTGATCACCATCTTGCCAATTAGACCCCATCCACTTGTTTCTTTAACACCTCTGGAGGATGACTTCACCATCTCTCTGGGCAGTCCATTCCAATGCTTAAAAACTCTTTCCATGAAGAAACTCCTCCTTATGTTCAGTCGTGCTGGTGCAGCTTGAGAATTTGTCCTCTTGTTATGTCACTGGTTGCCTTGAAGAAGAGACTGATCCCCAACTTGTTAAAACGTCCTTTCAGGTAGTTGCAATAGAGAGTAGGTTGTAGAGAGCCATAGATGATCACCCCTGAGCACTTCTTGTTCAGGCTAAACAGCCCCAGTTCCCTCAGCCTGAACTTGGATCAGTTGCAGCATTCTCCGTGGCTTGATTTAAGTTTGAGAAACCAAGGGGTGGTCCATTGGCTCTTAAAAACCAATTCAGCATTGTTGAAGCCAGTTTGAACTAGTGTAGCTGAAAATGCTGAGCTTCAGAAAAGCAGAAATAATATGTTGGCATGTAGTTGAGATAATGCATACTGATTCATTTAACTTATTTCTCACTTCTGTTGAAATTTCACGTCTCTGATCTGCAAAATGAAGTTAGTTAAAAAATTAGAGGTATTTTTGTAACAAGGTGCTCTCCCAAGTAATCACTGTTTCCTTATCTGCTAAGTGTGTACATCAGCTCCTGAACATTGCCTGATGGAATAGGGAAAGAGAAAGATTTCTACCTGACAATTTGATCAGTGAATAGATAGGTCAGGTTAATACGGTCAGAAGACTGCTTCTAACTAAATCCCATACTGTTGAAAAAAGTTCTCTTTTACCTGGTGATATTCCAGCTGAAGCTGGAATGTTCCCCTGATAGGACAATCTATACTCTGCATCTTCATCTGTGGATACATTCTTCTAGATAAAAATCCCTGATGTTCTTATACTGCAAGATTAATTTTTACGGATCTTTGAAGGATATGGTTCTAAAGGAGCATATGAGAAAATAAAACTTCCTTTCTCTTATTTTTTAAAAACTTGGCTATGGATGATGTCTGAAATAGTATAGGATTAAGTTTATTGTATTTCACTGATTTATATCTTCTCTTTTTTATTTAAACTTGAAATTATTTTAAAACCTAAGTGAAAATATAATTAACAAATTTGTGCATGTAATTAGCATACCCCAAGCAAACAATCAGCTTAAATTTAAAAGTTTATAGTCATACTCCTCAGTGTAGTAAATGTTATAAACGAGGCTAGCAACCTCTTGTAGGTTAACCCGTTTATTAAATTAGCAACTGAGAGCGTGGACTCGAGATAAGCCAGAGCCCCTCGCGACAAACCAGAAAATTAGACAACAAAACAGTGTGCCACACTGGGTGCTCCTTTGGACACGAGTTTCTGCCAGAGGACCAGGTGCCGAGCACCTGGGCAGTCTTTATGTCCTTGGCTCCTCACAGATTGGTGCGTTTTTCAATCCTTGTTCTGATTGGCTCCCTTCCTGGTCGCTGGTTGGTCTATACGCGGGTGCAGCCTGAGCCAATCATTTCCGAATACCCAGCTCTGATAGGTTGGCTCGTTGTCTAACCACAGTTCAAGCTGGTGTCTTCACCCCCATGATGTAATTTTCTAGAAAGTTCCCTTTGCTCAACCAACCGAACACCCGTTAGCCCTCCCCCAGTGGACACACACCCACACAGCAGCACCTTCATCCCAACAGCCCACCATTTCATAACCCACCCACAACAGCCCATCAACAACTCACACACTACTATTCAAAAACAGTCCACAACTCCACAGCAACTAATTAACAATTTACAACTCCATTAATTAACAACTCTTAATCCCAGCCCGGAACATTAACTCATTTGTAACAGTAAATGTTAACTGAATGCAACAAAAGTAGTGAGAGTTCCTTGACTTTTCAGGGATGTTATACAGCCAGAGAAATAAGAGCTACTCTTTCCAGGAAGGAAATTCACAACCCCATAAATTTGCTGTATGTTCAGATCAGGCTATTCTCTACTTTTTGGGTCTGATATATTAAATAAACCAGTTCTGATAAAATTGTAAAAAAAATTGTTTTGAAGACAGAATTTTTTTTATTTGAACAAAGAAGCAAATATATAACATCTTAAGACACTTGAGCTTTATTCGGGGGCAACTATATTGTGTTCACATGGAAAATTCATACCATAGTAATCAGGAACAAGGCTGAAGAACAAAATTACCTTTAGATTATCCTAAATGTGATTGTGGAACATCAGCTGAAGTTCTGAGGTTAAGCTGGTATATATCAATCTAGGCACAAATAATAAAAGCATGCTGTCCATGGAGGGAGCAGGACTCCAGATTCATGACATATTGATAAGTACAGAGAGGCCCCTTGACCAGCAGTAAGATTATACTCTTGACTAGTCTGCTGCATGACCACATTTATGGTCATTGTGTAGATTACTTGGTTTGTTGCTTGTAATCACTGATCTACATGCACCTTAGTAAAACTCTTCATCCATCTGATCCTTAAATTTCTCTGAAATATTAAACTTAGCTGATTAGGCTGCAATAATGCACAGCTTGCTTTTAAGTACCAGTGTGAGTGCAATATTAGAAAGTATTGACAATGAGATATTGAGCAGAACTCAATGTCTTTAGAGTATTGCTTGACAGTAGAATAAGAAGAGCAAGGAGCGTTCCCAATTGCATACTGTTTGTCCGTATGGTTTACAGATTTTGTCTGGAACTACAGCCAGAACCACCTGTGCTGGTTTTCCATGAAGGTCACCTAGGAGGAGGAGCACAGAGCACAGACACACACACAGAAGGGTTTTTTTTTTCTCTATGAGAACTTCTTCTGTGAGTTGCTGGGGACCAATCAGAAAGCTGATTTAATAATTAGCAGCCTGGGAAACCAATTAAAAAGTTACTTTGCCTCCATGAATCACATTGGTAGAAGTGAAAACTTTCTCTTTTTACTTCCAGCTTGCAAAGAGGTAAGGCCAGCCAGCCTGGCTCGGCCTGGCCCAGCCCAGCCCCCCTCCCCATGCGGCCTGGCCGGGCAGGGGTGGGGGAGCCACCAAGGCCCCCCGTTTTCAACTAGGGGCCCTGATGGCCAGGGGAAGGAGAAACCTTTGCCAAGATCCTAGCTGCTCCCTAACTTCAGCGTGGCCCCAGCTTGGCCGAGGCCCTGCTGCCATCTCCGAAGCAGCCGTGGGGAGGTGAAGCCCCCAGCCGCCCACACAGCTTGGGGGAACGCAGCTGGGCTCTGTTCCAGCTGAGCCCTCCCACCCCACGCATTCGCTTGCTGGGCTCTGCAGCTTCATGCAGCTTCTCCCACATGTGAAAAATCATGGCATGGCTCCAAGATGGCCTGGCCCAGCTCCTTCACCTTCTGTGTGCCATTTTAACCCTTCCAATGCTCAGATAAGACTGCAGATCTCCCAGTCTCCCTTGAATGAGAGGAATAAAGCGGAACGTATACTAAAGTCAGTGAAGTAAGAGCCAAGTTTCCAGATGGGAAGAGATTGAGGAGATGCCATGAAAAGATTGACTGGAAAGAACCTTTTTGTAAGCTATGGGGTGGACTGCACTACACTGAAAATTCCTATAAATTCCTAAATTGTGAAATACATGGAGGGGTGGGTGGGGGTTGAAGTGTTTGAGAAAAGGATCCTTTGCCCCAGGGGAATGGGGAGTCTCTGTTCTGGAGAATGGAAAGATGAACAGAGACATTTGATGAAAAAAAGAGATGAAGAGGACTTTTTGCCTTTGAACAGTTTGCCTTTAAAAGTAATACCCCATGCATTTTGACATAACCCATAACACAGCTCTGGAAAGACTGTGAAGATGGGAGGAGTTCCATGATTTTCAGATTCCTGGGTGAATGCAAATTGTGAAAGTGCAGACACAAGAGAACTTTATTCTTCTCTTGGAAGAGAGCACTATGGCCAAAAGAAAAAGGAACTTCTCTCTCTAAAGTGAACTGAAATGATTATTTAGGTGAAAGACTGACTGAAGTGTGTCTGTATGTTGTTGTTAAGAAATATGGAAGGTGGCGGGGGAGGAGGGAGTGATCTGGAAATCTTATTCCGAATTTCTTATTTGCTTTGTGTTATAAATAAATTTTTTTCTTTATACCCTTTTAAGTTTTAGGCCTGCCTTGTTTTTGCTCCTAAATCCTATCTCAAAGAGAAATTGAGTATATTAAAATTGGCAAACCTATATTAAACCAAAACACCACCATTATTGCTGTTCTCAACATACAGTCACTGAGAGATATTCTCATATCATATTCTCATATTCTGTGAAATTGTGACCCATTGTGTTGGTTTGGTGGTGGTGGTGGTTTTGGTTTTTTTGGTTTTTTTTGGTTTTTTTCCTGATGTATACTTTAAATATTAAGGCTTACAGTGATGTCTGCTTTGGTCTTTACTTTTGAGCTGATGATGTTTAAGGATAGAATAGATGTAAATACCACTGTAAAAATGCAAGCTACAAATATAAGCTGCAACTGTATCTCAAAAATGCTATAAATCTTTGAAGTTCAAAGCTAAGGGGCAAAGTAATTTTAAGTAAGTGTACTACTATGAAGTAGCACATTTAAAATTTAACAGGTCTTTTTTATCTTTCATAAGAAGCACACATGAGCTTGCAGAAAGATCAGATCTTTTATATGTTACTATGTTGATATTCTATTTCAGTAGTCGTTTGATGAATACACTTCCTATCTTGCAAATATTTTGATACATCATTCAGTAGTAACCAATTTTCCCTCTAAAACTGTTCTGAATGAGTGCCAGACTAACTATCTTGTTAAATAGAACAGCTAAAAACAGTAATTCACCTCTAAAATTATAGGCTAGAATCCCAGCTTCACAGGGACCTAGTACTTAGATATTCATGTATAACTTAGGAAAAGAGGTGGTAGCAAGATATACAGGCTGTTAAAAACAGCATGTTAAAGGAGACACAACTGCATGGCTAACTGGAGGCTGTCTTGAGGAGTTGAACAACTTCCTTAGTCAAAAATTGAGCCAAATCAAACTTTGCAGCTCCTCAACACACTGCACGTCTTATTACTGAAGCTAACATTTCAGTCTGCTTCAGGTAATGTGAAAAGATCATTCAATGCAGCAGATACCTGGAACTGAAAAATCAGAAAAGTAGTTCAAAATAGCCCTAAATATGTTCTATCTTGAAATCAAGATAGAACAGGAGCACAGAATCAGCATTATGTTCATAGCTCTTCAGCACATATTAAAATTCCTGTCATGTTGGGAAGGATGAATCAGGAAAACCTTATAAGTGCTTAGCAAAAGGTTTTGAGAATATAGAAACCATAAGCAAGATTGAAATGAAAGCCATTTTGAGATACTAAACCTTATTACTAAATAACTAGAAGACAATAGGATGGCCGCTGAAAGTAATCCCCTCTTGATAGTACAGTGCCTTCTGCTGGAGAGCAGGTCCAAAGGCCAGAAAAGACCCTGCTAGCTTGGCAGAAGGGGTCCAAAGAGTAGTTTTTAGGGTTTAAAGTATAACACATTATGGTAATGTAATGATTCTTACAGGCTGTATGTAAATGCTATAGGATTTTTATCTTGTATTAGATTGGTTAATGGAAATTAGAATATTCAACATAGAAGAAGATTTATTGTATTGTAAATGGGAAAATCGCTCTCTTACTCTCTTACGTCTCCCACCACTCTCTTACTTCTTTGTCTTACCTCTTCCCCACTCTCTTTCCGCCCTGCTCTGAGTTGTGGCTGGCAGCTCTCAGCAGGGTCCTGTATACCCACGCCCTTTACAATAAACTGCAAACTTCAAGACCAGAATACAGAGAGCTCCTGGGTTTGTCCTGACGACCGTCCCCACAAAAAGACTCTCACACTGTCATATGGGTGAGATAATTTCAGATCAGTCTTTCCTCAAAGTTTTCTCACATTCTTCACATTAATTTTAGTAAGGTAGCTGGCTGATAAAATCAGAGGCCAGCAAATTTTACTGGTGTGAGGGAGAGAAGGAAGCAGCTGCTTTTTGCAGAGGAACACGAAGAGTAAGGAAAGCCTGGCAGCAGTAAAAAGAACAAATGGAGTGGGAGAAGGAAAGGAGAATAGTCTAGACAGGACCAAGGCAGAATAGGAAAGACTATTTGGCAGAGAAAACTTCCCAGTTACATAGGAATATGCTTCATCTTATGAAACAGGGAAAGGTGATTGCAAAATATTGATTTCGATGCCCTGTGCATATCCCTTGGCTGGTCAGAGACTTAGAAAGTCTGTGAAAAGTTACTTTGCCTCTGATGAAAATTTGAACAATCAGTTCAAGAGTCCATGGAGGGGCTGAACCCCAGTTTTCAGTGTTGAAGTTGTCAAAAATTGTACAGCACAGAGTGATAGAAATTCCTTCATAATACTAGGTTTCATACATCTGTATCAATTAGTTGTATACATGAAAGTATACATTAGCATTGTGTTTCATACACACAGTTAATGTATACAGTTTAGATTTTTGCCATCTCTGTATGTGTGTTTTGAATGAAAAATGGACCACCAGAAGGAAATAAATTTCTGGAGGTGGTAACTACCTGAGAGAAGATACCAAAAATATTCTATAAATCCAGTGTAATGTAATAGTTTAAAATGCTTTCCTTGCAACAGGTACAATTTTGTTTGGTTAGGAAAATTTGGTTAGGAAAAAATATTGCAGATTCATTCAGAAAATGTCCTGCCTTTTGACAAGAAAGTATTTTTGAAAAAATTCTAAAGTACTTCAGAATTTTATACCTGGTTAATACTCCTACCAATTCTACCCTGACAATACTTACATCATATTAGCTAAATAATTTGCTTCTTCGTCATTATTTTCCTAGATCTCACTTTGCATTTGAAAAGAATATAGAATCATGGACTCATTAAGGTTGGAAAATATCTCTGAGATCCTTGGGTATGACCATTAACCTAAAACTGATCCCACTGTGGATGATGCTAACTCCCCTGAGATGGGCCCCTGGAACGTTATACCTTAGAGACAAAGAAAATTCCTTTTAGTATGACATATACCTTCTACTAAAGCCCCGTTATCTTTTAAGATTTCTATTGGTTTTTAAGTTAGCTAGGTGATTGGTCTTTTTTGTACTCAAAGTTTGAATGTAACCAGATAGTGTTAGTAACCTGTAGTTTTATTGGTTACAATTTCAATCCTTTGGAAAAGTATAAAAACCCCTTGTTACATGATGTAACTGGACCCTGCATGCTGACCCCCTTCGAGGAAATAAACTATCTTCGGGACATGGGCTGTGGATCCTGAAGTCTTTGTCTCTGCTAGCTGTGTAGCACCTTGCCACGAGAGCCCTTGGAGCTGTCCGAACCCTTGTAGCCGCCAAGGGCTAGAATTGCTCTGGCCCCCGGGGCTGCTACATCCCACCACTAAATCATGTCCTTAAGCACCACATGTACACATTTTTTTAACACTTCAAGGGATGGTGATCCCACCACGTGCCATGCATGCCCATCATTTCAGTGAATAATTTTTTTCCTAATATCTAATCTAAACCTCCACTGGTGCATCTTGACGCCTAATGCTTCTTACCTGAAGAAGAGAATTACCCCCACCTTGATAAAGCATTCTTTCAGGAAGTTGTAGAAGGTTCTCCCTCAACTTCCTTTTCTCTAGGTAAAACAATCCCAGCTCCCTCAAATCCAAGAGGTGCTAAACCTTATTTTTTGGTAATATTTTGTCTTCTGTTTTATATAGTTTTGGCCCAAGAGCATCTTGTCTGATTATCACTTCAGTAATTTAGTGTCATTTATAGAACTGTGTTATTTCAAGTAGCACTTTTCTCGTAGGAAATTGCAATCCTTACCATGCTTTACAGTTAATTTGGGGACAAGAATTTATCTTTTAAATTCTTTTAAATAATATAAAAAAATTCTGTCTATACGTTTCATTGAAAACTTAGAAAATCATGTTGGATATTTGTGGTTAATAGTTGAATTCTGCTGTTTAGACTGTTGAATAGTTGAATTCTACAGTTTCATTGACTCATAGGCCTGAGAGAAGGAAGATACATTGACCCATAATGTTATGCGTTCTTTGAAGTACACAAACTTATTTTCATATAAAAATCTGCCAAAACCCAACAGTAGCAGAGTGGAGACTGGTGAAGAATTTAATTCATGTTCACCGATTACCTGGTCATCTCCTAGGGACTGAATCAAGAAAACAAAGTCGGATCTAATTTCAAGCTCAGTCCTTGCTGCAGATATGATCAAATGATAGAATGAGAGTGGAAACTTCAAGATGGTACATGAGTTTTGTAGCTGAAAAAATTAAGAGGAGCAAAACAAAAGTGAGGACACCAAGACAAAAAGTCAAAACCAAACAAATTACCTTAAAACCCTTACAAATCAATTATTTATTTTTAAACATAAGTGTCATGTTTTTCCTTAGATATTGATTATTTGAGAATTTCAGCTTTCTTTAGAAACAAGAAACAAACTCAGTTTTATTCATGATCGCACAGAAATACTGACGATATGCAATCATAAAGGCCAAAAGACCAGAGGGCAGACCAGCTAATATTTGAAAAATTCTCTCTCCATATAATCTTTGCTATAATCTTAAATGATCACAACAAAAGCAATGTTATGCTTAAACTCAGCATCATCTTTTCAAATGCCACGTCATTGTGGCTTAGGAAACAGGCTGATTAGCATTGAAGATGTGAACTGTGTTGCTTTGGAACTGCGACCAACTGACAAGGTTGATGACAGGTGGGTTTCTCTGGTACCATCCCCTGCCCAGCTTCTTTTGAAAATGTTTGCAATAAGGGATCTCACTAGGACTGAAGGTGAAAATTGAAACTAGTCTCTTCTCAGAAAATTTGCAGTAGCATGTTATGTCTTCCAAGCCATGACTCAAGTAGATGAATTTGAAAAGAAAATGCTCCAAGTTAAGATTGCTCCACTTCAATTGTTATATGGAAGACCTAATGTCTAGAAGTGGGTCTTCCTGAAGGAAAAACGGCTCACACAGACTTTGGCAGGTGTTAGGTGTATTGCTCCTGTTAAATATTGACTGTATTCAGTGTTTATATGGTGAATGTTGAACAGGAAGAAATACCTCTCTCAATTTGTTTTGGAACAACTGAATCCCTATTGTACAAACTCCAAAAAATAGTTGGTTGAAATAGCTTCCAACAAAGCTTTAAATATATTTTTAATTAAGCCCAGGGCTACTCACTAGAACACTGTGTTTTCTCTTTAAACTTTTTACCCTGCAAGTGCCTTTCTCCAGTGGCCAGTTTACAAACACATCCCTGCAAACTGAAGCCTATATTCAATGAAAAGACCCTCACAGTAAAAGTTTTCAAGTGTTAGGAGAGGAAGCTGCCTAGAAATGATGGGTAAGTCATGATTATAATTTAATATTTCTCTTTCTGTCAAGTATTTGTTCAGTTTTGGTAGATTCAATGTTTTCATTATCTGCTGTTTAGAGCACGAAATAAAAGAACCATTCAAGAGATCACCATGATCTCTTAAGTTAATCATGATCACCATGCTCTTAAGTGAATAGAGCAGTGTCTGAAACCTAGAATAACCTTCTAATTTATTTACAAAACCTGTTAGGGCATTTGTACCTTTGTAGTTGACATCTGGAGACAATATGTATCGTTCCAGAATTCATGAACTGAATGCATTTCCAAGTGTTCCTGCTTTGTTAACTGAAGCACAGTGATGTCCAGGACATAGAAACAGATTTCGGTGAAACAATATGCATGAAATAGTTGATAAGTATTCATGTGACAGGACCAAGGGCTATACAGTTTTTATAATTACCCAGTTGATTCTTCTTCCCTAATGGTGGAGAAAAGTAGCTAATTATGGAAAAACATTTGAGAAATTCTGCCATCTGACATTTGTAAGTAATTGTAAAAATCTCTGAAATACATGTTTTGAAATTTTAAAGCTAACAGTGCTGTCATACATGACTCTTTAATGTCATGCTTGCTAATGTACTTGAACAAATGTCAGAATTCCAAAAGGCATGCAGACTTTCCCTGACCTTTAAATTCTTACAAAGATTGCTGTTCCTTTTGTGAATCTGACTATTTTTAAACAAGTGTTTCACAATTTGCTGTGGGGATAGTCAGGATCAAATACCTAAGGCCATCCTTTTATCAGTTTTATGTTCTACCTGAGGAGTTCCTTATGAAGTTAAGCTCATTAAATGAGGAAATCAAAATGATGGAGGCATCCTGTTTTTAGATGAACAAGGTGGTGAAAGTAGGCTGACTCCATATGATTTGGAAAAGAGTCTCTCGCATCACAGGATGGAATTTTAACCACTGTGTGTAGAGACAGGCATTTGTTGCTTTTTGGAAAGCACAGAGCTTTGAATATATATCCAGATAATTGTCATCACCTGCAGCTAGCGGAACTTGCCTGCATTATGAACTCCAGATTCATCTACTTTTTCCATTTTAGAGAAGCACAATAATCTTGAGCTTTCAACATTGCATAAACGTTTCTTAGCTTTTGCATATGTTTCTTTCTAATCAGAAATTCAATTTGAGAAGCATTTTTACATAGAAAACATGGTTTTTACATTTGTCTTTCTCATGGACTAGAAAGGATTCATAGCAAAACTGCTAAAAAGCATTAATCCTTGTAAATGAAGATTTGCAGATCCATACTTCTATTCTGCATTTTAATATTATTTGGTCACTTTGTAAGTTATCTCTTTTAATTTACTTCTTTAATAACAATTTAAGCCAATTTTCTAGTAATTTTAAGATTTGCTATTGTGTCAGCTCTAATTTTGCATCACTCATTGCTACTTCTTCAAAATGTTAAAAGGCCATTACATCTTGCCGTTTTCAAAGTCAATAATTACTCTGCTTGAAAGTAAACTATGATAACATTTCTGGTACTGCCACTTCATCATTCACATATGACAACTTTTCTATTATATCTGAACATGATTTACCAAATTGTCTGTTTTATATGCCTCTTAGTAGTACTTGGCCAAGGTACGTAACAACAATTTCCTTTTGCAGTTTATCAAGAAGCAGTATTTTTAAAAATAGACACGACCTGTTCCAAGCTAATTGTTTTCCTGGAGTTTGCCTTTATTCTAAACTTAGAGAACAAAACAAGCCATTTCAAAGCTTGGCTTTGATGGAGAGAAGTGCTCAGTGCTTCTGGGTAGGAGAGAACACGCTTGGTCTGTTAGCAGGGCCAAAAGAGATGGATGCAGCTCTCTGAAATTCATTAACCCAGTTGCTAGGGTATGAAACATGTTGAGCTCACAACATTTTTACTCACTGATTATTTTAAAATGTCAATTGACATTAACAATTAGAAATTATTTGCAGACTACACAGGCAGCAAATTTGATATGAGTTGCATGGAGCCATAAAGGTTTACAATAAAATGAAGTTTCAAAACTGAAAGGCCATATCGGAAGCCTGTAAAAAATGCTTGAGTAGGAGGTAGAAAGCTAAGATGAAATCTCTACGTATTGAAAAGTGTACCAAAATAATTTAGCTGAAATAGACACACAGAATATTTACATGAATTGTCTCTAGGATGTGCAGTTCGTTTTCTTACCTATTCAAACAGCAGAACATTAGAAGTTGTCTCATCAGACTTTGAAAAGAACATACTTGTATTAGCCTGAGGTGCTTAAGCAGTCATTTTAAGAGATTTTAAATTGATTTCAACTTTGACAAGAAATACACTTGTCAGAAAAGTTAAATCTTTTAAGTCTAGTTAGCCTCTTTCAATAACTGCATGACCATTGAATTACTCAATGTGTTTACCAGATTTTTTTTTTTTTTAATTTTCCTATACTACCAAAAATGTTCTGTGTGGTCTTCTTAATAACGCAAAGCTCTGTTATACAAAGCATAGGTTGACACCCAAGGCCACAAAATTTTCTTTTTCACATTTTCTCAAAGATTTCTTCTCCTTTTTAGATGCAGATGATGCATTTCAAAGAATTTAAGAAATATTTCTGAAATACCGGTTTTGAAACTTTGGTAGCTCTAACATGTCTGAAACAAAGTCATGCCTTTTCTTCAGGAGAGTCACTCTTTGCATTGTTTTTGTGATTGATCTCTTACAAGCTCTATTTATACAGTCCTGTTATCAAAGAGTTTTATTTTTTTTTTTTTTTTTCAGTCTTATGTTCACTTATTTCCTGCTCAGTTAAAAGACCAGTCTCTGTCACCTCTTTTTTTTTTTCAGTCTTATGTTCACTTATTTCCTGCTCAGTTAAAAGACCAGTCTCTGTCACCTCAGGACACAGTTGCAATCCTGCGGTGGTACTGTGTTCATGGCTGGAATACCCTGCAATAATGCCCCCTTATTCAGGTTATATTTCCTGCTTATGGAAGAAATACTTCTTTATATTATCTAGGAAATATTTGATTTCCAGGATTCCCTAGAGTTTTGAAGAGTGAGAAGAAGGATGAGATTTCCTGGTTCATGGGAATATTGTGATCTTGCAATTTGTGCTAGATCAAGCACCAATTTGTGGAATCAAGTCATTTAAAATAAAACCAATGATGGGTTATTAACTTAAATTTGGCTGACTGTAGCTGCTTGCTCTTCACAAAAAGCTGAAAATGTCTTTAGAATTTCTACTGCTGTGCACAGAGATGTCAGATGCAGGCCTAGGCTGCATATTTCCAAGTTATGAGTGAGCCATCAAAGAAACTGTTTGCTCAATATTTGCTTTTGCATACCATTACTAAAATTATGCACATATTCTGTGAAATACTGTTCAGTTGAAAGTGTTCTGTTTTATGATACCCATGAGTCTGTTCCTTTTTTAGAAAATGTCCTGATAACAAGCACCTCATATAAGATTCTAATTTCATTTTAGAATGAAATGCGTGGGTGTTGTAAAGTTTTGTTAGAGCCAACACACCCAACTCATGTTTTAGAGGTTTCCACTTGGGCTGCTATCAGGTTGCCACAGCATGTGACTGCTCTTTGGCATTATATAATGGGAATCACTGACAGTACTTGAATTTGTACTTCTGCTTCCATTTTGTAAAATTACAGCTCCTAATATTGGTTAATTACATGATATCCACTGTCATTTAAAAATAAATGAATGGTTGAATAAAGAGCCTAAACATAAAAAAGCTGGAAATGTTGGGCAAATACTACTAAAGACTCACAAGCAGAAGGCACATGAAAATCAAAAAATATTTATAGATCTTATAAAAAAAAAAAAGCTGGCTGTAGTTTTCTTAGACCCTCAATTTGTACTTTGTTAGTAAATGAATTTGACAAGACGAATGTTCCTATTCTCACCTTCATTTCTTCTACAGAAGAAATTACATCTCCTTCCAGATAGCCTCTAACTGGTTTGCAGTGAAAAATATTCATGGGAATCCTATTTTCCTACTCAGAAAAGGGTATTTCATGTTGCTTCTTTTTTGTTAGAATTTGAAAATATTTTCTTCCCTTAACAACTATTTATTATCTATAATTTAGGTAATGTAGCCAGTTCTTCAACACAGAAGATGCTTGTTCCATCTCATGATAATCATGTCTGATTTTAGTACCAGAGAGTTCTCTAGCCAGTAATGAGTCTAGAGGACTGTCCCCAAGTCTTATAGCCACTCTGCAGTTCATAGGCTTATTTTCATATTAATAGATGATGCAACTCAATAAGCATAAATTTTCAGAAGGACTCTGTTCTGATAACCTAAAATTTTGTTTTACAGGTAAGCCTTCTTCAATCTAGCTCTTTTCCCATGAATATGACCCTTAGTGATTGGAGAGCATTTGGTTTGCTCCTGAGGTGCATCCTCTAGCTTCATTTCATCTGGAAAGCATCTACTTCCTTGTAATTTGTCTGCTCTGCAGTGTGACCTAAAATATAGTAAACAGGAACAACTGGGAAATTCAATTTGTATGGGGCAGTATTGTTGCTGTGGGCTGAAGTGTTCATAGAGATGCACTTGTGGCAGATTATAGGTATGGCTCAAGAGTGCCTTGATTATGAGCTGATTTTAGAAGTTACTAGTTGCTAAAAGTTGCATTTTATGTGGAAAAAAATCTCAGTATTACAGTTGCTGAATTTCTTTTTTCTAAGTCTTCAAAAATCCCCCTGCATTCTCCCAAATTTCAAATCATATGGCTCTGTGTGCATGAAAAGAAGGACATTTTTCTGAATTAACCTAATGGTTTTTCTTTAGAATCCAGGCATATTCCAGTATTTTGAGCAATGAATTAGAAGCATTTTTTGCAGCCATTTACAAGACCAAGTTGTTTGCACAAAGTTCCCAGGTCAATAAGAAATATCTACCTCAGGTTTTTAAATTTTGTATGGATGTGGATATAATTCAGGGAATCACACTTGTTACTTCTAGTTGTACAAATAGGCATGACCTTTTCAGGTTCATGTTTGAATCCTATTTTTTCTGATCACAATCTCATCCGTTAAAAATGTTTGTGAGGTTACCTAGGTAGACTGAACTGTTTTTAAACTGCACGCTTTTAATACTGCTTTTATTTCTGCAGCTTTCATGTGTTTTGTGACCATGTTATGGTACTGTAGGCAGACAAACAAACAAATGTTTATGTCCCATAAGGAATGGAATTTTAACTTGCCTCTTCTCCCAGAAGCATAAAGACCATTTGGGCAGGGGACTAAATGTGGCTAATACTTTGCTTAATGGATGGATAAAATCAGCTGAAAAGCATGACATCATCTCTATAAAACCCCATGATCAGTAAATGTGCATTTTTTGAGAGGGGTACTGCTAATTTCTATAGGAAAAGCCATCCAAGATTTCAAATATCTGCAGAAATTTGACTAAGACTGGAGAAAGTGCAAGGACTATTTACAGACAGTAAAGGAGCCCTAAATCCATTGCAGAGTTGGTGCTATGAACTTGTTCTGACTGCTGTTTTAGTGTTTTGTGCTAACTGCTCCCCTCCCCTCTGGGTCATCTACAAGATGCTGTCCCTATGTCTTCTTGAGTTAGAATGAATATATAATTTCTGGCGTTTTCATGGAAGCAGAGATGTTCAAAGTAAAGCCAATCTCACATCCCGCTCTCCCATCCACTGCTGGTAGTAATCTATTCCCCAGAAAAATGCTGCAGGGTCACTGGTGGACTGGTAATATGCTGGGTAGGACGAGCTATTCCTAGAGGAGTAGGAGAAAAAGACAAGTCCCAGAGATATCTTGCATTTTCATCCTGTGCCCTGGGGTGTAGTCCCCTGAGGACATGGAGGTTTCTTCTTGTTCCATGAGATGGGGACAGCCAACAAAAAAGAGCTTGATTTAAAAAGAGGCACAGACTCAGACTTGTCCAGAGTCATGATGGTTTCACAGCACTTTATGAGATCACAATACTTTGGTATACAGGTTGTGAAACACACACATCTATGCACCCTTACTTCTCCAGATGAGGTCTTGATTAAAGGTTTTTTTGCTGAATGAAAAAAATGTCTTTGATATGTAGACAGAATGCAAGATTGTCAGTCACTTATTATCCCTTTAAAGCTCCATATGATAACAGTGAAATAACTGTATTCTATTCATACTACCATTTCTCATACTTATCCTGACTAAATAAATGTCAACGTCAAGCATACAGAAATCATGACTCAGGTCTTTATAAATGCCATGAACTTCAGATGGTATATTTTCTTTGCCGTGTGTTCTTGAGCCATCAGAGATCACATTTTCAGACTTTTGTCCATAAGTAAAAGAACAAGAATTAAATATTTCTTGTTTTGTTTTTATATTATTTAACTCAACCTTTCCACCACTAAATAATGTGACACTTGATGATATCTTCAGGGTTTGCAGTACTTTAAGGAGCTGTAATTTTTCAGTACCACAGACTTGTTACCACTATAATATTCTATGCAGAATAAAACCAAGGAACTGTTGCGAGACATAGTTTTTTATTTTATATGCTTTCCCTTTTGTTGCCTTGCAGCAGGGAAAGTATGTTGGTGCATCATTCAGAGTGAAAACTGTAAATCTGGTTTTCAGGCATCTGGGGAGGGGGGACTGTTATGTGCTCTGACCTAAACCAAAGAATAATTTGGAAATTAGCCTCAAGCTTTCATGGCAGATCTCCCAGAGCTTTGTCAGGAGCCTAATCCTGGCTTCCACTTTCTCCTTACGTCCTGAGTTCTGGGAGGTAAGTGAATGGTAAGGAACTTCCTCTTTTTTCACAGGGAGAAAACAAGAATAAGGACCCCAATCTGAGAAACATGAGTTATATGGGCTCATATACCTCAATTATGGCCTCAAGAAACAAAATATATAATGCAACTGACAGAAATCTTCTTTAAAATTTTGTATTATTGGTAGTAATTAAAATGGTCAAGAATCCTAAATCTTGGCATGTTTTGTCGAGTTCTGTTTTGAAGGGCAGAGAGCACTAACATTGTTTACAGCTTGCTTTACTCGAATCCCAATTGGTAAAGCACTGTGTTTGTCTCCAGTATTCAAGACACTGAAAATCACTGGAATGTTATCTTATTTTCTTATAGTTTTTTTTTGTTTTGTTTTTTGGTTTTTTTGGTTTTTTTTTGTCTCACAGGTTGAAGTGCCATCTCAGTTTTAATTTTGCATATGACACAAAGTGAAGCTGACATTTCTTAATCATTTCTGAAAAAGGTCATATGAAATTGCCTCACATCTCATGGAAAGCTGTGTTGCCCTGTTAGATAAAGGGAGTTTCTGCCACCAAAAATGCAACTATCTTTCTTTAATCAGTTTCATAAACAGCATTCATTCCTATTTAAATTTCTTATTTTATTTCACAAGGATTTTTGACAAAATTTTTTTGGCTTCAGGCCACAGAAGAGCAGACTCCAAATTTTGCCTTCAGGGCTGTTTTTTCACAGTCTCTTCCTCATTGAAATAAATCAGCAGTGACTGACACTATTTTGGATTTCAATTTGAACTTCTCATTTGGATTACTGCACACTTGTGGGTTTGGATTAGAAAGGTGATACCAGCAATTAGTTATTATTTTGAGGATTAGTTGTGCTGGGCCATCTTATGGTGAGTGAAAATACATACTTTGGTCCCACTCCTGTAGCATTTGTAGGCAAAAGAAAAGTGCTTGTGCCCCTTCTATACAGGATGAGAGAAAATGGCCTCACATTGCACCGGGGGAGGTTTTGATAGGTATTAGGAAAAACTTATTCACATTTGACTTTTGGACAAAGTTTATTAGAGAAGCCCTGCTGTAGAGCCATGAGACCCCATGAGAATCTCCCATGTTCTAAATTCCTTGTCAGAGAGGAGCCTGGGGGCAGCTGGATCCAATCTTAGCTTCGGACTGTTAACAGCTTAAGTAACTTTGTCCTGCAATATTAAAGAATGCAACAATATTTATATAAAATGAATTATTTACTATGATAAATGATTAGACAAAAGGTCTTAAACAGAATTATTTACTACACAGCATAAAAGCTAGAACTACTAGAAGCATATACTACAAAGCACTGTATCGAAGAAATTATATCAAAGCAATTATATTGAATCTAGCAAAAAGAAACAATTATTAAGAACAGATTGATGTAACTCCCCCATACCAATGCTCATGGACTGATCTTTCACTCAGTGTCAAGGGGTATCCTTGAGGGGTGTTCCCACATCAAGAGAGGAAACTTCATACACACAGTCCAGGAATATGCTAGAGGCGTGTACCATATGAAAGTGA
The DNA here is from genome assembly GCA_013398595.1 of Tychaedon coryphoeus. NCBI lineage: Eukaryota > Metazoa > Chordata > Aves > Passeriformes > Muscicapidae > Tychaedon > Tychaedon coryphoeus. Next base: position 359,365 of record WBND01000574.1, on the reverse strand, counting down.
CTGGACTTTTATAATGTGAAAAGATAAGACTGTGAGTCATGTCTACAGGTTAGTTTAGCAGCTTATCTACCACATTTTGCCTTACTATTAGGATGTTGATTCGAGACTGATGAACCAGACTGGTTTTAGCATAATCCAACAGTAAAGCAGCACATGACATTCCCTCTCAGCCCACCACTGATAGCTTGCAATATACTGCATCATTTGATTTGTTTGACTTAATTTCAAGGGCAAGGGAGAGTCCTGCTACCTGGTGCTAGGTTGTTGGTTGCACTTGAAGATCTCAGAGGTCTTTTTCAGTTTTAAAGATTTTATATTGGAGGTCCACATACCTGTGGAGATTTCAATGCTTAAACTAGGAGATACTTTATGTATTAATTCTGCAATTTGAAGTTTTCAACCTTTCCATTCACTCAACAAAAAACTCTGATCCTGACAGTGGTTTGTTTTCTTTTGGTGTAGGTTAGGCCAATATTTCTTGGTCCAAGACAGAATTTTCTTTCAAGCTGATAGCATAAAACTTCATAGCAGTTTAATTTAACTTTAAAATATTGAAGAATTCTTTGTAATATCATTATAAGACTCGTATGTATAAAAATCCACTATCTTACATAATTTTTAATTTTTTTTATGCTGGTATTTTTTATGCCAGCATTTTTTAATACCTGCAATTGTTAAGTAATTTTTTACATAAAACATGTGAGTTGTTCTACTCAGGCTAACTGCAGCTTTCCAGTCCTGATGAATTCTCTGTTTCTCAAGCACTATCAGAGTATTTTGGTAAAAGGAGATTTTGCCACAGTGATTGCTGGTATCAGGGGAGAAGTTACAGAGAGGGAAGAAATTATGAAGGACAAAACAGATTTTTTAGCTACTCATAATGTTTCACTGTTTAGCAATTGATGTGATATGACCTGATACTATTTCTTATGAGTTGTCAGAAACAGAAAGAGAAATAATATGTTATTATAAAATTTTTATTTTTTTTCAGTTACTCATAGCTCACACTCAGAATAGCACTAATATTTATTCTGAGTCTTAATGGGTAAATATCCTGTTTAGTTGGTTATTTTTAAGTAGATGTTTGTTCTCCTAGTAACCACGTGTGTTGACAATATATTCTAATCATAAAAGAAGTTTTAACAGGCCAAAGCTAAAAGCCAGTATTTTAATTAATTTTGGGGGACCAATTGTTCAAAGAAAAATGAGAATAAACTAACTTCAGTATTTTTAGAATATTTAGAATATTTATGAATGCAGACTTTGTAAAAAGACTGAATCTTCAGAAAGCCATGTCTTCTACAATATATAGTGACTAGTTGTATTGCTGTTATCATGTAAGTCATTGCATATCTATGAGCTTGCAGAAAGTGTATGTCCCATAGGGACATAAATATTTGAATCTGGTATATGCTATATAGATTGTGAAAAACTGCACTGCAGAATGAGTTGGGCTTTAAACACATGAATAGGTCTGCTTGAAGTATCAACTGTCATACTGGATTTGGAAAAGTTTAATATTACTATAGATCAGTTTGCTGACAGCTTGTCTCTGTTGTGGCTAACATTACCAGTCTTAAAGAGCATCCTACCACAAAAAACCTTATCGATGAAGAATAAACTTTTAAAATTGCATCACTCTTAAGTCTTAAGCATTGATGTGAAACTCAGGCACTTTCTTGTTGTCTACATTTATGCATTTTTAGCAGTCAAGATAAAATAAGAAAGTCAGTCCTTGCATAGGATGTACCATGGTGTTGCACTTCTACTGGAAAGAGTATTATATAGTAATGCTCCTTTAAGACTCTGCAATCTACCAATTAGGTATGGGAAACAGGTAGTCAGGAAATTTTGTAATGCTCCAGCATATTTTAAAGTTATTCAGATTTGCAGTTTAAGTATCTTCTATTTAACCATTCATTAAAAATGTGTTGTTTTTACTTCAGCAGTACCGAGACTCTCAGCCAGATGCTTTCACTCTATTTTGGGATACATAATCAAAATATCATCTCTGCCATAAACAGAAACATATTTGTGGTCCTTAATTATTCTGTTAATGAGGAAACATATAATTTCTTTCAAATAAAGTGTGCCCAATATAGATCCAAGAAGAAAATGAAACCATGCAGAAAAAGAGAGCATGCTAAAAATAAATATTACTACTGAGGATTTGCTGAATCACCTAAAATGCTGTGTATTAATTCACAGTGTAATGTGTAGATATTAATAGTTTTATCTGTCAGTCAGCAATCACATTCTGCTGTGACTTACGCATGGTGTATGAATGAATTCAAGCACTGACATCCTGACAGATGTCTGAACTATAGATAATAGCAATAGTTTATCTAAGCAGAATTGATATTTTAAATATCTGCTTCATAAAATTGCTGTCGTTATGCAGCTACTACTTTCAGATACTATTTCACTGGGATCAAATTTGAGGGACAAATGAAGGCAGCGAGTATCTATATTGAAGAAATTAATTTAGGAACTGATTCATGTACATTTTTAAGGTATTATGAGTGGCTTGAGAGTATTCCATGCAGTTTTATAAACAGCTTTTGAATAATTTTTCTTCCAAGTTAAGAATTTGCAGAAGGATGGCCTTATCAGTTACTTAGCCTATCTTACAAAAGAAAAACATTATCTAAAAAAAACATGGCTTATAAACAGGAAATAATATGGTACTCAAGGCTGTTATTGACAAGAATTCACTTGTGGTTAGGAAATTGCCTGAGTTTTCCAGACAGGTTTAGCTGTTGCTGCATAACTCTGTATTCTGAGTGACCTTTTCATATTTGGCACACTGAGTGCTGCCATATACATACTGTTTGCAGGGACTAAGTTCCGAGTTTCCAGAGCGAGTTTTGAAGCAGACATGTATTTTGGATTGTTGTGGTTTGAGGCCAGCTTCAAATCAAGCCTCCCCCACTTCATCCCTTTTCTCTACATCTACCCTAGTGGAATGGAGAGGAGAATCAAAATAAAATTTGCATGTTGAGATGCATAATAAATGAAAATAAAATACAGCAACAATGGTAAATTATAATATTGATGTAAATGGAAAAGGAAAACTAAGTGATACACCATGCGGTTGCTTACCACCGACTGATTGATGCCAGACCCCCTTCCTGAACCCAGATCGACCCCCTCTTCTGGGTAACTCCTCCCAATTTATATACTGGGCAGGATATTCTGTGGTGTGGAGTATCCTTTTGGTCAGTTCAGGTCACCTGTCCCAGCTCTCTCCCAGTTTCCTTTGAGTACTTCTTCACTGGCAGAGCATGACACTTAGGATTAACATGACTTAGCAAAAAACCAGAACATCAGTGTTATCAACACTATTCTCATTCTGAATCCAAAACACCATTCTCATTCTGATTCCCAAACATTGCAGTGTAACAACTACTGTGAAGAAATTAATTCTACTCTGAAAACAGGATAAGACTGACAGCTGTATAACTTTTAAGGGATGTTAAGTAGCTAAAACTGGTTATAACTCTGTTATTGACTTAGAACTTTAAGTGCACCTGTAATTTGTGTCGGTAGCACTGGTAAGAAAAATGAACAGGCAATTTCAGCTAGGGAGAGAGGTAATTTAGGGTTTTGGGAACCCTCAGAATACAGCTTATATTTATGGGAATAAAACCCCACACAAACAACAAATAACTCATTGCTTTGATTCCTGGCTTTTTTTAACAGTTTAAACTATACTGTGATGAAAAATTTGAGCTACACAGAAACAAACAAAATAAGATGGGGTTCAATGAAAAAAATAATGGGATTACTGAGGGTAACTTGTATCAAACATAAATAACGGATATTCTTTAAAAATAAGTAGAATTTCTTATGCGTTACCGAGGGAAACTTGATAAGTATGGGAAAGGTTCATTCAAGAACTAATAAAATTAGAAAGATGAGGGAATGGGCAAAGTTGAAGTAACAGTGGGTCAGGCAGAAATATTATTGTTCTGGACTAAATTACTAAATTAATTTTGGGGATTGGGATCTGATCTGTTTGCAGTAACAGGGTATTAATGTAACTGTAGCAGGATGGGGAATAGATTATGAAATTCTCTGGATCATACTGTTCTGCTGACTTGAAGAAAGACAAACTCAGAACGGGTTCTCACCTGGAGACATTTTAAGGTAATCAGGTTACAAGGGGAGTAAATGGGAGTATACAAGTGCAAACTACAAGAGCTTGACTTTCTTAGTTCAACAAAATGAAGCTGGAAGAGATTCTCTAAGTACTCACTGTGTGGGTGCAAAGGAGAAGGGAGAGGTATTTAAACAGAAAAAAAACAAAAAACCAAAAAACCAAAAAAACAAAAAAACCCTCTATCATGACAGTGTGTAAGCATATTGGTATGGGCTGGCTATTATTAATTATAATAGAACAACTGAAAAAATGTATAAATGAAGATTTGAAGCAGCTTTCCAACAGAATTTTCTTGTCAAACATCTAGATTATTTTTAAGACAAACTGAACACTATTTGAGGTATGATATGGTATGAAGGTTGGCTAGAGGTTTTCCCAAATGGCTTCTTACTACCCTGTGCCTAATATGTTGAATGCATGAATTTGTTTACCCTCTAGGACTAATGGAAGCAGTCTTATCCAATAGATGTATGAACTTCATGTAGACTGAAGTTTATGGCTAATATTAGTATTCAGTATTCAGTACAGTGATGAAGGTAGTTGGGTCTCGTAGTACATCTGACTTTTTATTAGCTGTTTCAGCTAATCTCATAAAAGATATAACATCTCTATACAAACTTTTCCTCTCCTACCTAAACTGAAGGACTGCAAAACCTACTTATATAAATATATGTTTACTCTGCAGTTGTATTCTGCAGCATAAGAAAACCTACAAAGCTTATGGTCATGCCATGATTTATTTTGTCAGTAAATTAAAATTTGTTCTTGTGCTCTCAATCTGGTGAAAGGCATGAACGCTAAGCACATTGCAAATTTTTCAAAACTATAATTAGCTATGGTGCACTACTTACTGTAATTAATGCTCTCTTGCCAGTGTGGAAATCCCCAAGTTCCTCAAAGATAACACTAAATGTTTCTAATTTTGTCTGGCAGCTCAGTAATATTTTTTGAGCCTGAGATCTAATTAAAATATGTGTGCTCTTTGATATGAAACAGATCAAAGTTAAATTTGGTATTCTTAGCATCCAATTTTTTTCCCCCCCAAATACACTCTTCTACTGTCTGAAACTCCTTTGCAGAAGTTCAGCAGACTGTTACCTTCTCTGTTTGAAGATTTTTTTTCTGCATCATTTGAAGTCTCCGACTTTGATAGGCTCAGTGGAATAGATAATATGTGTGCACTGGGATTTATGCATAGATATAGTAAGAAACAGGATGAAGCATATCCACAACTAATTTAAATCAGCAGTGAAACACCACAGTTTGTTTGAATAATAACTGCTGAAGCTATTGCCTAATGGTTTTTACATAGGAAAATTCATGCACACTGATAAGCAATCTTTTCCATTTAGAAGGACTGAATAAGGAATAATATAAGTGAAAGTGTGCTTATATAACCTGAGAACTCGATCTTTACTACTAGCAGTCGGAAGAACTATTCAGAGATAAATTTTCAAAGCATCCAGCTGTGGGAAATGCTGTCCTTTGCCTTAAATCCTATTTCAGCCTTTAGTATAGTTGAAAATATTGATGCTTCAATGAATCAAGATCTCTTTTTTCTTATCGTTTCTGCTAAATATGACCTGTATTAGACTTCACTCAGGCATTGTGAAAGATGTTTTCCATCTAGTTTAAAATAGAGAAGAACAGGCAGATAGGGAAATTGTTGTATTGTATGGTTTGTTTCAATGAGGAGTTTTTCCAAAGTACATGCTGAAGTAAGGCATCTGATTTAAAAAAAAAAAAAGTTAATTAATTAACTAAAATGTTTATATCTGGACATCAGATATCAAGAGAAGATAAAGATGGTAGTCATACTAAATTCTTCTATTCCTAGTATTCCTGGTGCTAAGTTAGATATCTAGATGAAGTGTTCCTCCCTAACATGTGGGGGTCATGGTACTTGGAATACAGTTTCAGTTTCAAGAGTGGTAGAATCCCAGATGTGTGCTCCTTGTTTGCAGAATTAAAAGCATGTGACAAGATCCCATGCCCCAGATTATTCTTGAGTGGTAGGGCTAGTGTTCAGTCTTTTTACTCCTATCAGGGACATTATTTCTACACACCTTTTCAGTCAGAAACTACGGTTAGTTCTGATGTCTTCATAAGTTTCAGAGTCTCCATGTATAGATGAATCTGCCTTCTTTCTTCTTACCCTTTTCTTTACCCCTCACCTTCGAGAAGAAGCCTTTCCAGGAGCTGAACTGAGGACCATGAGTCAGCCTTTGGACACTTACTGACTGTTGGACAAGGTCACATTTGCCAGACTGCCTGAGGCCAGCTCCACATGCTGACATGAAAACAATGAATTTGTGGCATTTTTGCATGTTTGGTCTGTTTTGTTGTAATTCTATATTGGCTGAAAACCAAGCAAGGGCTGATCTTTCTATTGCTACAATACTTCAGCAAGGAAAAACGACTTTCTGGAGTAGTTGAAAGCTATGACTAACAGGATCCTCTTGAGCAAGTTAGATACAACCTGAATGCTGCAGTATTTGGTGCTGCAGTAGCTCATTTGTAGATGCTCGACTGCTTAGTGTAGTCCATAGTCACAAGTAGAATGACAAGGCAGAGCACAGAATCTGAGACAGGGATCTGCAAAATCGTGTTGTGTGCCATAAAAGAAGGGTTAACCTTTCCCTGTCAAATGCTGAGGGGAGAGATGTTTCTTAAGACTCTTCTCTCAGTTGTTTTGGCTCTATTATGGGTCCCCACACTTCAGTCAAAATTTACAACTCTCATTCCATGCTGAAAGTGAAGCTCTCAGTGTGCAGAAGAAAATCAGTCCCTGTGACACCTAATGCTACAAAAATATGGATGGCTGTTTGGTTTGTTTCTTTACCTGTTCATTTTCTTACCTATTATGCAGGAATTCAGGGCTTCAAGATCTAAGAAGCTTTAGTGTTTAACATGTCCTGATTGCTCTTTTCCCTTGCTTAGACATAGAAGATGAGGATAGCTTGTATCACCTCCTGTGGTACTTTAGCCGCCATGGAAACACTTCTGTGCCAGTTGGGTGTCTGTTCTTCAAGACAGAGTCCAGGCTGATCACATACCATCAGACTGTACTCTCTGGAACAGAATCATGTGCTTGTTTTAAATACATTGATGAAGAGGAAAAATGAGCTCAACAGCACATCAATGGTTTTAATGGATTGTTTAATCCTCAGCAAGTTTAACTGCTTGCAAACATTTTGCTCATTCAGTCGTTACCTGGAAAAACTAAGTACCCAGGCAATGGCATGGACACGGAAAACTGTCGCTGCTTAGGGGTCCATACTGGGATCAGTGCCATTTAATATTCTCATTAACAACATAGATGAAGGCATCAAGTGCATCCTCAACAAGTTTGCTGATGACACCAGACTGCACAGTGCTGGATGGGATGCCATCTAGAGGGGCCTGGACAAGCTCAAGAATTGGGACCATGGGAATTTCATGAGGTTTAATAACACCAGGTGCAAGGTGCTGCATGTGGATCAGGGCAACTGCCAGTATGAACACAGGCTGGAGATAAACAGATTGAGATAACACCTGCTGAGAAGGATTTGGAGGTGCTGGTGGATGAGACACTGGACATGAACCAGCCATGGGCACTCACAGCTCAGAAAGCCAAACGTGTCCTAGGCTGCATCCAAAGCAGCGTGGGCAGCAGGTGAGGGAGGGGATTCTGCCCCTCTGCTCTGCTCTGGTGAGACCCCACCTGGAATGCTGCATCCAGCTCAGGGGTCCCCAACACAGGAAGGACATGGACCTGTTGTACTAAGTCCAGAGGAGGACACCAAGATGATTAGAGGGATGAAACACATCTCCTACAAGGAAAGGGTGAGAGAATTGGGATTGTTCAGCCTGAAGAAGAGAAGGTTTTGGTGAGACCTGATCACAGCCTTCCTGTACCTGAAGGGAGCCTACAAGATAGACAGAGAGAGACTTTTTAAAAGAGCACGCAGTGACAGAATAAAGGAGAATGGCTTCAAACTGAGAGAGTAGGTCTAGATTAGATATTAGGAAAGAAATCTTTACTGTGAGGGTGGTGAGGCACTGGAACAGATTTCCAAGAGAAGCTGTGGATGCCCTGTCCCTGGGAGAGTTCAAGAACAGTTTGGCTGGGGCTCTGAGCAATATGGTAGTGGAAGATGACCCTGCCCAAAACAACAGGGTTGAAAATAGACGAACTTTAAGGTCTCTTCCAACTCAAACCAGTCTATGATTCAATGAAAATTTTTAGGTAGCAGCACTGGTCACGATCCAGAAACCAGCTGAAAGATGAGCTCATGGAGATGTATTTTTAACTGTAATTTCAACTTCAGATGTACAACTTCTTTGACTCTAAGGCCTACGGAAAATGACTTATTTCAGTGTTGTGAATTCAATTACAAATTATGCAAATCCAGAGACTAAAACATTTTGAAGAGATAGTTAATTATAAGGTGGTAATTACCTGGTAGCAGAACCTGAGCTTAGATGATCTATTGCTGCCAAAGTAATTAACTTGGTGGAAGTGAGAAACATTACATCTACTCTGCAGGAACTTGGTGCCAAGTTCTCCATGGCTCTTACAAGAAACTACAGCATTCAAAGAAGCCCAGTGAGTGTCTTCTTTCCACACAGTGTAGTTTATGTCAAAATGCTCAGATCAGAGACTAAAGGCTCAGAGAGGTGCTTTTTAAGATTGTTCTCTCCTTCAGGAATTACACTATTTTGTTTTATTTTTTTTCTCTCAGAGGCACTGTATGCGCTCCTCAGAGAAATGGAAAGACAAGTGTCGCTTGTGGTAAAGTCTTAATTAACTGGGGGTGAAGATGAGAGAATAAGCAGAACAAATTAGAGTTGTAGTAAAACTATTTGGTTTTGACCGTCTGAGACTCATAGGTGTTCGGTAAGATGCCACTCATAATTTATTTTAGCAAGAAATCATTGTCTAGATTCAACAATATGTCTAAAAAACATGAGAATTTAGACTGAGGTGATTACATCTGAGTGAATACTGAATCCACCCATAAACTCTGACAGCTGTAGACATGTTAAGTCTATATGACAGTACAGACTATTAAGGATTATTTGTTGGCTTGCTTTACATTGGTTTTAAAAACTCAGACACGTATTTGTAACATGTTGAGTCAATGCCTATTTCATCACATGATAAACCAATGACAAATCAGTGGAGTTCTGAGAAAAGTGAGGTCTGTGGGGGGTTGGGTTTTGTTTTGTTTTGGGATTGTTTGTTTAGTTGGGGGGAGTTATGTGGGTGAATTTTTTCTCCCTAAGAAACATGTCACATTGAGATGGATTACAAGGTTAGTTCATTCCTTGAAGTCCTTGCCACAACTTGACAGTGGCAGAGAAAGCTTCTCCTTTTCTTTCTCTGGTTCTTCTAGATGGAAAAATTACGTTTCAGGACAAAATGCAAGTTAATGTCTTTCATATCCTCCTTTCTCTCCAACTGCTAATGTAGTGTCAATGATGTGTTTTTGTTACATGAGTTTTGGTTTATTGAGAGTAATTTTTACTTAGCAAATAATAGTACTAAGGTTACCACTCTTTTCCAAGTAGAACTTTACCCCCTCTCTCTCCCTTGCATTTTATTTGACAGTATTTGAGAGCAGCATGATAAAACTCCTTACTTTCTGCATTTCTACTGAACACTACTGCTAACTCCTCATCAACTCCAAAATTGTGTTTACACCATTTTTGTGGAACATACAGAGTTGTTATCCACATAAAAAAGTTCAGCTTTCTTAGCAAGAAACCCAAGTGCCCTATAATCTAGCTGGTAGTTCAGATGCAGATTTAGTCTCTCTGGGCTTTCAAGTACTCAAAAATACAAAATAAGTCCTATTTTATCAGCCTATTCTATACAACCAACCTCTCAACAGTGACATTAACCTCTTCAGATGATAATTGATGTGTGTTCACATTCACAAGGATGGAAAATAGTATTCTGTAAAACCAGAATTTTTTTCTATTCTGACATATCTCATCTTACTGAACAGAAATAATGTATTTGAAAGATTAAGTAATGTTGCCAAACTCTAGTCTGAATATTGGCTGAGACAAAAGCCCTCTTTTTGACTTGAAATAGGAGCTAAAAGTGAAAGCTATGTAAGTAAAGACAGAGAACAATAGCCAACCTGTATCACCACAGAAGAGTTGTGTTGTAAACTTGTTCATATTATGTTTTCTGGGGGCTCATTCTAACCCCATTGAAATCACCACAACTCCATTTCTCCATGGCTGCTTCTGAGTTATACAAATACAGGAATAGAGAACCAAAGTTATTTATACGGGCTCCAGAAAAACATCATCAAATATACTTTCTTGAATTTTGCTTGCAGTGCTGTCATCTTGGCCTCCCTTTGCATGTTGAGTCACTTTATGTGTAGTCTCAATTTTTAATTCACAATATAGTGAAAACTTTGATCACCACCCCCACATAAATACTGTTTTACATAATTTATTATTTATTTATGTTTTACATCAATAATATAACATTTTTCTGAATGAAAATAAGAATATAATGAATGATTTTTCAAAATTGATGATACTAACAATGTTTAGTTGTGATATGGGGTCATTCTGTGTCTTCTATAGAAAGATTTTTCTTCTACAGAAAGATTTAAGAATTCTATGATAAACAAATCTATAAAGTCTCTCCCAAAATAATGAGTTAAATTTCTCTCGGGTTGTTTTGCCCTATCAATAAAAGATTGTTTTTATTGTGAATAGACACTTATTTCAAGATAATTCAAATTTAGACGGAAAAAGTTTTGGAGGATAATCTTGTATCTTGCAGAATGCAAGTTTAGTAAGGGAGGGGTGTTTGCCTTCTGATTGTTTAGTATAATTAAGTTTAGAGAGATGAAGTTTCAGAGTAGTGTTCCTTGCAAATAATATAGTATTCAGTTGGTTGTGGAAAGTTACACATATTATTATGTGAAACAAGAAGTACAGATTAGCATAGATAGTCAACACTCATAATTAATGCCTCTCCATCTGTGATAGAAAAGGTATATCTATATGACGTTGTGTAAAGGAAGGATAGGAGATCATAACAAATTGCTATCTCCTTTCTCTTGAAGGCTACCTATTTTAATTTATGTTGTGATCAAATATGTTCAATAATTTCTTCAAGCTTGGATGGTCTATAGCTGCTGGCATTCCAAATGCTGCAACAGATCTCATACTGCTTGTTAATTAGAGATTACTGAGTTTTAGCCAGAGTTTGAACTTCTGATATCCTACATGTTTTGTAATGATCTTTCTTGGGACCTGAGTTTAAAAAATCAGCCAGTTCCGAAGCACTGTTCATCAGCTACTCCTTCATTTTTTTCCTCTTTACTAATAGGTCACAAGCATAGGCCTTCTAGTCATTATCCTATATAAATTCCAGAAAATACCCTGTAATAGCCGCTAGTTCTCAGGTATCTAAAGAATGTGAATTGAAGGTGTATCTTTTCCTTACATTTTTAGCCTCAAGCTTGCTAAACAGATATATGTATAAAAGTTTGGTTGCTTCTATTCATGAAGAGAAGTTGATGAATGGCTGTACAACCACATGAGTGAAATGAGGGGGGGAAAGAGGCTAATAGGGGTGACTATCAACTTACTTGAGACTGGAATTGAATCCGGCAAATCATCTCTGTGACAGATGTTTGATATTAGGGATTGGAAAAGTACCATGATTCCCATGTCAGAACTCCTAACACACGACCACCTTTAGCTCTGGTCACTGTATCTCTCACCCATAAGCTGGAGTAAAAGTCTCAAATAACTTTTGATTTGCTGTCAAGCCAGAGGTGCCTACACATGCTGCTGAGTACTGCTGCTTCTCTCTGCAATGCTCATGCCAGGGACTCATTGAGAATTTGTATGGCTCTATTCATGTACATGAAAACCCCTGTCATATTCCTACATTTCAAGACAGAGAAAATATTTTTGCAGCTCCTTGGAGCCTTGAAAGCCAGTGATTGAAGATGGAAGCAGGGCTGCCACAATGGTTATCTGCAGACAGTGTGTGGGAGAGAGATTTCATGCAGCAATTGTCTAATTTCTATTAATAAAAAATATACCTACTGAGCAAGGAAACACATTTCTCAGTTAAAAGAGTATTTGTAAGTCCATGGCAATTTTGTGGTGCAAGCAGCTGATTTCTTTCTACTCCCAGATAACCAGTGTAGTATGTACCCAAATCTGCAAGAACTGTGTTTCAGAAGGGGAGAAAACGAGCTAAGAAAACTACCTAGAAAACTATGTTAACTACAGGAATTACAGCTGATTTAATCAGTGTGTGAGTATTTCATGCCCAGCATACACTGATGAAAACATCTGAGTGGATCAAGCCCTTTGCAAGGGGACCTTGAGCTGGCCAGAGCATGGAGGCAAAATGTTCCCTTGTTCCCATGAGGTGAGGCAAGTTTCTGAGATAGAAAAATGCTCTGTCCAGCCTTTTGAGAGAACAAAAAAGACTAAGCTGGACAAAATAACTTTAACAAGCAAAGGAAAAAATTTCTGAGAATAAGATATATCATACTTTGTTAATTGCACCAAAACAAAGAGTAATAACTTCAAACAATTTTATAACTGAAATATTTATAACAAAATTATCATAAACTCATAAATGTGAAGTCCTAATGGATATTGATTCTGAATAAATACACTTCTGAAGAATCAGGTCATTTTAATGTTTGTATCCAGCAAGACTTATGATCAAAACTTCTTGTTTTGGTTGTGGGCTCCTACCATATCCTGGTTGTGGGTTCTAAGGCAGCCTGTTGGTGTTCTGTGTGCTTACCATGAAAACTAACAAAGGATGGGGAATTGCCTGGCCACTTAGAAAATTAGAACCCACTTCATTTGATCCTTTTGTTTGAAAATTCAATATTTTGAATTTTTTTCATTGTATTAATACAGACACAATTTTTTTTCTCACAAGGTAAAACACCAGTGTTATTAAAATGTCATCCTTTTCCTTGCTCTACAGGGCTTTGTGCAAGCCTTCATTTTCCAGTAAGTCATTTATATATGAGACTGTAAGACCCCCACTTGGAATGCATCCAGCTCTGGGGTGCCCAGCATAGGAAGGACAAGGACCTGCTGGACTGAGTATAGGGGAGGACCACCAAGGTGATGAGAGGGATGGAGCACCTCTCCTGTGAGGAAAAGTTAAGGGCATTGGGATTGTTCAGCCTGGAGAAGAGAAGGTTTTGGTGAGACCTAATTGTGGCCTTCCAACACCTGAAGGGAGCTTCCAAGAAAGCTGGAGAGGGACTTTTATAAGGACTGTGTAGAGACAGGATAAGGGGGAATTTGGGGGGCTTCAAACTGAAAGAGGGTAGGTTTAGATTAGGTATTAGGAAAAAATGATAACTTTGAGATGGGGTGAAGGTGTCCCTGCTCTTGGCAGAGCGGGTTGAAAGTAGAAGATCTTTTAGGTCCCTTTCAACCCAGGACATTCTGTGATTCAGTGAGTATTCACCATTTTCTGTTTTCTGTCTTCAGTTACTGACTGCTAGTAAGCCTGCTACTGAGTCTCTTAGCTCAGCTGCTTCTTAACTTTCAGTCCAGTGCTACGTCCCGAGTAACTAGATGAACTAGCAAACAGGAACACTTGTGGCATAAATTTACAAGGAACACATAAGGATATTCCCCCTTGGAGTTAATCCCAATGGGGGTGTGTAAAACATTCCTTCTAGTCTGTGTCTGTATTGCAGCTCCTGGCAGCCAGATTTTCTGTTAGTGCCTCTGTTGCTATGACATTCTTGTACTTTCACTTTTACTACATCCTTTCACTGCTTCCTCCAGCCCACTCAGCATTAGCAGGCCTGTTGCTTTTTGGGCTGTTATTGGTAATTCTCTATGCAACTTTCCCTTCCAGTCTGTAAGAAACAAAGCTCTACACTCACTTGAGTCTTTACTGCGAAGACACAAGACAGGTCTAGCGCTATAGTTAAGAGTTGTAATAAAAGGGCAGTGTACAACCAAAGTGGTTGTCTGTAACTTTTAGGCTTTATAATTAAAAAAGCATTGAACTTTGCATTTCTTAGAGCAGTCCTTAGCATATCAGTGGTGTTTTCCACACATCCAGGGCTTTCTTCATTACCAATGTATGAACAGCTCTATTAAGGTACTATATTCTATTGATTCTTGTGGGGTTTGCTGTACATTCCCTTAGAAAAAAAGAAGTATTGCAATAATTGATGGCAGATGATTACATCTAGAAAAATTACATGCTCAAGGTGGATACGGCAACCATGTATCTTGGCGTGGTTGCACTGTGAAATTTTATTCATCATATGACCTGGAACACATGAGGACAAATCTTTTATAAATCCACTGTATACATCATCTATATCCATATACTTGTCCCATGGCTTTTTAAGTACTACCTGCCTGGCTAGGTGATGTAAACTAAAGAGTAGCATTCAGGAAAGTCAAAACATCCGCATGTTGATCTGGGCAAATAATTACAAATCTCCACATATTTAATCTTAATGTGCAGCAATGTGAAATATATGGTATTATATTTTAGGTACTAAATAAGCCAAAAATAGTTCCCATATTATGACATAATTTTGTGCCCAGTGCCTTGACTCAGTGTTCTGAAAATAAGGGATGCAATTAGTGTCTCACATTCCAGCCTGAGAAAAAAAGAAATATTTTCTGTAAAAATAGAAGTCTAGAATGTCACAATATAATATTACACTAATAAAAAATGTGAAAAAACCCTCAACACTAACATGACCTGCAGGTCAAAAACTGAAGACAGAGCAAACCTTCAAAATTACATGCAAATAATATTAATACTTATACTGATACTGATACCAATACTGATACTGATACTGATACTAATACTAATACTAATACTAATGCTAATACTGTTATTGTTAGGGATAGAGAATAACAAAGGATTGGGGGAAAGAAAGAAAGGAGAAAAGACAAGTATGCTTTCTGCATTTTGTGCTAGTTTGTATATTAAAAATAGAATCACAGCTACAGAAAATATCTACCAAGAAAAGCACATTGGACCAAGAGAATGTTTTTTTTCTTCCTAAATTCAGTATTGAAAGATATTACTTACTTGATATGTTTTTATTTGTTCTCAAGGTACTCTCTCTTTTTTAAGCACATTTTTACCTAGCCTTGGAAAATTATTGTTATTTCTTAACTTTTTACTGCCTCTGTTCCCTCCAACAAGCTACATATAAAAATGATTATGTAATTTATTATGTTTTCCAACTGAATAGCTGAACGAAAAATGACTTAATTTTAATCCTGAGAACTTTTATTTTGTCTAGCTCTAGTTTCTCTTATTGTAAAAATAAAAGAGGCACCTAGATACAGTCTGTTGCAGCTGAAATCAGCTTTTCTCATTCAAAAGTGCTACGGAAAAAATAAACCTTTCCACAGTATTACAGAAATAATGTTGTTCATTTGTCTTTATGAAATAAGAAATGTGCAGTTTCACTGGTGTGTCTGCAAATTCCTTGTAGCTGCAGGCAGAAAAAACAGCACTAGTGCTTTTGAATTCACCTGTTTTCCTGAGATATCCTCTTGTTGTTACTTTTGATCTCTTCTGGATAGTCAAAGGTTTCTTGTTTGGGTGCTGCCAGTTTAATGTCATTCGAGGGATGTAGGGCTATGTACACTCTCCTCAACTTGACAGAATGGTCTAAAAATCATTGAGTTCTCAGCTCTCAAATGCTAAAATTTATTTTCCAGAAATATCTAGGAAAGGCTGTATTTGCATACAAAAGCATATGTAAAATGCATGAGGAATTTAAATGCCTTAATTCACCTTTCATAATGAAAATTAATACCGTTCTCAGGGTTGAGGTGATGCAAAACTTAATTTACTTTATGACCAATCAAAATCAGAGTAGAATAATAGGAAATAAGAATTAATCTAAACTCTCCTGCTTCCCACCCCTCTCTTCTTCCTGGGCTCAACTTTACTCACAATTTCTCTACCTCCTCCCCTGATCCAACGGCACAAGGGGATGGGAAATTGGAAGCGTGGTCATTTTGTAAATCTGTGTCTCTGCCATTTCCTCCTCCTCATGATCTTCCCCTTCTCCAGTGTGAGGTTCCACCCACAAGACACCATTCTTCATTAACTTCAAAGCTAATCCTTCCAATGCCCCACATTTCTTCATCAACTTTCTTCATGGGTCCTTTCCATGGCAGGTAGTATTTAAGGAGCTAACTGCTCCTGTGGATATCTGATCCATCATGGAATTCAGTGGGCTGCAGTGCACAGCCTGCCTCACCATGGTCTTCATCTCAGGCTGCACAGGAACTTCAGCTCCAGCATAGGAATCTCAGCTCCAGCATCTGGAGCACCTCCTCCACCCCACTTCTGCACTGACCTTGATGTCTGCAGAGCTGTTGCTCTCACATGTTCTCACTCCTTTCTCTCAGCTGCGGCTACTCAGTGGTTTTAAATTCTTGTTAAATGTCCTATTGCAGAGGCACTGCCATTGCTGCTGATGGACTTGCCTGCCCAGAAGCAGGTCCATGCTATAGCTGGATAAAACTCTGTGTTACACACAGGGGCAACTCTGGCATCTTCTCCCATAATACATCCCTGTAGCATCCCACTACCAAAACTTTGCCACACAAACACAATGCAAGCTGTTAGGATGTTTTCAGAATGCACAACAAAACATTATCTATTATTATTTGTATGAAGTTTCCCAGAGTAAGAGCACCCAAGGTGATTTTGTATCCTGAGGCGTGGAACTAGTGAAGTACATTCCATTCAGTATGTTTTTCAAGGAAGATGGTTGTGCTTAAGACAAAGGGCTCAACACAGTTTTACGATATTTCTCCAAACTCTCTTCCCATGTGATTTCTTAGATACCACTTCTCACAGTGAACATGGGAAATGATGAAATATATGAATACAAGGAAAGATCATAGACCTGAGTGTCAGGTTGTTGGTCTTCTGAAGCATAAATTTGCACAAAGCCACTCTTTGAAATAGCCTTTACAAATGTGAAGTTGAATTTCTCTCTTTCTGCTGTAATAAATTCTAATGCCAGTCTTGTATTTACGGTGCTTATGTGTACTGAGTGATCAATACAGTCGATATTGCAGAGATAATCTTAATGGGAAAGATAAGAGGAAACCAACAAAATGTTTAATATGTCTCCACATTTTGGCAAGTTAGATTAGTGTAGTGGGAAACAGTCAGAGTGATGGTATTAAAACTGTCTGTGGGTTGTTTTTCTTTCCCTAAGGAAAATGAAAGGCAGCAGCCTTCATCTTGAATATGATTTGTGATTGCTGCAATGCAAAAGAATAAGTGGAAAGCTGTCCCTAAGTCTTCTTGAGGAGGATTGTAACTGACAGCATTTGGAGCCAGAAGGACTCTGAATAGATGACAAAGAAAAGAGACAGATATTTGAAAATTATGTTCAAGAGTTAGCTCCACTATTAATGAGGTATTAGCTAGACAATTTAGACTATTCAACTGTTAAAAGATAAATTGCACTAACTAATGGATTCAGAACTCCACATGTATGCTATGTTTTCTTTCACCCATACCTTGGCAGTCTTTACCCAGCCCTTTTCCAATTGAAATTCTAGATTTTTTGTTTGTCCCACCTTAATTTTGGACTTGGACAAGTCAGCCCTTCCATTGACTGAAAAGAAAAAATTCTCCAGAGAGAAGTTTTAACTGCCCTTGGTTTCTTTTGCCTAGCTCTCTTCAGACACACTCATACTATAGGTCACAATTTTATTTTTCTTT
>WBND01000574.1:223255-341073 GCA_013398595.1 Tychaedon coryphoeus | reverse complement strand
AAAAAAAACCCACAAGCTGGGGACAGGATCTCTAATTTTCATGTGATTGCAGTTGCTGGAAGCCTTATAACCCAGAAGATAAAGCATTAAAAAATAATCCGTCAGGTTTGTATGTACAGGGAAGAGAAACATCACTGGGGAAGGCAGATAGGTCAAACTGCTGCTCCAACTGCTGAACATTTATTCTCTTAAAGGATTTAATCTGATTCTTAACAGGTAGGCCCTTCTTCCTGAGGGGCAGTCAATTCCACTTTCAAGTAAGGTGTTTATTAGGAATCAGTTTGAACAAGCAATAAAAAATTTCACCATTCAATTTTTATTTTTCTTTTGAGACAATTTTCCTGCAACTTTTTTTTAAATTAAAATGGCAGAGAAGAAGAAACAAAGAAGAGTAATTGAGAAGAGGATATTATTTCTTCAAAAGGGTAATGAAAATATGCCAGTGTCATCTGTCAGGGCAATTTTCCCTGTCCTTTTGTCACATTGGTCTCCCATCACACCTGGCTTTCTGTCTTCCCTTAATTTTCCTCAGAAACATAAGATTTCCCTCATCAGCTGCACTGATTTGTGTGCTACAACACAGAGCAGAGCAAGACAGTGGTTGGGACAAAGCTTCTGCTGGTGTAGTTCCCTGATGTGTTGTTTTGGGGGCAAGACCCTGCTAAGAAGAAGTTGAGCCTCTGTAACTGTCACACTGCACAGAAGCTCCTCTGATTTATTTAATTTTTATAAGCCAACTGGAATCATGGGAGACAAGCCACCAGTTTATTCTGCAAAGGTCTGAGAACACTTGGTGGTGTAGTGTGAGGACAGAAGAAAGGCAGCAGTGATAATTTCATGACATTATCAGAACTTTGTCAAATATGGTTGTGAGTTTGTGTAAGAGAGGAGAGGTCTCTTGGGCATCATAGAAGTTGTGCCCCAGAATGACCAAAAATACATGATGAAGGCAAGGCCAGCAATGCTAAAGAAAGAGTTGATTTGGAAATTATCCCTGAGCTGTTTTCTGCATCTTGGAATGCAAGTGGAATTCAGGGAGATTGCATAAATCTCAGGTGAAAAGCAAAGAATGCCACATAGCAGACTGGAGGCTTCCTTGTTTGAAGAGTCTGGAATACTTTTAATAACTCTGGTACTTCAAAGCAGAGAATTTGGTTGATGTTTCAAGCAGATTTAGAAGGGCACAGTTTTTTGCAAGGTTAATTGCTTTTGTGGCTCACTGAGGAAGTGAGATGTGATTCTTGCTCTAAGAGATATTTCAAAAATAATTGACTAAGTTAAAGCCAAGACTTTCAATTGCGGTGAGGAAGTTTCCTGTTTGCACTCCTCAGAAGCAAAAAGGAACAGTGTTTTCATTTTGTGTTACTGCTGGGAAATACTTAAAAAAATTATTTTGTTACAACTGAACTAAAATTGCAAAGGTATGCTGTTTGCTATATGAGTAATAGAAAGAAATTAGATTACAGATATTTTAATTAATCTGACTTGTTATTTTTAAAATCTGTCAGCAATCTGTTTGTATTTGCTTTATCCAATTATAGTTGCAGAAAGAAAAGGGTAATGATAATACTTGAAGCCATACACTAAACCTTCAGGAGGGGAATAGGCTCAGGGCTCTGATATAAGTATAAGGAAAAGATGCAGAATTAAGCCTATTGAGATATAAATAAAAGGCAATAGAAGTGTTTAATACAAAATAAATTATTTTTGTTAATACTGAGCATCTCCTTTTCTTGTGGGTCCAACAGTGGCAGTCTTGGCTGCTGGACAGTCTTGGCCAGGTTACAGAAAATAGTTGATATGCAATTCTGATGTTTATATCATGGCCCACTGGATCATAGAAATACCCAAAAATCGGCTTACATTGTTGGGAAAAAGCAGTAAATCTAGTAGAAATTTTTGCAGGAGTAAAAAAAGCAAGAAATAATTTAAAAATACTTCCTGAACAGTTTACTTTGATTTGGACCTGCAATTTAAGAATTATTTCTTTCAAAACCTTGAATTGAACCAGGGTGAATAAACCATCAATGAATGTATATACTTGTTTTATTACTCTTTTCAATTAATTGGTAGCTAATCAGCAAACTATCTTCATGTGCAAGAAGAGTAAAAGAAAAGTTGTCTGAAATATTAATCTGGATAAAACTGAGAACTTTGTCTTTCAAAGCCTGTGGCTTGTTAGTACCTTATAATTTTTATCACCATTTCACACATATTGGGATTTCTTTGTTGTGAAAAATTCTTGGTCCTTTTACTATTTGCAAGTAGCTGATTAGAAGTATTCATCACTGGAAGTGAATTTTAGTTGAGGTTTTTGGAGCATAGAAATAGACATCTGCTCTTGTTGGGATCAGCATCATTCTTCAAAGTAATTCCCTCCAGCAAATAGTGTTATTTAAACATTTAAGTTGAACATTTGACAGCCACAAAAAAAGTTTCCAGTAAATTAAGAGTCTAAAAGGAAATACAGAATTTCTTCAGTGTTTAAATGGACAATCAAACTAATATTGTATGCATTAAGAAACTCTTTTTGTTACAGCAGTTAAAGCAATGGTCCACATCAGTATTTAAATTACAGCTTTGAACAGTGAAAGGACGGTGAAGTCAGATTCTTTCTGCTTATGTGGTACAGTATTTTTTAAAGAAAATTTATTCCTTCAGCTTCATGGATAAGGCCATGGAGATTAAACCATAGATGATGGGCATAAAAGAAACAAAATTATCAAAGCAGGGGTATACAAATCAGCTTGAACAATTTTATAGCTGTTAGAGAGGATGACAGAAATAATTGCTCCACAACAAAATAATGTATCATACAAGATATATAAAGCCCCAAACAAAATTTAATTTACCTGCTTGTCGAGATATTTACTTCCTGTAGAATATAGAAGAAAGACTGCTGAAAGATTAATTTGGGAGATAAAAATTATTCTTCTGTTATGTTTTCAGATTTGAACTAATATTTCCTCAGACATATATTAAAATAATGGTTTATTTTAGTGGCACTCTGACTTGCTGAATGGATAGAATAATTTAAAATAGAATTATAGAAATTATTCTTCTCTCCCATTTTAATTGCAAAAATATTATCTGCTGATCTTTTCTATGATGCCGTACAGGTTACAATTAATAATAATAAAAAAATTCATATATTTTATCACTGAGGTTCAACATACATGTTCTCAGGTAAACCACATCCATAACTTATTCACAGGCATTTAATTGTTGTCTGACCAATCAATTAGATTGATAGTTAAAATAAAACATAACTAGGAAAACAGTATGCAAACCTTGAGCAGCCCAAGAATCAGTCTTAAGAAACATACAAATAATTTTAGTATGTGTTCAACTATGCATTGATAATTTCTGGATGTCCATTTTACTCATAATAGAAAATTTTTCTGCTCTTTTGATGCTGAAATGTGGAATTTGTTGGGGGGGGTGGTTGGTAGGTTTTGTTGGGTTTTGGGTTTTTTTTGTTTTTTCTTGTGTCTTCTTTTTTTTGTTATGGTTGGTGTTGCATCAGGAAACTGTTGTAGTCAGTAGTTTGGTTAAACTGAAGTTTATTTCCACTATCCAGATGCAGTTATTTTTGAGAGATATTGTCTATATCTGTACACAACTGCTTTTACATTGTTAAACACATGGTGAAACCCAGTAATTTTTGCTATCACCTTATATATGGGGAGAGATACAAAACCAATCTTCTCTTCACAACTTGTTAAGTAGCCAAGGACATGTTGGGCATCCTCAGGCCCAGGAATCCAGAGAAACACTCAGGGAATTAAAAGACTGGGCTCTAAATGTAGAAAGAGTCAACACTTCACAAAGAGAAACAAAGCATTACTTTGCTGTTTCTTCATGTATCCACATGTAAATTCTATGGTACTTGTTACCTTGCAAAGATTTTTCCTGCCTGGTTAGGCTAGAGTTATTTCTGAAAGAAAAAAAGGTGTGTGAGTGAGCTATAGTTATCATATTGTTGACAGCAAAGCCGTTATTTAATATAATTTTGCAGAAGAGTAGTATTCATGAGCATAATATGAAAAGTCTCAAGCAACCATTTCTTAATCATATTACGGTGCCATAGTTAGAAAATATATCAAATAGATAAAGATAGCTTAATATATAAACCAGAATAAGTTTATTAATTCCATGACACAATTTAGACAAAAAACTATTAATCCTTTTGTTAGGATTTTATAGCAAAAAGTGTGCAACATAGATTATTGTATTAGGAAATTGTAACTTAATTTTTCCCTTATTAGCCAGCATCCCAGACATAGCAATGTAGCAACATAGTAGCAAAAGTCATGTTTTTACTTTCCTTGTTAACTAAAGGAAGGTCACCTTAACCTATCTTGTTAATAGGATAACTACAGTAGAGCACAGTACAGCTCACTTGCCCTGACACAGAAAATGCAAGTATGAAATTGCATGAGCTTGGCTGGCAGAGGGGAATGGGAATTTTTGGGCATTGGAATAGATGAGCTGAGTCTTTAGGCAGTGAGAAAACAGCTGTACTTGTTATATAACAAACCTGTGTGAGTCTAGTGCTAAGAGCTGGGCTGGGAGACACTTGAGAATAGCCAGAGAACAACCATTCTGTTTTGCCATTATTGTGTGTTACATTCATATTTGAAGCAAGACCCTGCTATATTCAAAAGTATAAGGAAAAAAGATCCATGAAGAAAATTTTGAGAATATAATCTTTTTAAAATACGGTCTGAAATGCTTTCAATAGATATCAACAGAATATTGCTGTCTATAAAGTGCTGACACCATTTTTAAAATGTTTTCAATGACGAAAAAGCAAGCATTTTCCAGATGTACACTGATTTCCAGAAGATGTAAATGTCAAATATTTTTTTAAAACAAAATTGTGCAATTCTATGACCAAAAGGTTTCTATAGAAGACATATGATTTCCCAAGAGTTCATGCATCATATTCAGAGGCAAAATTGAATCAATTAAAGCTTAATTGAATGTCTAGTTTTTGCTGAGCATGAATTTCAGTACTGTTGAGAAGAAAAATTGTAGCAATTACAGAACTCTAAAAATTGAAAACTGACATTGACTTCTTTCTTCTTCTCATTTTCCTCTTTTCTGTAAATACCAGAAGTGCTTATTTTTCTTAATTTTGTGAACACTTTGATACAAAAATTTAAAATGTTGTACTGTGTGAGTTGTATAAGACTGATGTGCAGTTTCCAAATAGATAAATTATGTTTAGCATGTCTCAGTAATTGCAGCTTTAATAAGCCTCAGTAGCTGCATCTATAAAGAATAGAAAAAAAAGAAACTTGAGATAATATATCAAATGAACAGAGACATAAAGGAATGTTGAACCAAATAATCAAGGACATGGCAAAATAACCAAGTTGAAGCCAGAATACAAGGCACAAACAAAGCCAATTCATCAGTCTAGGTAAAGGGTAATTTCAGCAGTGAATGATCAAAACCACCAGCCCAAGAAATCCCCCAACTCAAAAGAAGAAACTGAGCATGTGGGCTCATTAGCATAAGAAGTGAGAGAGAATAATTTACCAATAGAATACTAATTAATGAAAGAACTATGTAAGTTATAGCCAATGAACATTGATGCCTTTGTTTGCTAAAATAGAAATAGTGAAGTTCAGGTAATCGCTGTGCTAGCCTTGTGGGTTTGCCCACTAGGAAGGTTTTCTGCACAGAACTCTAAATAAACCAAATGACTCTCTGTGTGGATTCTTCTCTTGCATACTGGGTGAAATCATCCATTTCATGCCAAAGGGACCATGGCAGTTTTGTGTGTTCTCAGGCAAGAAGTTTTGCAGTAAGGCCAACAACTTATTTTAGTGTCAAAATAACTTCATACAGAACAATTAATACTGGGAAATCTTCACATATGAACTTAAAAACAAGAAACTTTGACCTGATGAAATGCAAAATGAAGACTGACTTAAGAAAGTTCTTAATTTAAAGCTCAGTAAGTAATATTAGTTTAATTGCTCACAGCATAGTTATTTCTGAAGTTATTTTTATCTTCCATGCTGATATCTTTACAATCCACAGAAACAAAATGAGAGCAACTGGGAAACTGCTGATTGACTAGAATCACTTTGGATTTTTTCTGTGAGGGGGCTTTGTACTTTCAGCTGCCATGGAGCTTCAAGGGAAAAGGGGATGCTTAGTACTACAGTAATTATTTCTTTTTCATGCTGTTAATAGAGCCTAAAAAACCTGGCGTGAAGTGAAAGGGAAGACTGGGAGGAAAATGGTGCACTAGTTATCAACTAAATGTTTTATACTGCAGTATTAGATAATGTGTGCACATTTCTGGAATACATAGTAATTTTCTCAACAGGAAAAGAGGTTGCTGAAGTAAAAACATGAACAGTCACTGCAGGGAAACCAAAGCTTCTGACCTTGTGGTTTTTTCCATTATTTTTCTACTTTGTTATTGACAATGACTTAGTTGGAATTACTTACTCATGTTGCTCTCCTAACCTCCACCAAACCTACACATCCCACAGTTCTGTTCTAAGAAAATCAGTTCTGGTTTCTGATAGCTTTTGAATATGGAGTTGAGCACACTTTCTGTGCATCAGTCCATGTACCATGAGTACACCAAAGGCCATTGAGTCATGAGAATGACTTTGCTAAAGTTTGTCTCCTGATAAAGCCCAATTTCCTTTTGCTTTGGAGAGGAATTGGAGGGAGGCAGGAAGAGAGGGGAGAAAGGAGAGTAGAGAAAGAGGAGTCAAGGTGACTGAGAATAATACCTTAAAGAAAAAAAGAAGAAAAAGCTTATTTTTGCTCCTAGGTGCCTCTCCTTACAAACCTTTCTTTCATTTTCTTGTCTCTTCTGTTATATTTTCAAGAATCATAGGATCCTTTCCTCTGAACCCACTTCCTACTTCAGAAAGAGTGCAGTTCCCACAGGTTCTGTGTGAGGCTATGTTGGTATTTCCTCTTCTCTTTCCCACTAGGACCACCATGATACTTCATATAAACAAAAGGACAATTTTTTTTGTGAAAATGCAGAAATTTATCTGCAGAACTTTTTTTCCAGATCTAGACAGATGAAGGCAGAAATACTTTAGCATCACAAAATCTGCTCATTAAAACAGGGTACATGACTAACAAAAGCATATGACAAAAAGACACATTAAACTCACTATGACATCTATAGGCTAAATTGCACTTGAATTTGGGGATGTTAACATGACAGCTATTTGAAACTTTGAAATTAATGAGGGACTTTTTAAAATGTAAATTCTAATATTTATGCACAAAAAGGCTTACCCTTCACTGATAAAAAATAATTTTAAATCCCCAAAGAACTCCCAAAACAATTAGAGACCTAAAAGAGAGACAAAACCAGGAAATTTGAAAGTTTTGGGCATATATGGATGAGCTTTGTAAGGGCTACTTGTAAAAAAAATGTATAAAATCTTATTCTGACCAGCTTGCATCATCTCTATCATTTCTGGGTATGTTCATAGTGTCTAAAAGAAATGCTCTAGCAGGAAAATCAGTATAACATTGCATTAACCTCTCTAATAGTTAGAGGTACTGCAGTGTATCAAGGCACTGTAGCTAATAGCATCTGAATAATTAAAGTCTTCCCAAAGTCAGTGATATAAAACTCTTATTTACATTTTTCTTAAATAAAGAACCATTTTTCTTCTGTTTTATAGCCTATTTCCAGAGGAAGGTCTGCCAGCGCCTTAACCTACAGGCACATTACATTGCTAACAAGTCCAGTAATAACTGTCAGGTTCTGAAAATTATCTTCTCATTTCTACCTAAAGTTGTCAGATTTTATAAGCTCCTTGGCAGATTACTCTCATGAATAGGTATTGTTACTCTCTTCTTCAAGGAATAGGCAGTTAGGGATTTTTTTTTTTTTTGGTGTGTGTGAATTGTTGGTTAACTTATATTTAAAACTTGAAATTTCTTCATCACAGTTTCCAGAACTTTAGGTTTATATGAGAACCTGTTACTGTCTTTCCTTTCCAGCAAACTGGTTCACCAGGTAATTTTTCTTCTATAAATGCAGGAGAAAGAGATAATTTGGAAGGTATTATCTAAAAAAAACTACATAATTATGTATAAAATTCAAGAATTGGTTATTTTCTATTTGAATTTGTGTGATTAAACAGATTTTAATAACTGCAGTATTTTTTCAGTATGTTTACAACTTGAAGTACAGTTACTGCTTATCAATGAAAAATAGTATAATAAACTTTGCCTCCTAATTTTTATTCTAGGAGTGAGCAAGATGAGAGTCTAAAAAGAACACAAAACTAATTTTCAGAAAGTCTGGATGGTCTTTACTTAATGTCTTTTGTCATCAACTGAAAAATTGATTTATTTATCAAAAATAAAATTACTTTGAATTTGAAAGGAAATTACTTTGAATTTGAAAGGCAGTGGATTACATCTGTTCCAGTTACATTGGTTTTCAGTTCAGCAGTGAAATACAAGAAAGTTCAAAGAGTATAGAACCATAAATGTTTAGTAATAATGATTTAGATTAATATTTTTAACACTCAACAGCATTGTATTTGGGTAGATTTTGACTGAAAAACCACAAAATGTCAGAGTAACATTGGACTGCTTGCTGTGCAAACATCAAAATTTAGCCTTTTGTATTAACATTTGAGCATGAATGCTAATATTAAAGTATAGATAATTATATTGAAATCTGAAGAAACTATTGCAATATTTAAAAATTTTTCTTCCAAATTTGAAGCAATCCATAGCTAAATAATAAAGTGCTATTTGGGGTTTATTGTTGGGGTTTTTTCTCTGTTTATGTTTGAAGAATGTTACAAAGAGTTAAAGTATACTGCCCTGGATGTAGGAAAAAAATCTCCTGCAATCTAAGTGTCTGAGTGGTTCTCATTTAGCATAACATAAACCACATCCTGCAAGAATTACTGAAGCATATGTCCCTCGTAGCATCCTATGTCACTTTATATTTAGGAGACAGATGATCCTGTTCTTTTCTCTTGCTCCCCCCAAAAAAACAAAGTTGTGGAACTGCAACCTTAAATGAAATGTGCTTTCCAGTAGATGAAGTCCTAAATTTAGTGTTTTTCCTGAGACCAATGAGATGGTAAGATAAGATCCATGCAGCTTTTGTATCTCCTGAAGAGAATTCCTTGTCCTTGATGATAGACACTACTCCTGTGATAATAGGACAGGCATGGAGATTGTTCAAACTTCAGATAAAAAGAACCACAGAGCATTCTGGAAGACACTGCATTACTTAGGAGGAGAGAATGGAGACTCAATAAAATCCACAGTGGGCACAAGGCTCAGGACTTCTGCAGCACCCTCTCAGTTACTCCTAAATATCACTCTGCCACCATCTTTTCAAATCTCATCAGATCAACATACCCCACACTAAGGCAGGCATTTTTAAGAGTATTTTACTCTTAAAAATAGTGACAGCAGACAAAAGGAGCCATCTGCATTCTGTAGGCCTAGTACACCAGAGGCCTAGAAAAAGAGAAAGTAGATGGCTCAGGAAAATATATACGGGGGAAAAAAAAAATGACAGAACTGTAATAGGAGGATGAGTGAAGAAATAGTGTCAGCTAGATGTTGAGGTACTAGATTTCAGTAAGACTGATGGAATTGAGGAATGGTATCATAAAACGAATAAGACAGGAGAGGATACTTCAGAGCTGACTGACATCATGAACAGTGAATAAGAAGGATAAGGCAAAAAGGGTAGCATTAGAAAATTATAATTTAACAAATCAGTTAATTAACCACATATTTTTGAGATAAGCTTATTGTTTATATTTTACTTACAGTGAAAGAAAACAATTACAACAAGGAAGTTAAGTCACTTGGTCTTAGAAGTATGGGAAAAGTGCAATAATAGCTGAAGCACAGCTCCCCATCCCACAACAATTTCTGAGCTATCATTTTTGCCCTTCTTACATAATATTAAGGAATTAACTTTTGAAAATAATGTGTGTGCAACATGGAAAATTCTCTTTTATTCTAATGGAACCAATCGATAACATCTACAAAATTTTTTCTAACAAAATTTAATTGAAACTTTAGAAGGAAAGTAAGAGCTGTTTCTTTCCAAAAAAAGTGACCAACAATTTCAAACGACAGTTTTTGGTTGAGGAATTTATTATTTCTAATAGTAATAAAAGTGAATTTAGAATAGATATGTTAAGAAGTCTTGTAATGGTAGTGATATGAAAGTCTATATGTGATATATTTATTAAAAGGCATAAAATATTAAAGCTGAGCAGACTCAAATTCTAAACGAAGATTTGTAAGGAAATAAGCATCGATATTACAAAACACCAGTAGCAGTGATCCAAATCCTGAACTTAAAAAAAATTAATGGAATGGAATAATGTATGCCTTAGTATTATTCAGATGTATGAAATATGACAAAACATGTTGCATTTTTAACCCTGGAAACAGCTGATATTAATATTAGGAAAAAAGTTATTAAATTATAGAAGATAATACAGCAAAGATACTAAATGTGAATAACAGTAAAGGCACAGCTGTAATTCTGAATGTTAAAATGATCATTAAGATACATGAAGAAGGGTTATTGCAAGGAGAAGGTAACTATTTTTAAGCTAGAAATTTTCTAATACAGATTTTAATTTAAATATGTGAACTGGAATGCAATATATCAGTGCAGAAATAAGTGTTCAGCTAAGTCAAGTATCTTTTCATGTTGCTATCCTATGCAGCTGGCAGTCCAAGGCAGGTTAAATGCCAAGAGCTGTACCATAAATAAGATGAAGAGTTTCAAAGTTCAGAATCTGATTCACTTTTCTGTGCTTAGGCAGGTAGTGCACACAGGAGTTGACTTGGAGGGACCAGGCAAAAAGGGTATTTTGTGAGGGGGTTGTTCAAAGATAGGAGAAATACTGCATGGGATGTAATTATCATGGAAACTGGAGGCAAACCCAGTAGTTTCACTTGAGGGAGTAGGTTAGAGATATTTGAAGTTGGCACAGATATAAATTACATCTTTCAGTTACTGGTACTAGCTTCTGACCTGGAAACTCAACCCACAGTCACTGTTAGGGAAAATTGCTGAGTCTTCACACCACCTTGCATTTCAGAGAGGATACTCTCTCTCTGCACAAACTTTCCTGATTAAGTAAAGTTAAAGCTGTCTTATGTTCTGTCATCAGGGATTTAGTTTAGGTTAAGATTTATTGTTACTTTCTAAATAGGATCTAAATCATAAAATGCAGTCACATTTGATGTAAATATTCACCCTGTATCCACATAGTTTATATGTAAATATTGAAAAAGAGTCTTAATATCTTCACTCAAAAATGAGAAATATATATTGAAGATAGATACAACACCCATGCTAATCCCATTCCTTTATTTCTCACCGTGCTTTTGTTGAGGATAATTTCGTGAGCTGAAAAGTGTGTTGGTGGATAAACTGGCAAAATTGCTAAGCAAGCTTTTAGTTCATGACTCATAGAAAAGGATGAGGTTAAATGACTGCACACTATTTTTCTTTCTAAAGGTTAATATAGCACCCCTTGGGATTTGGCTCACCATGATTTGGCTTTTGATAACGGAATTTTTATATTGTCTTATATAGGTTTCTAAGAGAAGCTCTGTATACCCCATAATTGGAAGTATTCACTGTGGGGTTAGATGGGTTTTTAAGCAACCTGATCTGGTGCAAGATGCCCCTGGCCATGGCAGGAGGGGTTGGACTGAAGGTCTTTGAAAGTCTCGTCAATTAATGGGATGGCCTTACAACATCATACATTGTAAATATCCTGATGCCAGGTATAGTATTTAAGTGAACTATTACATTACAGATACCAGTATGTTTTCCTATGCAATTAGAGATAATGAAATTATTGACATTTTTATAGGCATCTCCAGTTGGCAGTGTTTTCCAAAACAAGAAATAAGTAACTACATTTTTGAATGTTTTTTCAAGGGTTAGTACAATGATTTTCATTAGTAAGTAGAACATCTGTTATGAAATTTGTTTTGTTACATTAAAATAAAATATTTTCTTTTAAGCTAGTGTAAAGTTACTAGATATTCTCAGTTCAAGAGTTATGAAATGAAGTTTGGTTATTGTTTAAGAAATGTGCTTTTTTTTGGAATAAATGGAACGAGTGGATTCTGTGTATGGAACAGGTATGTGAATTCGTGGCGAATAATCCAAGAAAACCACTCAAATTCATATGGTACATCCCAAATGCAATGTTTTGTGCAGAAAGAGGAAAAGACATAGTAAAAACCTAAGAACATGTGAGAGGGAATAAAATTTTGTTCGCTTCCTTGAAGTCTGTGTTAGTCTGAAAAAAGCATGATTCTTCCAAGATAATGTGTGGATACTGCTTTTGACTTTCACTCCATTATCTGGGGTGTTTCTTATCTATGCAATAAAAGTAAGACTTCAGCATTATTAGAAATTTGCACATTGGATTTCTTTGTGTGCAAGTGGAGAGAAATAGTACAATAAGCCTGAAAACATATTGAAAGCTCATGTCTGTGTTTCTATATATGTATATACAAGCCCAGAAAAATAGCCCTTAGTAAAAAGCATTTTTTTTTCTATGACACAGTTGTGCACTATTGTATTTGTAAACATTATTCTGGGCTTGATGTTGTAATCTTTTTTCTTTCTCTGTTTCATGCTAGAAAAACAGAAATCTCTGTCTCGTATAAACTGTGATTTCCTATAGAGCAGTTTTATTGAGCAGCTAAAAAAAAAGCAGATCCAGAAACATTAAAACAATAAGAGTAAGAAATCAATTATTTTTACTAAAGGATTTATTCATATAGTTTACAGATGGAATAATAGAGTTAATATTTCTCTTTTGGTAACAGCTTTTCTACAAAACTACTTGGGAACTTTCAGGCTTAAATAGTGAATTTAAGATATAGACTATATTTGATCAATTGATTCAATAGAATTGCTACGATAATATAGTAAGAATTATCTTGCAAAAATCTTGCTGTTATTTTGGTACAACTAGAGAAAACATATTCTGCAAAATCAAAATTTTATTTGCTTAAATGTCAAGGATTGCATTCCTTATTGAATAAATTCAACATAGCCTATTCTTGATTAATAAACTATTCAGCAGATGCTTAATCTGTAAATAGATGAGTAATAATGTTTTAAATGAAGAATGATATTGATATATGGGTTTTTTTCTTGTGCAGGAGATGAAAAAAATTAACAGAGATGGAAAAAATCGTCAAGATGTCTGTAGTACTTGGTCTTCTCCAAAACGGAAGTAATGACCTTTAGTGCTGAGGAAATTTGTTCAGTTTAACTATATTTCACTGTAAAGGAAAGCAAATGTATTTGCAAATTGTGGAAGGGAGGGAATGTTCACAGGAAGCGATAAATTTCATAATTTCAAGGTGAAAAAGCATGGCTACTTATTTAAGTCTCTGTGGAACAGAAAGAAATTAAGAGGCAGTGAAGAGGGAAAAAAAAAGAAGATGGATACTATATTGTATCATCTAATTGGTTTGGAATAGCAGAGGTTTAGAGAGTCACAAAAAGAATTTTAGAACAAACTTTTAAAATAAATTATCTAATCTATTTGTTTTATTTTAAAAATGTTAAAATTGATTTGAACACTGTCAAGGAAAAAAAAATCTATTTTTTCACAATAAAAACATTAAAGAAAACTGAAAAATCTAGTACTGTTCGGAGCTAATACATATTAAGCAAGCTAACAAGGTCTATACAAGCTTAGTACTGTTTCTGAAGTATTCCTCTATTTGCTAGTATTCAGTATCTGCTTTCATTCTATTCACTCTGCAATAGTGTTTGGCTGTTGGATTACTGCTGTTGTTCCTTGTAGCCTATTTTTCTGGATGTAGTACACTCTAGAAGTAATTGTTGATCTGTATGGAGCATTGGCTCGTAATTTTCTCAAGAACAATTTTCAATATTGTGTTCCAGAAAATCTTAAATTTGTTTTCAGTCAAAAAATTTTCTGTGCTGTATGAACACTGAAAAAGGAAAATTAGATGTTTCTCCTGAAAATTAGATATTTTTTTTTTAACCAATGACAAAGCAAAGATCTTCTAGGATATCAAACTAGCAGAACTTTTTTCTGCACATGCATCATGTATGTACACAGATAGGAAGATCTGTATATATCTGAAAGGGGTAGTCAACACAGAGAAAGTGAACAGACCCCAGGCCTTCTACTTGAGCTTCACTTCAGCTTTCTTATTGAAAAAAAGGTTATATTAGATTTATACAGGGGATGTTGAGGCAGAGACATTAATATGTTGCAAATTTCAAATATCTATTTAGTGCAATTTAACCACAGAAGTAATCTGCAATAAGGATGCATATTTTTTTATCTAACTGAAAGTAGTTGATCCAATCTTACTCCAAACTTTCTGAATTGAAATTTATTTATTTGACTGATAGTAAATTACTTAGTAAAGTCGGACACTACAACTCCTTGTTACATTTGTGTAGGTTTTGACATGATTTTGCAAACATGCTAGTGCTTATTGTTTGGTGGAGAAATAAAGGAGAACATTCTAAAATATTTCTGAAATACCTGAATATTTTCTTACTGTTTTCCTACTGATGGAAAGCCCATATTTCTTTAGAAACATTTTGTGATACATTTTATTCTTTGGATCAAGGACTGAGACATACTTTGCATTGGCATTACATTGTTGATTTATAAGAAATAAATCTTAATTTGAACCTGAAATTCAGGCTTGGGAGAGAACAATACATTTTTAAAGTCTTTTCTTTTTCCCTTTCAGCTTTAATAAATTAGAGTGCCTATGAATCAAAATAATGAAAGTAATCTTAAATGTTTGGGGTTTATGGCATGTCAGAGGTTTGCCCAATACAAATCACAACAGTATCTGATGTTTATGAGTTTGCTACTCCATGTGCTTCAGATTCATTACTTCGTTAGATTTAACAGAAAAGTAAACATAATACAAAGGAAGTACTATGAAAGTAGAACTTTACAGAATCATAGAAGCTCATAGAATATTCTGAGTTAGAAGGCACCCACAAGGATCACTGAGTCAATCTCTTAAGTGAGTGGCCCCTAGAGGGGTTAAGCCCACAACCCTGGTGTTATTTGCACCCTGCTGTAACCAACTGAGCTATGAGACATTGGGAATAGGTACTCCTAATATCCTCTTAGATCAATGCTTAAAACATCTGCTCTGAAGTATTCACAAGGGCTGCAGCAAGCTACACTCACCCTGGAGTTAAGGATGAGATCACTTCTTTAATTCCTGTGATTCACTGCAAGGCTTCTCGTTATACCAAAAAGGGGAAAACTTGTGGGGGCCATCATTATGGGATTAAAGGAGCATTTCTTGTGGGTGTACAGCAGCATTCAGGCAAATACTGGAACTTAGGGACAGGGAAAAACCCTTTCCAAAACACCATCCTTCCACACTACAGCCCTCCCTTCTGCAAAATGAAAAAGCAGCATAGGCCACATTTGAATAACAGATTACTTAAAATATCTGAAGCTATAGTGGCAAAAAGAATTACACATTATATTTTTGCCTTCCAGTTATTGCTAATAGGCAGAGGCTGGCTGAGCAGCAGAAATCTTAGAATAAACTCAGAAATCTTCTACATGTTTTCGAAGAAAGAGTCTAGCTTGTGGTCAAATACCAAACCAATATTTCCCTCCCAAAAGATGAGTTTGTAGTTATACCCTTCTGTATCAAGAACATCAAAATCTGCGAAAAACCCTACAGGATGGGAGGTAATGATCCAGATAAATAATGTCACTCTTTTGTGTCCTTACAACCCTCAAAATATGATCATTCTCTGCTAGAAATAAATTACTCAGTAATTGGAGAAGTAAACTACAAAGGAATTATACAGAACATATTTCTTGATACTTGTGATACCATGTTTGAAAATTCACAACTGTAAAAGAATTAATGTAAAAATGTTTCTATGGGAGCAGTCCTACTCTTTTTACCCAGGGACCAGAAACTCAGGCATCACATCTTTTATCCAGACTACATGGGCAAAGGTAGTTTATCAGAAGACCTTCATGGGAGGAGAGTGTATCTGATGCCAGTCATTGTTCCTTCTTTGGATATTTCTCTTCCATAACTATTTTGCTCTACCAGCTAATCTCATGGTTCACAAGTTTTTTTCCTTCTGGCCCCATCTCACTGAACTTGATGTATGCCTTTTTATTAACAACAACTTAGTGTCTAAAATCTCCAAGAAGTAGCAAGCAGGGGAAAAAGTATTAAGAACTGCAACACCTGCAACAAGATTTAAAGTTATGTGTTTTTGCCGAGATCAATCATATAAATATTATTCCTGACCATATATCAGTCTTTAAAATTTTAATCTATGGTGAAATTTTTGCTGCTTTTGCATTTTACCTTTCTCTTGTTTCTTTATTTCTGATTTCCTGCTATGTTATTGACAGTAAACATAGTAAGTGATATTTTTCTTTTGATGGTTAGTTTGGGTTTTTTGTCTCTGAACAACTGAACAACTTATATTTCATTGCAATTCTTGTATCTGGGCTAGAACATATTCTACCAGAAACTTTGACTTTTACAAAATGATTGAAGACTGTAGCCATTTCCAAGTAAAAAGCAATTAGCCTTTGAGAGATTTATAGAAAAGAACGCACACAACTCACTGAAGTAATGAAAAAAGTGGCACACATATACCTAGCACATCAATGTCTGCTATCTTGCCATAATGTATTGGACTGCAGTGTTCCTTACCACGTTTGTTCTGAAAGTCAGTAAAAGGTCTTAAAAGAAAGTAAGAGACAACATAAGGATTCCTCTCTTGCTCCTTATCTTTCTTGTGTCATATTATTAGCAACATCTGCACCAGAATAGATGGTATTTATGCCCTTCACACTAGGCAGAAGAATGAGAACCAACTACTTCCCCAAATGTAAAGGTAAAATCTGTGTTAATATACACCAGGAAGCAGGTTTAGCATCCAAAAGACTCTAGTAAAATATATGCTTTTCCTACAAATGTGGAATTTTTCCTCTGAGTAGAAATATTGACATGGTTTGTAACAGAATGTGCCATTAAAAAGTTACATTTGATCATTAATTGTAGCTATAATCCATGAGGATGTGACAGTTATTTTAAAATATGCCTGAGAAACAATTTTCATCTATTTCCAAATGGCTGATTTCTGCATTATTCAGTAAAATGGGAAGATTGTTAGTCCTTACTCTAAGGACACTATCACTCTTTATATACATAGAGTTGTAAAAGATATATATACATCTACTGAAGAAAAAACATGAGGTTTATTTTAATATCACCTGAATAATTGTAGAGCTCAAGGATAAGTTTAGGCTTTGCTGCAAAGAGAAATGTCACCATCGACTGATTAGAGGTAATTAAAAATTATGCCAAAACAAGAAAATTATCTTCAAAAATACATTTGAAGAAAGGTCAGCCCAGTAAACCAGAATTCAGTTTAATGACTGCTATACTTAGAAAAGCATCTGTTCTCCAATAGCACATATGGTGGAATGAAGGAAAGAAAATGTTTGCTTTTGCTTAGTGTTTTTAGTTCTATAGGTGTGGTATATTTATTCTTCCAGTCTAGATCTGTAAAGCATGCCAACTATTTTTGTTTCCAACTTGAAATCTGTAATAGGTTATGCTGGGAGATGAAAGTGACCTTTGTTTTCCAGATGAAATAAATTACCCACCACACTCTAGAGACAGTAGTACCTGCTTTGCAACACATACTCAGTTACCAGATCACTTGAAAACATTACTTTATTGAAGGAAGCATTACAATTCAGAAGCAAACTTCTCAGGGAGCCTTGATGCCAAATAACATGAGATGGACCTTGACGTTGTGTGTCTGTCATCCCTGTTTTCAAAGAATGTGTATCGCTTTAAAAACAGAATGCAATTTTCTCTCTCACTATATGGGCACATTTCTTGGTGAAAAAATGCATTCTTCTTTTTAAATGCTAAACCATCAAGGGATGAATTTGGTGATTCTAAATCAGATCTTTAGCCTTCTTTTAATTTGCACAGAAAACACAGGAACAAACAAGCAAATAAACTGCAAAATACGATGAGATAAAATTTGGGACTCTTTGTCGGGGACGGTCATCAGGACAAACCCAGGAGCTCTCTATATTCTGGTCTTGAAGTTTGCAGTTAATTGTAAAGGGCGTGGGTATACAGGGCCCTGCTGAGAGCTGCCAGCCACAACTCAGAGCAGGGCAGAAAGAGAGTGGAGGGATAAGAGTTATAAGAGGTAAGAGAGGGGAACGATGTAAGAGAGAGGGGTATGAGAGGTAAGAGGGCGATGTAAGAGAGAGATTTTCCCATTTACAACACAATAAATCTTCTATGTTGAATACTCCAATTTCCACTAACCAATGTAATACAAGATACAAATTCTCTAACATTTGCATACAACAGATAGGAATCACTATATTACCAGTTTTACTGCTTCCTTATCTCTAAATCTTATCTTGAACCTTTCCTGTCATACTTGGAGAGGATGTCTGCTAGCTTTTTTGGTTTTTGTGGCATTTGGCATTATCTAAACAAAGGGAAGAGGGCCTTCAAGCATTCACATTGTTGCCCTCAAACACACAGTCGAAGACTGCTATCATTTCTATCTTGCTTGTGGTTTCAAAATCTTTTGCTAAGCACTCATATCTATAAGGTTTTCCTGATTCATCCTTCCCAACAATAAAACTAAACAAAATTGTCAATAAAACAAAACTATTGATAAAATAAACTGGAAACAGGCACAATCGGAACTTTTTCCCATATCATATGGTCATCATGGTCACACTTGCTCAAGCTACCATATGCCCTCTCAAACACACCAAAGTATCATGGAATCATAGTCCCTGATTACGAGGTTACCTCTTCTTCCAAGGGAGCTGAAATTACCCAGCAGTAAATGCTGACATTGTGTACTAACCACTGTGATGGGTACAAGGAAAGGCTGTTGACACTCAGTACAGTGAGTGTCTCTTCTATACGACCCAAATTTCTCCTCTGGAAGAGCCTCAGCAGAGTGAGAAAACAGAACAGTTCTTTGTCACAGTATACAATCCTTCCTGGCCTGTCTAAATAGACAGAAGTAGGCTGCAAAGAAAAAAATAAGCTCTTGAGCATTGCCTTGAATAAATATATTGACTGTTTGACTTGATACTGATGTAGGTCCCATGGTTAGTAATGGAATCTGTTCTCATTCTAGTTTAAAATACTCTAATCTGAAAATTATACTGTATATAAAAGACATATGTAAAGACCTGTTTTCTTCACACTTTTCTGATGAAAGTTCTCAGTCACAGTAGGCATTTTAAAAATGAAGGACTTGCTGTGAGAAGAAAGATCTTTCTTTTCTCTAATGCAGCCTCAGAATTTTCCATAATTCATTGCTGATTTCAAAATAGATGTGTCTCTCAGGGCCTGTTTTAAAGCCTATTGGAGTTATTGAGAGTTTCATAGATCTATTTGCATTGGTATTTCAATGAGAGATACTTTCTCTGTTTAAGGTGTTTAAATTTACAGAAATTTCCAAGGTCTTTATGAACAGGGTTTACACGCTTGCCTCGCATAATCACAATACTACTGCTGCTCCAATTCTCTGAAAGAAACCCCAAATTCATGGTGATGTTGTGGTGGTTATTTTCACAAGAACATTTGTGACTTTTTGAAATTTTTATACCATTTTCTAACCACTGTTCGTTTCATTTCTTCAGACCATTAATCATGTATTTACTGATTCCTCAGTTTATAAGTTAGTTCTGACATCTTACTTAATTCTAAATTGCAGGATCACCAGACTGCCATTCTTCCTTAAATATTCCATATTTGGACTGCTTCTTATACAAAATTTTCCTTGAATTCAATAAACAAAAAAAAGCCATTGTCAAATCAGGCATGTAGGAAAGAAAGCAATCTTCTTTTTTGTACAGGCACTGAAAGCCAGGCTTTTAGCAAAGTTCAAGAGCTTTGATGTTCCTCGTCAGAAGTAATTCATATTGGTTCTTTTCCTCTAATATGCTTCCTTTTCATGGCTTGAACTTATTTCATGAAGTTGATGATTGTAGTAGAGTTGCAAAACAAATAAGTTCTGAGAAACAAAACTATAGGCATTTGAATGAAGAAATAGTCACATTAAATAAAACTCAAATTTTCTAAATATTTTCAAGGGTATTTAATGTGCTTGTAGTTTGCCAATATTTTTTCAGACTTTTATAGAGGTTTGTGTATACTCATTGCACCTTCTCTGCTCAGTCAGGATCTTCTTTCTTGAAGAAGGTTGGAGTCTAGAAACCAGTAATCTATCTATCTAAGAGAAACAACAGTTTAAGGGACTACAGAGATTAGTCCTTCGCTGCTGTATTGAATCCCCTCATGAGCTGACATGCACAGAGAACATCTTCATAGGATACACCTTCAATATCCCTTGGTAATCCTGTGAGTAGATACTGTGGGAACAGGACCTACACCTTCTCACTCAGCTATTCACCTTCAGAGTAACTTTTGTCCACATATCTTAGTCTGTTGTAGTCTAAGGATAAATCATAAACCCACAAGGATTTCCAGAGGCACAAACCCTCAGACTTTTTATAACTCCTCATGCATTCAGCTGTATCTCCTCAGCTGTTGTAGCTCCTGCATCTTCTGGGGTATATTTTTGCTAGCTCAAGGTGCGAGTTCTTCTGCGTCCTGAGGGTACATCTCAACTTTTTCTCTCTTTTTATAGCTAGCTAGAGAATCAACCAAGCAAGCTGTTTCATTCTTAATTTGTTTCAATATTTACCCATGTACTCATGTTGCTATTTTCAGATGAAGAGCCAGAGTGCTACTAGTGAAACCTGATTATTCTCCCTCTTTCCTTTCTGTCCATTGCTTGTAGCTAGAAGCAAATGTGAAGAACCAGAAAGTCCATCACTTTCGTAGTTAAAGTGTATTTGCATTCTAACATTTGGGAATAAAATACATAGAGCTAGGTACATCTAGAAGGAGGAAAAAAAATTGATAGATTTTATTAAAAAGTTGACTGGAAAATATGTTTATTTTTTGATAATATTTGGAAGAAATAATTTATTGTCTGTTCAACATGCAAATTCAGATGGAAATAAAACATTTTTCTTGCATTGTAAAGTGACACTATTTCACCACTAATTGTAGATTAGATATCATTTGTCAACTCTTCTTTAATTGGAAAAAAGAGAGTATTTTTAATCATCAGGTATTTTAAATTCCAGTCTAAATTAGTTGTTAATTCTATGTCTGTAAAGATATTATGCTAAGAAAATGTGTCCTCATTATATCCATTCTGTTTCCTGGATTGCTGAAAGATGCGAAGAATCACAAACAAATTTTGAACAGTGAAAATTGTGTTGCTGATAATCCATATGAAATAAGGCAGACATGTAATGCTTTTGGAAAAGACTGTGTTTGAGAGATTTAAGTAGTTTCTCTACTCATTTAGTCTTCTACCCAAACCCAGACTTCCATGAATGCATTATTAACATTTGTCAAATTAATTTCGACATGTCTAGTACTGGTTTTTCTATTACACAAATGGAAGTTATTGCTTTCAGAAGCACAGTCTGTCTTCCTCAGAGGCTGTTTTCTTTATGATTGTCTTTGGGCAATATTAGAAAAGGCTCTCCATCTTTATGAAGTGTCATTGGAGGACATGGATGACAATGAAGGGAAGTCTGGTGTAGGAGCCTCTACAGTAGATTGCAAGAGTTCCCAGAGAACCATTTTTCATGAGTCAGCTTTGTTCCAAGTTGGTAATAATCTTTTTTTCATCTTTCTTTTCACCCTCACTCTTCTTACATAAATGTATGAAGTATTTCTTACATAGAAATATTGTATTTTGTTTGGAAATACTATTTTTCCTTCAAGAAAACTAGGATTTAGTCAGGCTTAGGGGATTACTTTTTCCTTGTTAATCCAAATATATTTGGAGCTTTTGAAGAGGGGTTAGCAAAGAAATGAGAAGGATAAATAGAAATATTTGGAGGGCTTAGCTTCATAGTGTAGCTTTGAGATATAAAAGACACACTCTTTAAAATAAATCACTAATTTAGGAGGTTCCTATGAACCATTCCCTGTTTTTCCCGTTAATGCAAACAGAAACCTTCTGGTTTAAAACTGATTTCTCAAAATATTTCAAGATAAGAAAATTTTATAGTGTAAAATCCTCATCATGGAAATTTCATGGAATTTTTCAGTGTTTTGACAATTGCTTGGAATTGGAAAATAATTTATTATTTGGTTAAGTAGAATTTCTTTGTATTTTTATTAAATATGGAAAACAAAGGAAATCAAATGTCAAAATGAAGAACTGCTATTTAGAAGATAAAGAGGGCTAAGCGAAAAATACCTAAGAAGACTTGCAATTGCTATACTTTATCCTTTAAACTGCATAGTAGGTACTTATTCCATATGGAGTTTGTTTGACAGACACAGCAATTCAAATCAAATAAAAAGCAGGCCTTTCTATAAAATAGCCATCGGTGCTTACTATATGGAACCAGCTCTGTGGAACTAAGTTACACCTAGTTCAGGACATAAGTGTTAATTGCCAATTTTTTTGTGTATGTGCAAACTGTAACTGAAAGTGGTTTAGAACTAGGCACTTGACAATACGTTTCCTCAATGAATATCAAATCCAGTTGATGTGTTTTGAAGTCTGAAACTGGTATGATTTATCAGTCTTTCAACACAATCTATAGATCTATAAATAGTTGTTTGCTGTGCTAAATAAATATTTATTCAACAGATGGATTTGCAGCTGTAAAGAACAGCTTGGTTTCCAAAGTCCACAGTCAGGGCATAGTGCAGATGGCTCCTCCCTGGCAAACTGGTATCCTTGGACAGCAGCAGGGCTTCACCAGACATGGCCCATTCCACCTCATCCACAGTAAACCATGAGCTGCCACACCACTTGCTAAGATTGACAAAAAATAGACAGCAGTATGATAGAGAAACTGACACTGAAGAATAGGATATGTGACAGGAAACCAGAGCATGGGGATAAGGATGTGATATTTAAGGCCAATTTGTGTCAGGGCATCTGCATGATTGAGCATCTGGATCATGTCAAATATGACCTCCTACAAAGGGAGGGAAAAATACACTAAATGATCACTCTGTTACCTGTGGAAGAGACATTTTTCCTAACTGAAGACCTGGCAGGAGGCTTATGTAGTGTATAAAAACATTCGAACAGTTCTCTCCCCTTGTATCCAGAAACTTGAATTTGAGAACAAGAAATTGGAATATATTCAACTTCTTTTTGGTTTTGCTTAAGGGTTTTAGAAATCAGTAAAAGTTACTGTGATGACTGATAGACTGAGAGAGTGAAGAGCCAGACCCTACAAGCTCACAGAAACACAGGTGCAGGCACAACCTTGGATATTAGCATACACTTAGGGAAAACAGAATTTTCCTTATAAGGCACTGGAATTATTTCTGTACTTAGCAAAATGTTTTGAGAGCTCTCACTGAATTCTCAGTTTCTAACCTCTCTCATTTATGAGTTTGTGACTCTTTTGCAAACAGTATAATTCAGTTTCTAAGGCAATTGTATGCTTAAGCAAAATAAAATGGATATGATACATTTTCAAAACCATATTCTGCAAAAATTTTTAATAATATATGTATATGATAGAATTTGTTTCTTAAGAGAGTGTTTTCTTTGATCAAGCAATAATTTGAACAATTTTCCCCTATCTATGTAGAACTGAAGCAAATAAATGCCCTAGATTATCAGTGTAAATCAAATAAAGTCTACATCAATGAAGTGATTTATCACTTAAACTGTATAAAATGATTATAACTCAGATTTTTTTTGAAAGGTTGGGAGATTGGGTTGGGTGGGTTTTTTTCTGTGATTCATTTGGTTTTCACTTGAGAACTAGCACTGTCCACAGATTCGAGTGCTCAATGAAAGTGGCTCTTAAATTTTAAAGCATTGCTGCTAACACAGATTGGTTTAATTGAGAGGCTACATAGACTTTTCAAAATCCTTACTTTGGGGCTCCCTTTCCTGAAGATACCTTACTGAATCCTACTAACAATAAGTAAATTAAGCATTTTTTAATAGCTCATAACACATCCACAATTTTCAATGAGTTATCTCAAAAATTTTTCATTACCTGATTTTTGTACCTCACATTAAAAGAACAATGTAAAAGTA
The DNA here is from genome assembly GCA_013398595.1 of Tychaedon coryphoeus. Classification (NCBI taxonomy): domain Eukaryota; kingdom Metazoa; phylum Chordata; class Aves; order Passeriformes; family Muscicapidae; genus Tychaedon; species Tychaedon coryphoeus. Next base: position 316,868 of record WBND01000574.1, on the reverse strand, counting down.
TGAGCCACACTACTATATATTTTTGAAAGAAAAATTTTATTTACACTAAGAAGATGGTAGATAAGTATGATTTGGGTTTTCCTTTCAAAAGCAACATGGCCAGCAGGTCATGGGAGGTGATTCTGCCCCTCTACTCCACTCTTGTGAGACCCTACCTGGAATGCTGTGCCCAGCTCTGAGATCCCTGGAACAGAGGGGACATTGACCCACTAGAGGCCAAAGGAAGGGCATGTAGATGATCAGGTGCCACCTTTCCTATTGATGACAGGCTGAGAGAGCTGGATTTGTTCATCCTGGAGAAGAGAGGGCTCCAAGAGATCTTTTAGCACCTTCCAGTACCTAAAGGGGGCCTGCAAGAGAGCTGCAGAGGGACTTTTGGCAAGAGTGTGTAGTGATGGGACAAGAAGAAATGGCTTTAAACTGAAAGAGACTGGGTTTAGGTAGGATATTAGGAACAGATTTTTCACTGTGAGGGTGGTGAGGCACTGGAACGTGTTTTCCAGAGGAGTTGTGCATGTCCTGTCCCTGGAACTGAGCAACCTGGTCTGGTTGAAAGTGTCTCTGCCCATGGCAAGGGGGAGGGAACTAGATGGTCCTCGAGGTCCCTTCTAATCCAAACCACTCTGTGATTCTGGGATTTCAAGTAGTTTTATTTACATATTTATTTATTTGTATATATATGTTGTGTGTGTGTATGTATGTATGTATGTATGTTTGTATGTACGTGTGTATATATACATCAATATATGAATCTACAGAACTTTCTGAATTTTACATTCCAAAACCCCAATGATTTTGAATTTAAAAATATTGAAATTGGAGCTAAGGCTCTCAGAAGTTAGAAAACACTTCATGGACTAGTATTTTTAACACTGTAAGTGCAATTTACTTCCCAAGGATTCTTGTTTTTATTGAGTGCCTGGAATAAATTAATCTAATTATGTTTTCTCTTTCTGTCTGTGTGTTTTCTCCTTTTCATCCTTGCTATCATCTTGAGGTACACTTTGCATGCTATCCAAACTATAGTTTGGATGGCAAATTATTTATTTCCTCACAGGTATTTTGATATCTTCAAAGTAGTAGCTCATTTTCTTAAAGATTTTAATAGTTGATTTTCTTAGTACTTCCACACAGCTGAAACACAGTCTTCATGATTCTCTGGTGGAGCACTGGCATCCTACAGATTAGTGGTAAATTTAGAAAATTGTCAAATTATCTGTCATTTTAATAAACCAATAAAATTATTTTTTACAAGGTGTTCTAGTTCTCACGGCATTACATATGGTCAAAAGTGTCTTCAGTAATCTCATTTGCAGTGGTGAATATTTCTTATTTTTGAAAATATGGATGTCAAGCTCTTTATGAGATCAGGAATGTCTCCATACCTCTGAAGGGAGTTCTGGTTTCACCTTGTCTCACACTCCTTCCTTCTTGTCTGCCATTTGCCTGGGTGTCTGTGGAAAGATGCTTTGGATTTTCTGAAGGACCAGGATCTAAGGGAATTCTGCTGCTACAACCCCTAGAAGGTGATACTTTACTCAGGCAGAAACCTATGACCTGTATTCATGTGGCAATACTTGAAGAGATAATTTTTCTTTTATGATCTGGGTCTGACATAAAACTCTCTTTGGCCCACCTCCTCTGGGAACAACTGAGTGTGAGTAGCAGGATTATTGAAATGAATCACTAAGGTTCCACCTTCCCATGTTTCAAGCACAACTGAAACATAGCCTAAAGTGATTCTCACTTTGATAAGTTCTAAGAGATGTAAGATTTCTGATGGATTATGCAAATTTACATCTCTAGAAAATAACAAAAAATTGTATATTTACTTAAATGTATATATCTATATATATGTATTAAATGTATAATACTTAAATGTATTATTTAGCAATATTTTTGTCATCTGATATTTACTACAGAATATGTGAAGTGGCTGTTATTTATTTGGAAGCTAGTCTTGGAGCTAATACTGACTTCTAGAAATTCTTGTAGGAAAGATAAAATCAAGGCATGAAAGGTCTTTTTTTCATGTAATGTGCAAAGGTATTCCTGCCCTTGCTGATAGGCATATGTCAAAAAAGTAAGGTTCCATCAACTGGAAGGCTTTCCACTTTATAACGTAGACATATACATATAGAGTTTAAAAAAAAAAACCCAAAACCACTTGCCTAAAGGCAACAAAGACATCAGAGAATAGTAGGTACAGTGAAGATACAGTAGTTATGTGATCTGGACATTCTGCATGGACACCAGTCAAGACTCAAACTTGAAAACAAGTTTTATAAGTTTCTACACCAAAGTCCAACTCACTTTTTGCAGAGAAAAACTCACAAATCTACTCAAAACTCAAAACCCCAAATCTATCACATAAACAGAGCAAGGAGCTAGAAAAGAGCAAGGAAATTTTTCTAATTCCATTCTGGCTAACTCTTTAACATTTTGTAGCCCAAACTCAACAATAATATTTTCTTTCTTTTTTTTTTTTTTTAAACTTAATTATTATTTGAAGAAAAGATAGTCACTAGATTTATGTGTAATATTGCATAATATTGAGCATGTTTAAAGTCCAAATTCACATGCCCCCAAGACTTGTTTGTGTGCATTCTTCATGTGAGGAAATTTCATCCAAAATGATAGCAGCTTTTCAGGCAGATCACAGCAGTGTCACTAGGGCAGCTACAGTCTGTTTAAGGTTAGGAATGGGTGAACAGCAGGGACAGAGCAAAAACTTTGAAGGTCAGAGATATAATTTAAAGGCCACTATAAGCCTGGGGGAAAAAAAAAAAGGAAAGACAACTTCAACACATTTATAAACAAATATACTGGGAGAAGGGTTTGAAAAATAATTGTCATGTGACTTGTCTCTTTCATTATACTGTTTACAAATTCTGATGCAGGCGAACTGTGGCTCCCACAAGGGAAGTTTTTTTAGTAATACTGCTTCCACAGAAGACCCATTCATTTTTGTGAACCGAAGCAGGGAAGTTAGGAAACATAAATTCCACGCTCATGTCTGTTTCACAGGCAGTAAACCTGCTGTGTACTGCAACAGCATATCAACTATCTACTATGTTCTGTAACTTGGTCTTCTCTGGGGAGATGGGATTTGGCTAAGATAATTCATTATGCTTGTGACAAAGGAAGAAGGCAATACTCTTTATCATGATGGCAAGCATGTAATAGTGCAGGTTGTTCAAAGATGTGCAGTTTTTATTCATTATGTATCTGCAGAATAATTTTATTTAATCATCTAGTTCATGTGTTGTGCAACAGTAGTCGAAAAATTTTCATGCTTGGGAAAAACTGAAAATTCTTCACTACAAACATTTTGTTAAGCTAACCTCACACTCGAAAATCACTCTGCATAAAGCACCACCATTATCTAGTCTTCCTTGAATCTGTGATATTTCAGTCGCTCAAAGGAATGTCAAAATCACTAACAGTATGAAGGCAGCAGTTGTTCTGACAGCTGAAGCATGAACTGAATCTGTCTAGCGAAATTAGCCTAATATGGTCAAATTGCTTTTGCTTTTTAACTGTATATGGGCAAGGGGAAAGATGCTGTGTGCAGCTTCCACATCAATTAAGACATGTATAATGGAATTGCATAACAAATTGCTATGGCCATTAATAACCAAACGGAAAAATACCTTTGAAATCAAAGTTGGTTTCTATTTTAATCAAAGCCATCACTGAAAGCCTTCACAATTTTCATTTTTCCTTTCACCAAGAGTAATTAAACTTCTGCATGGAATTTTATTCCTCAGCGATGTATAGGTTAAAAAAATGCTATTAGACTTTGTTTTTGCTTATTGTACTATGGTAGTTTCAGGATTTAGCTTTGCTGGAAACCCCTCTGGTTAAGAAAATGAGTCATTCTTCTTTTTTTAGCAAGTAGCAAGACACGGATCCATCTTGCATGTGAGTAGAACAAGTAAATAACCAAAACATTGAGAAACTTGGAACTAAATTCTTTCAGCTAGGTTTAGATTGTCTTCAAAAAATCATGGAATTGTAAGAATTGGTTCATTTTTAATATATATATATTGCTCTCAATATCTTCAAATGTATTTTATACAATAAGATTTTCTCAGTAATTCCCTGGGGTTTTTTGTTTTTTTCTCCTCTGTATGTTATTCAGGGTTTGTTTTTTTTTACTTTTTTACTGAGAAAAATCAAGGTCTTAGTACATAACTTTCAACATAAGAGAAAAGAGAAAGAAAAGTAATTTGACAACACAGCAAAATTCATAAATTGCAAATGAGGTGGTTGCATTAGGAATTGTAAACCTATCCTTTTTCATCATCTCAACATTCATAGAAGGATTTTCAACTGCACTTCTGATTATGGAATCATAGAATAGAACCACAGAATGGCTTGGCTTGGAAGCAACCTTTAAAGATCTGGTTCTAATCTCCCTTGCACAGGCAGGGACGCATGCCACTAGACCAGGTTTCTCAGAATCCCATCCAGCCTGATCTTAAACACTTCCCAGAATGGGGCACCCACAATCTCTCTGGACAACTTGATCCAGTGTCTTACCACTCTCAGAATAAAGAATTTTATCCTAATACCTAATCTAAACCTACCCTCCTTCAGCCAAAGGCCAGTTTGATTGTCCAAGTTGATTCTTCATAGAATCATGTAGTAGTTTGAGTTAGAAGGGACCTTTAAAGTCATCTAGTTGAAGCCACCTGCAGTGAGAAGAGCCTGGTGTTCAACAAGACCAGATTGCTCAGAGATCCTTCTAAACTGTCCTTGAATGTTTTCAGGGATTGAGCATCCACCACCACAGGGCAACCTGTTCCTGTGGTTTGATACCCACACTGGAAAATACTTGATCCTTGTATCTAGTCTCTATCTATCTATCTATCTATCTATCTATCTATCTATCTATCTATCTATCTAACTCTGTCTGTCTGTCTGTCTGTGTCAACTACACCACTCATCTTGGTGTTACCTACAGAGTTGCTGAGGTTGCACTCAATCCCACTTCTATGCCATTGATGAGGACATTAAACAGTGCCAGTCCCACGGACCCCCAAGGGGCACCACCCATCACTGGCCTCTATTTGCACATTAAGTCACTGACCATTACACACAGCCTGGATGTGACCAGCCTGTCAATTCATTACCCACCAAATATCAATCATCTTCTCCACAGCTCTCCATTTTAGTGAGAAGGATGTTCTCACCACCTGTGTCAAAGGCCTTACAGATGTGCAAGCAAATGACATCTGCAGCTCTTTCCTTGTCCACAGGTGTAGTCACTCCATCATAGAAGGCTACTATCTTGGTCAAGCAGGACTTGCAGGACTTGGTGAAGTCATTAGTAGATACATTTCCAATTAGTCCAAAGAGGGTCATGTAATGAGTTTTTTAACCCATAAAATTGATTTTGTATGGCATGCTTCCTGCAAATCAGCAGTCTGTATCTTCATGGTTCTATTTTGACTGAGCTGTTGCCAGAGATGAAATACAGTAAAGGGGAAAGCACTTAAAAGCAAGTGGCACTGTACATGAGATGTGAACTGTTCCTTTCAGAAGACTCAGGTGAATGCCCACATTTATCTAGGAGTTGGCTGACCTTCATTCTGAAGATCTCAGTGTTACTGTAAACGGGTTACAGAGTGGCAAAAGGACACAGTAACATGGCACTCTCTTGCATGGTGTAAGAAAGAACAAGAAAGAGCAATTTATTGAAGGAAGCCATTGCCTTAAATAAGGCACTTCATGAAAAATAAAATACAGACAGATTATTGGTCAGAGAAGGAGACACCTCTTGTCCCAGGCTTCTCACAGATCCAGCAGATGTTTATCTTTTGTTATGATTCTTTCTCTCATGTTTACAGTAGAGAAAGAGGCTCTAGCTTGGGAAAAGTCCCAGCTGAGCCTGAGAAAGCCAGACTGGAAAAATCCTTTAAGATTCTCCCTGGGCCTGTAATGGCCACATGGCAGCATTCTTAAGTATGATCAATAGTTATTTCCCATTGACAAATGGCATAGAAATTTCAATTTAGCATTTGGTATGAATCAGTGATGAACCTGAATTCCAAAATGAGTGACAAAATATAGCAGCCAAGACCAAGACCAAGATGGTCATAATACAGCTATATTAATTCTAGACCTACTGAATTCTGATTCTGTTAGTTTTTTTAGGTAGCTGCCATTACCTCCTGAGAACCTGAGCAAATACTCCAGCTGTTAGATTTGATTAATATTTGTGATATCATAATTACAGTGATGTCAACATATGAGCTGACCCATTTAGTGCCAGTACATCTAACTACACTATATCCACTCTGATATAGACTCACTCAAAGAAAGACAAACACCAGGCTGACTAAAGAACACTATATACAGCAATCTCATAAAATCTCCAAGTGTATTTTCTGGCCATAATATTCAATCATAGATTAGAAATCTTTTTGCAAATATTAACTTATCTGAACCAAGTAATGGGACTATATAATGAATTAAAACTCATCATGACAAGCCTGAAAGTTCAGCAATTTTTTTATCCTTTTTTCTTTTTGAGCACTATCTCCAGGTTTATTGCATACCAGGAGCACAGATTATATATTCTACATTTTCCAGATTTGATTATGTTTTACATAGACAAATAAGTAATTAATTTTCCTTCTAAAATGATCCAAGTAAAGAAGAATTTTGAGTGGAATAATCCCATGTCACCACTGTTGACATCCTAGACTTCTTACAATTTGCAAGCCAGTAAGCATTCTCTTCAGCTGCTCCAGATAAATAACACCTTGTATCTGAGAGCCATGGTATCACAAAAATATGTTTTTCAGAAGCGTAATGCTTCAGAAAGAAAAATCAGATGAGAAAAATACATAGTCATGAACACCACAGAGAGGAAACAAAGCTGCAGTGAAAGTGCCTGTGGGCTATGGGCTCAGCAACCTTAGAATAGAAAACTGTCACTGTTCCCTTCAATTTCAAGTGCTTATTATCTTCAAATTGTACTTTTCCATAGCAGAGAAATATAATGAAGATTGGTGTTGATGAAGATGACACAGTAATGATAATGTCACTTAAGCTGTGTTTATTAGACATCAGAACTGGCAGCAGCAAATGCAAATGTTAGATGTGCAAATGTTATTGTGAACTGCCAAGATGCTGTGAAAATTGGCAGATCAGTTGTTAGAATCTGCATCTTTGGAGATTTGCTGAATTAGAAATACTTTAGTACACAACCAGCCTTCTGTTTTCTACTCCTCAATAAAGACCATGTAATTCTTACATGTTTTCCTTTATATTGTCCCTTGGGTTTTCTATCACTCATATGGTGAGGAGTGGTCCAAGAAGGAATTTGTCACTCCTTTAAGAACAAATTCCCGTCATTCCAGTAAATTTCAGTGTATTTGTATAAAGAAGGTTTATATTTCTATTAATATTTCTCTCTACCTAGAATCTTTGCTCAACCTGTCTGCTGCAGCAATAATTTGCCAAGAGTAAATCTACTGATGGGAATAAAAGATGTGTATAACAGCACATAAAGTCAATATTGAGCAAGCTAACCAAACTGTCTAAATCTTAATAGTTTTCTAGCTTTTCAGAGAAATTAAGCCACATTTTCTATCTCTTTCCTTCTTCACCTTCTTGAAGAAAGCAAGAATGTTGACTATGTAAAACATATATATCTGGGCCTGAGGAAAAACTATTTATCATAGTTGAGACACAGCTTTTTATTATATCTCTTCTGAGCATCTATATTGAATGAAAAGAAAGTTATCTTTTCCTATGTTTTTTATGAAGATGAAATTATCACATACAGGACAAAATTTGTTTTATAGGGTTTATTTGGAAATTTCTTGCATGAGAATAAATGTTGAGGTGGCAAAACATAACTGCAGAAAGTACCAAAAAATGTAGCAACGCAGCCCAATATAATGTCATATTTGCTCACTTGGCTTATTAATTTCAAAAGTTGCACTAAAAAAATGAGTTATAAGTTTGTGAGTGAGGGAGAAGTTTTGTAATCTCTAGCAATAACTGCATTTCTCACATTATCCACGAGCTGTGCTTTCAGTGACTTACATTATTTCAGTTATCACATAGTGAAAGGCAAAACCATAGTCTGTGGATGAGATCAGAATTTATAAAAACCTTTGTTGAAGCAGCTCTATTTATATGCTTCACATAAATCTTAGCATTTGTAGATATAGTAACAATATGCCTCATTTCGCATAATTTTCCTGTCACGTTAATTTTGTGCTTGTGTTTCCATATAAAGATGATTATAGCATCAGTAGCATCAGTTTGTCCCATAGGTCAAACTACTTACATAGGTTAGGTGTGATTTGAAGGTTAAGAAGATCTTCATTGTGTCTCCCTCTTTCACTTCTTTCTGTTCTTCTAACTGACACAAATAATGGCTTCTGAAAGGAGAAGGAAAATAGGTTAACAATAACCTCCCAGGCAGGAATTCTAATGAGATTCAAACTTGTCCCAGTCTCATCTTCATTTCCTTTCCTGGCAGGTCTGATTGCTTATATGTTTGATGTCTTACATTAAATGTTTCTTCAGAAATTATTTTTTATAGGGTATGACGCACACAAAAGAAAAGAGAGAAGGAAACCTTGATTAAAAATTCTGCAGTTGTACTCAATTTGTGTTTTATACATCTCAGGACTGATTTCTTCATGTGAATATCCTGGATAATTTTCCTATTTTTGTTTCAAGGCTACTAGCTTTCAAATCTGAAAATCCTCGTTTTGGAATAATTTAATTCCTTCCTCATGACTCAGTTTCCTTTTACACATCTGTTAGCGATCAAGTGTTCTGCTTTACATCAATTACCTTGTATAGATTTTTTCCTTCCTAGCTTCATTGCATTGAGAATACAATATCCTGTTACCTATTCATACTGCATGGATGGAAGTCTGACAACAAACCTCACTTTTGTAATCAGTTCTTGTAGCTGAAAAATCGGAAGTAAATGATACTAAGAATAAAGAATTTCTCTCTCTTGAACACCTTTTAATTTATTGCTGTCAATTTTTTTTTTCTTTTTTTTAGTGAAGGTATTATCACAAGTAATTTTAACGGTAAGTGGTATTCTTTGTGTGTTTGCTGGTTCTGACAAGCATAGTCTAGGGCTGTAACAATATTATGCCTCAGTCAAATGTAAGTGAGATGATATGACAGGTGTTCTTTAAAAAAGTGATTATTAAATAATCCAAAATCTGCACTCTTTTTTTCCCCCCCTACTATTATTCCCGGCTTGTAGTCCACATCCTAACAGGAGGCATTTACTACCAAAGAAAAACACCTTCTCACAACAAATTGAGACTGGTGACAAAACCAACAAGCCTCAGTTCTGAGGCCTTTAAATTTCATACAAAAACTGTGTCATCTCACTGGCAATGACAATAGCGTACTTGCTGGTCAATGAGGCCACAACTTTAGCCAGGAGAGATTGTGGACTTCCCATCCCTGGAGGTGTTCAAGGCCAGGTTGATTTGGTCTCTGAGCAATCTGGTCTAATGGAAGATGTCTCCACCCAGAGCAGAGGGGATGGAACTAGATGATCTTTAAGGTCCTTTCCAGCCCAAACCATTCTAGGATTCTAGGATTCTAGGATTGGGAGCCACCTTCATTGTTCCACTGTATTAGCACTTGATATATCCTGTGCATTTCAGAAACATGGAATGCAATCTGTATTTCTCATGCCTATCAAAAAATTTCTTACTATCTCCTTGCCTCTGACCTTCCTTGAATAGGTTTGTTTATTGGGCAGTCAAAATGCTTAAGGAGCCATATAAAACGCATGTACAATTTTTAGATTTTTCTTAACAGAGCTGAACTTTTTGCTCACAATTAACTCAAAGTAATAAGTTTTCTCATATTTCTCATCTGACACAAAACCGAATTTATATAGCATCATTGATTAGATGATGACCTAGGATATATAATATCCTGCAAATTTATAATGAATGAATCTGGGGAGTATCAATAGCTAGTCCTTGCACATCCCTTCCTAGATTTTTTATTATTCTTAAGGGGGAAAATGAATTTTTTCTCTGAAAATAGAACTGTTACCTCCAGGCGTTAGAAAACATATATTACAAGGAGACATACCCTGCATTCCTCTTATTTTATTATAATAGCATATGTCCATTCCCTATTCAGGAAGTAATGAATGCCCCAGAGCTCTCAAGCCAAAATCTCAAAACATTATAGTTGCTGTAGGCCTTGCCCGTTTGCAGGCCTTTTTCAAATATGGTAAGTTTGAAGTAGGAAAACTTAGAAGCTCAATGCTTTTTCTAAATAAGTGTAGAGCTTTTCTAAGGCTCAGCCATTTTCTTCCAGACCATGAACAAGAGAAGGAAGAGTCAATTGAATAGAAATGTCTCAGTTCAGACAGGAAGTATTGGAGGCAATGACTATTCTTAAAAGGCAATGTACCTAAAAATAGTGGATCAAGCTAGTGTATGAGTGTGTAATAGTGGAGTGGGTTTCTCCAGGAAAACAAATAGCAGAAGTAGTACTCTTACTCATTCAGAACTTTCTCCTAGATCTTTATTAGCAAGTAATTTTGTACCTGAGGAGATGCTACACCTCTTACACAAAGTTCAAGTAGTGATTCTAATTTTTTTTCCCCCAGTCTGAAGAATTGCAAAATGTTTTTGACTTACAGGAAAAGCCTTTAGTGTCTTATGACATATTAGGTATCAGACAGACATAAGTATCTGGAAATTATTAAGGTGGAGTCACACATATAATTTTTGGTTAACACCAAAAGTAACACAGACACTTGGAAGTGAGATTGAAAGGCTCTGTTAACAGAGCTGGACAAAAGGAATTAACAGGCGTGGCTGCATGTACACACCCTCTCTCCTCTCTTCCTGCCTATTTTCCCTATGGCTACCACATAGTATGTGTCTGGAGCCAATGGCTCACTTGGGAAGTCTTGTTACTCAGTCACTCAAGAGTTTCATTAAGGAGATTATTTAATTTGTTAAGAAAGACTTGGTTAATAAAGTATTGGTTTTATTTGTAAGTGTGTGGGGAACCCTTCTAACAAATTTATTTTAGGATACAGGATGAGACAGCAGTCAACAGTAGAGACTTTTCATCAATGAAATTGTAACTTGCTTTTTTTTATAAATATATGAGGAGTCTTTCTGTGTATTAGGTATCATATTTTTCCAATATTTGTGCCTCGTAGAATTAAGCATGCTTAAATTGAATTTGTAGCTCTGAAAAGGTCAACATAAATGTAATACACAGTATTTAGCTCAAGAGCAGAGGGACACCCTTATGGTATAGGATTATTCAGGTGTCCTGACGAGGAATTGTGTGTGATAGGGCCAGATCCCTTGGTCAGAGCCTATGACTAAATGGTTCTTTTGTGTAGCTGAGGAGTTCCTATTCCCTCCAGTCATTCCTGGTAGGAATCCTCATAACACTTCACTGTAAATTCATGCCATGATCAATTTTTCAAACAGCCCAGATGCTTTTGGAAAAGTACAGATTTATAGTATTTTGCTTATGTATGTGTTGATGATGGAAAGATTCCATCCGCAGTGTTGCTAACATCTGTGTGATTTGACTGAGAGATCTGAAAAAAACACAGACTTTTTGTTCCTTCTTTCTTGACAGCTCCTTGCACAAATGAGCACAGATCTATCACATAAACTCAAGCATTGCAGTTCTATCCAATGGTACTATAGTCATGCCAAGCAAAGGAGGATTTCCTTAGCTTCTTGGAAGAAGGCACTAATAATTAATTCCATTCATAGCCCTCGGTGATTCTTCTCCAATTGAACTTTACTAACTTTAATTCTTCGTCTTTTCTATTCAAAAGCACCTAAAATCACGATCAGTTCATTCTAGTAAAAATATTTTTACTGCACTTCTGTCCGTACTGTATTCTGGGGATACAATGCTGCCCTTCTCTTAACTTTGACAGGACAACTAATGGCTCACTCAGAAACTGTCTCTCAACTCAGTAACATTCTCCCTCACAAATATTTATCTGCTGAAAATTTTGAAAAGAGTCTTTCTAAAAAAGAGCATTAGAGTGATATATATTGCCAAATGGAATCTTTTCAGAAATATTTTTTGCTAATTCATGAAGCTGTTTGCTTCCTATAAACAATTATAAATCTTTCACTTTTACAGCAAATGAATGAAGAAAGTGATACTGATCTGACTGAATTAGAACCCCTTTCTCTTTGGGAGACATCCACAGAATTGTGGGAGAAAGACAAAAACCTTTCAAGTGAAACTTGCAACAATTATTTTCTTCATCATCACTTGCTAAAAACTAGTAGTTTTATTAACACAGTAGAGTGAGTCTAACTTATGTTGCAGATTGTAGTTGGGTCCTGTCCATACATGAGCCAGCACATATCCCAACTCTATCAGAATAAACTTGTACCTTGCTATCTTCTCATATGCTTGGCTCTTCCTTGAAAGAATCTCTAAGCACATGGGAGGAGCAGAAGCCCTTGCACGCTCCAACAGGCTGATCAATGAATTAGGATTGTAGGTTGAAACATGAAGATTTGAATACTCTTTAAGTAGACACAGATAAGATCTTCCAGATTTGCAGATCATCAGCTAAATGCCTGAACAAAACTGTACTTGGGCTTGGTGTTTTTTTTTTTTTTTTGGTGGGTTTCGTTGGTTTGTTGGGGGTTTTGTTTATTTTTCGTTTGTTTGTTTGGGGTTTTTGTTGTTTGGCCCATTTAGTTCAATTGTGTTGTTGGTTTGATTATTTTTTAATAGTATATATTATTTACACTTTTCTACTGTGAATCTTGGATCAGAAATGTTGTTAGACTTTTACCTTGATAAATGTACAGATATTTTATGAAGTTTCCAGAATCTGATGAAGTCTTAGAAATTCCTTGTGTAGAGTTTTTATAGGAAATTTTGACTTTCAGTAATCAAAAAGCACTCCGATGTATTTTTCTTGATTGCTGTTAATTTGCCATAATTGATTTTAAATTATTATTTGAAGTAAGTTTTTTGAAGTTGATGACTCATGGTATTTCTGAAGATTGTATTTGAAGAAATTTATGACAGCTTCAAATGCACACATTTTGTTGGATTTTTACTTCCAGGAAAAACTTTTATCTGACACTTAACGTTGCCTTCATCTTTTGACAGAGTTTGTTCCCAGATTGCACTACTTCCATTGAGTTAGAGACAATATTATTGAAAAATTATTGGGTTTTTTTCTTCCTCTTGTCAGTAATGAGAAAGTTTGAACACAGGCTCCAGTCCAGTCTTTCCCCACCCCCTCTTTGTATTTAGAAGAGGTAGAATTTCAGATGCACAAGGCACTGTGTTTGGAATAATGGCCAAACATAACCAAGGAAGGCTCTCTGTGTTATGGAAAGGCCACGTCAGAGTCCAGGGATTAGAAAAAATATGGAGCAAGTCTTAGGCAAATGGCTTCTAAATAAGTCTGAGAATGGAGACAGAAGTTCACAAATGCCACAAAAAGTGCTATATTGCTTTTGCAGCTGGATTTCCAGTGGAAAATTCCCAAATCAAGATTAGGTGCATGATGTGAAGAGTTCTGATCCCAGAGAGGGTTTTGGTTTAACACAGCAATGAAGTATTTAATGGAAGCTCTTTGCTTTATGAGGGATACCACAAGGAAACATGCTGTGGTAAAACAGATGACAGTGATTGCAATGGGAAAAATAAATGTTACACATTTAGTTAGCAGTAAGCAATTCTATCTTCTCTAATTGCAAATGCTGAGAACTTATTCTTAAGTTTATAATTTCACTATTCACGTGTGACAAAACAACCTGAAGAACAGCTATGGCTGCAAATTGTTCACGTGAGCTTTTGAAAACTAAAAAATTCTAATGATTCCTTTCCTGTTTTATGATATTTTCTGCCCTCAAACCTGGCTGTATGAGTCAACTCAAGGGCAGCAGGTGTAGCAGCCTTGTAAGAATTTTGGTTTCAGGAGTTTGTTTTTTTCTGATCTGTGGCTTTTCCCAACAATATAGATACTGAAGCATCAGCTTTTGAGTTTAATGTCTTTATATGATTTACAAGTGGTTTTGCTACATGCAAGCAGATTGTAAGACGTAGGGATCCTGAAGTCTTCTAAATACAGACCAAACCCAACATAAAGATGATCTTACAAAGCCTTGTTGAAAGTTTTGGTCCTGAGAAGTTGTCAGTCTTTGCTGTCACTTCAGTCATAGCTGAAGGCCTGAAATGAAGGCTTGGTGGAAGCAAGTTTGGTATGTGACAGATCTCCTCCAAGGTAGGATGCACAAATGTTTTCCTTGTTTTCAGTTTTGTAGCCACCTTTTTACTATACTCAGAAAAAAACCTCAGTTATATATAAATGTTTATTATTATTTTTTCTTAATGGAATTATTTATTAATTTAGTCATAGGACAGATGTATTTACATGATCTCTAATTTGCCACTTGGACACTGCTCACCACTTAATAAAATATTAATTTGGGTTTTTTTGAGAAATCATCACCTTGTTTTCCCTTTTGTGTTCTCTGTTTTAGTGTATTTGCATATATTTATTTTATTTGTAGTTGCATGTTGATGTAGTTGCATCTCCCAGCTATATAATTTTTCATCTTGCCACTTCTGTTCTGAGAATTTATTTTTCTTCTTCTACTCATCCACTACTAATAAAAATTATAAGCAAACATCTCTTGTTTTTTCCCTACAAAAAAAAAAAAAGAGACAAAATTGCCAAAGGAAGAAGCAAGCTGCTCCAGTCCAGCAAAATGTGAGCTGAATATGTGATCAGACTATTTACTTGAAACTGCAAAACAAAACCAAAACCAAATCAAACCAACCAAACAACCTAACAAGAACAACAACAACTGAAAAAAAAAAAAAAAGAAGAAGAGAGAGACAGAGAGGAGAAAATCCACACATATTTCTCTTTGTAATTTCATTTTACTGAGGCACAAGAGGGCAGTGTTTCTTAAATGCTAACCTGTCATTTGCTCACCATTGCAACAAAGCTGGGACTGACATTCATCTAGCATTGGAATGACATCCAAAAGATTGGCATTTAGTCCAAAGAGCCCACTGGCAAAGAATCCTAGTTAAAAGAATAAGGAAGGCTTCAAGGCAGTACATTAATCTATTCTAAACTTGTGGAAATTTCTTAAACACTAGTGATGTCACAAAGAAATAACAATATTTAAAAATTAAATGAAAAATTATTTTCACAGAGAAAAGTAAGCATTGTTAACTTTCTTTTGATAAGAGAATATGAAAGGCTATGCTAGAAAAGAGTCAGAAAATGGAAAAGACCAATATGAGTTTTATGAAAGACATTTTTTTAAAAGTCTGTAAGTGTGTGTCTTCTTATGCATATGTGCTTGTGTGTGCACCTGTACTTAAGAAGAAAAAGAAGTGATATACATATAAGAACTGAAGAACACACAAGTATAAAAAAGTTGTTGGCAGAAGAAAATTTGTTGTTATGCATGTTCCCTGACTTTAGGAATGTAATTTAAATTTTTCCTTTTTTTGGTCTCTCAACTAGTTTATACAATTCCTCACTCAATTGATTTTTGAAGACTTCTTTCATAAGTGTCAGATGTTCCTCTGCATTTTACTGGAGTCTGTGTATCTGATTTAAAGCAGTTACTTCCACTAAAGGAACTTTCAGATGTATTTCAGACTGAGATCCTGCTCCTGCTTACAGAACTAAGTCCCATGCTCAACACTCATTCTGATAAATGGTTTACTAAGCCATATCTTGACCTTGGAATCAGCAGCAACTCTCTCAGTTTGTCCTAAAGGACTTCCTTGGCTTGAAACCATGCATTTATTCTACACAAAAATGGATATTAGTCAATCTCTTCCACTAGTCCATTTAACATCACAAAAGCAGCTTGTGTACTGCCCTTGAAGTATTAATTTTTTTAAATGGATATGTACACATCTTTCTTAATAATCCATTAGCATCTTGGTTTTGGCATAGATAGGACGCAATATATTTCCTAGACCAAGAAAAAGCATCTTCAGCTATGTCAACTATCTTGAAGAATCTTGAAGTTCAGTATTATAAATCAGAGCTGAAAAAAGGAATAGTTTTTTATGGTATAATAAATGGATTCTTCTTGTGCTGGCCAGTTCTCTTTGCTCTAGCACAGCTAAAGACTGAAGTAATATTTATCTATAGATGACGTGAGTTGTTCCCCAGCAAACCATAGACCATGGTATGTGACATGTTCCTAGTCTTTGTCTTGCAAAAACATAGTCTGGAGGCTATTTATGACACTTGAGATAGAAAGGTCAGATATGTGTTCAATTTCTAAGGATCTGTAAAAGCCGCAAAGTGCATCCAAGCGCTTCTATCTCTGCAACTCACAGCTGACACTCTGTACTTCTTTCCAATGTCCATCTGCAAATTACAAGGACTCTGGAAAAGCAAGCAAAATTTCTTGGCTAATCTCTCTATTTGCTACAAAAAATATACCTCTGATATCTTTCATTCTCCAAGACAATGAGGCAGGCTTTCTTTTCTATTCTGAATTACTGACGTTGTATAAATCTTGTATGTACAGATTTATTATTTGTATACAAATCCTCTGCATACAGACTGCCTCTGCAAAGCAATGTGTTTTTTGGCTGGACAAAACTACTTTCAGAAAGAAGTACACTTAGGAGTTAGTCCTAAGTAATGTAAGCTAAGTAATTTTCCTCCTAAGGATATCAGCCCTAAACCAGGGAAGCATCCATATTTCCATACATGTCAGTAATTTTACATACGATTTTTGTCCAAATAGAAGCATGGATGGTTGACTGAAGCTGTCCACACATGACACTATGTATGCTCAGTTTCAAAGCATTGAGTTAGAGTGGTAACTCCTCTAAATACCTTACATTTTGGGGACAGGCTGGAAAGGGTCAAAAGCAGAACCACAGAGATGATAAAAGAACTGAGAAACCTGCCATCCAAGGGAAGGCTAAGAGCTAGGCTTGTTTGGCTTGGAGAAGAGAAATCTTAGGGAAGACCTTATAACCATGTTCCTCTGTGTAAAGGATGGCTAGAGAGAAGATGGAAACTTCCTTTTTCTGAGGAGTCACATGGAGAAGACGAGGGGTAATGTGTACTAGTTCCTTCTGAGGAAATTCCATTTTGACACAAGAGGAAATTTTTCCCAATGAGACCAATCAACCACTGAAATAATATCCCAAGGGAGGTGGTGGGTTCCCCAGCATTGGACTCTTTTAAGATCCAGCTGTACAGAGTGCTGAGATGCCTTGTCCAAACCACGCTTTTACCAAGAAAAGTTGAACCAGATGATCCTTCAAGTCTCCTCTAATTTGGTATTCTATGATTATCTATATGCTTGCATAGTTTTCATATCTCAGGGATAATTTTAGTAAATAGTTCTACTAATACACTATACATAGTGAATTTTTTATTTTACTACTTCTTTGAAAAGAAATGCTTCATTTTGAAGTCCACAGGTGGCTAAAGTATTGCAAAACATGCAGTAACAATATTGCCTTTCCTGTACTTCAGCATTTCTCATTTCATGGTTTCATTCCTATGCTTGAGAAGAGAATGATCTACATTAGCTTTTTTTTCCACCTAGTTTAACATTTGGTGTTATGAATCCATGAATACCAAAAATGCATAATTCAAAAGAAGAACGTCTCAGATCTCAAGCTGACACAACTTTATTTTCAAGGTATTTCAGTCACCCTCTTGATTCATAGAATCTTTTGGGCTAGCTACTTTCTTTAGCATTGGACAATACACAATTTAAGAACATATTTAATCATACTAACTATGTGACACCATTCAACTGTCCCTGTATCACTCACTGTGAAAATATGTCTAGACAGATAATTGGCAAATCCTACCGTATTGTCAAACACCTGATCTGCCTGTGAGCTATACCTTATTATATATAGAAACACAATCCTCTTTGGTGGAAGAGAATCAGGTCAGAAAATATTTAAACAAATGGAGCATTTAAGTGCTGATAGAACTGGCAGGTGTGGAGGCCGATGGGCCAACAGGAATGGAGTTAGCCACTCTCCCTTGGAGAGAAGGCTTTTAGGCACCCACCTTGCTAATATTAGAGAAGAATATTTCTCCCATAATACCTCCCTGCTCTAAGCAAATCATTTGTATCCCGTTGGCTCTTCCCCCCTTGCTCCTCCCCTGCACCCTCAGTGACTTGGTCTGGTGCTTTACCCCTACCCTAAGCTGTCCTATATAAACCCCTCTCCCCCGACCCTGGTCGGAGTTTCTTGTCCCTGGCCTCCTTTGAGGAGAAGACCAATAAATTTGCTCTTCAGAGCCCCACACAAGGCTCCCGTCCCTTCTCTTACAAAAGAGCTCAATCACTTTTCCTGGGAGCAAGGACACTGCCTGAGGCACCAGGACATCTTTCTAAAGACACTTCTCTGGAAGGTTGCGGCCCGCCACCACCGCCCCGCTGCCACAGGCAGGTGTTAATAATCAAAAATCACACCACTCTTGATTATCTTGAAAAAATCATGGCAATTGGAGGGGTTCACTGAGGGCTGGAGAAAAGGAAATGTCAGTCCTATTGTCTAAAAGATCAGAAAACTACAGACCCTTGATCCCTGGTCGGGGAGGGAGCACCTAACCCCAGGAACAACTTCCAGACACGTAAAGGACAAGGAAGCTATTGTGAGAAGTCAGCAGCAAGTCATCAAGAGGAACAGCTGAGGGAGCTGGGGCTGTTTGGCCTAGAGAAGAGAACACTCAGGGCAGATCTCCATAACGTATGCAAATAGCTGGAGAAAGAGTGTTAAAGCTTTGAAGCCAGGCCCTTTCCAGTGGAGCTCAATGAAAGGACCAGAGGCAATGAGCACAAACAGAAACACATGAGTTTCCATCTAAACAAAGAAAGTATCTTCTGCTGTGATGGAAGCAAGTTGCTGTTCCCAGAGGGTGTGGACTTTCCATCCTTGGAGATAATCGAAAGCCATCTAGACATAGTCCTGGGAAACTGGCTGTTGGTGACCCTGCCTGAGCAGGATATTTGGACCAGATTATCTCCAGAAGTGCCTGCAAACCTCAACCATTCTCTGATTCTGTAATTTTGTAAGAATATAGCTGCATGTTATAAACCACAGGTTTAAAGCACATAAAAATTACACCTTTTTTTTTACATACCATTGTAAACTTTACCCTGACACTAATAATAATGAAAGACTGTAATTATTTGTTTATGCATAGAAGTACTAGTTTGCTAGTTCCTGCCGTTCATCTTTCAGGCTGGTGCCACACAGAATGATTGGCATAGTAGCATCATGACTCATAGAAGTAGCTGAATGCTTGTCTCATGCTGTGCTATTCTTCTTATGAGTTTACTTATTAGCTATAACATTAGGGTGCCTCCTTTGATAGAAGAATTTCAAATAACAGCAATTATCTAAGTGTTGTCTAGAAGAAATTGTGGTTCTCAATAATTTAATCTGGTCTGCTTCATAGGAAAAATTCTAACTTCTACAGAAAAAATTGTGTCAAATCCCATATGCTATCTTTAAATTACTTTCTTACTACAAAGAATTTGACTTTTAAAACTGGTTCACATATTTTAAAAGTTTATCTTAAAAAATAGCTATATAATCTACAAAATGAAGAGAGAAAAAGTTTGTTGGATTCACTGGTTGTAAAATCCTTTTCATCCTGTGACTATGTTCCAAGACTACGTCTTGCTCTGTAGTTAATATATTGTGATCACTAGTGGCACAGAACTATTGAATCTATTTTTAATTAATTCAAATAACTGCAGTGATTAATGAATGAAATTAATTTTACCCAATGCAACCATTTGAAAGTTCAAATTTGGTTCGAGTTCAATCCTAAACAATGAGGACAGATAAAAATATTTCCAGAGGACAAGCCATGCTATTATTCTACAGGCAGAACATAAAAAGATGTATTGCTCATCTCTTCCTTTGATAACAGAAGGAAACTTAGAGTCCAGATTCTTCCCTATACCTAATTTTCAGACATTTTATTAAGTAGAAATTAACCCATCTCAAAATTTATTGCAATATTTTAAAGGCTGATTTGTTGAGCTTGTATGAGATGCAATCTCATGAGCTAACTCCCAGAACACAGGGTAAGATAAAACTCATCTTAGAACAGCAAAAATCTCAGCAGGAATTAATTACCAGCTCAATAATTTAGTAGTAGTTTTTTGCTACCTGCTGTGGACTCTTTGGTTAAAATGGCTACAGGACGTAAAGGTAAGAGCAATTCACCCAAGTGCTCTGGGTCTATCAGCAGAATTATCTATCATATTCAGTATATTTCCCAAATATCTTCTACTGGCCAGTTCTGAAGTACTTTTTCATTGTTTCTGTTAAAGTCCAGATTATTTGACATATTTGCCATAAATACACGATAAAACCTTTCTTGTCATTAGTTGTTTTTTTATTGTTAATCGAAAATAAATTAGTATTCCACATGTTTGTGGGGATATATATATTGCTTTGGGAAGGGATCCTTAAAAGAGATGAGAAGACTGAAGAAATGTAGCACCTCAACTAAAACCTAAGCACTTATTGGCACACGCTCAACTGCAAAGCTTTTCATAGATATAGATGATTAGTATGACTAGTGCCCATTTCAAAAGTACATGCTGTCCTTCAAGGCAAGGTATGCCCCTGTGAATCAGCAGTTTTTACCTAAAGGTGAGGCGCTTCTGACCTGCATTCTCATTAGGCTACTTGTTTTAGTGAGCACAGTTTGTCTTGACCTAAGCTGTGCTTGCTTCTTCTGTATGCAAGACACAGATTTTTCACAAGCCTTAAGAAACAGAAGTGATCATGAAGATGAATTTTATTCAGAAGTCAGAAATCTCTTAAATATACCTTTGAGACAATCTATATTGCTATTGGATCTATGATTTTGTGGAATCATAGAATCATAAAACATGCTGATTTGGAAGGGAGCCATGAGGCTTTGTATTTCTCTCTCATAGAATCCAACTCCTGGCCTTGCACAGGACATCACAAGGATGGCACCATGTGCCTGAGAGCATTGTCCAAACACTTCTTGAACTCTGTCAGGCTTGATGCTGTGACCACTTCCCTGGGGAGCCTGTTCCTGTGCCCAGCCACTCTCTAGGTGAAAAAACCTTTTCCTGATATCCAGTGTAAACCTCCCTCAACTCAGCATCATGCCATTTCCTTGAGTCCTGTCACTAATCACAAGAGTGATAGGATCAGTTCCTGTGTCCAAAGCATTAATGAAAATGCTGAAGAGAGGCAGGCTGAGCACGGAGTCCTGCAGAACCCCATTAGTGACAGTTGTCAGCCTCATGTCACCCCACTCACTACCACTCTTTGTGCCTGTGAGCCAGTTGCTCATCCATCAGCTAAGGCTATTATCCAGCTGTGTGCTGGACATTTTGTTCCAGAAGGGCTCTGTGTGACAGTATCAAAAGCTTTGCTGAAGTATAAAATATTACATCTACATACTTTCCAAGATCAAGTAGATGGGTTGCCCTATAATAGAGGCAAATCAGGTTCAACAAGCAGGACTCTCCTCTTGTGAAGCTATGCTGGCTGTGATCAATGACTGTGCTGTTTTTCAGGTGTTTTTCAGCACTCTCAGAATGACCTTTTCCGTGATTTTAGGAGGCTTGTAGCTTCTGGGGTCCTCTTTCTTGCTCTTCTTGAAAATGAGGACAACATTAGCCAGCTCTGGGCTGTTATGTCCAGGCAGTTAACTGAACAATGGATGAGTTTCTGAAGTATGCAAAGAAGAAGGAGAGAGGGAGTGATGGAAAGAAAGAACAAAACCAAAGCAAAAGAGGAGGATAAAATAGACGAGAAGGTAAGAAAGCAGTAGCAGGCAGGACTTTAGTGACAAAAAGAGCATTAAACCAATGAGGACTTATTGAATGCCAGAACACTCCTGGCTAAGATGTTATCCATGGAAATATCAAGATTTCAGTAAGAATTTTATATTTGCCTTAACTCAGTAAGGGCTATTCATTCCAACAGTCATAAAAAATAACTGAACCAGTATGTGAGAGGTATATTCATGGTTGTGAGCAGAGTGCCTTTCAGTCACATTGCCTTTCAGTAATTCTGTGGTGAACTATGCAGTGCTAAGTACTAAATTCCAGACCAAAAGTTTGGAAATTATAATGAAATGGTAACAAATGGATATACTACATGCTGTTGGCAGACATGACTAAGGGCTTATGTGATAATCATACCCTTCTGAGGGCCAGCTGTAGGCTTAGAATATCTCAAATGCCACTCATACCATATGTGTTTTGGAACTGCACTAAGTGCTAAATGCCTCTGCTAAACAACAAGCACATATAAAATATTTAATAGCTATTGCTATAAAAATGGAAATGAGGCTACTATTAGTTTCTTTGAATTTCAGCACCTCATGAACAAAGTATTAATTTTCATTGTATGTAACAATTAATCTCATTTTAACACCTGTTTTTTCAGTGCTCCAATGAAACTGTTTGTTTTCCAGCTGGT
Organism: Tychaedon coryphoeus; assembly: GCA_013398595.1. NCBI lineage: Eukaryota > Metazoa > Chordata > Aves > Passeriformes > Muscicapidae > Tychaedon > Tychaedon coryphoeus. The sequence continues at coordinate 294,371 of WBND01000574.1, read as the reverse complement.
CTAGCACATAATACCACATCCTAGATGACTTTGAACAGTAAACTATGCTGATTTTGCATGTCCTTTTAATCTGTCTGCTGGGAATTAGACACACCATATCCCCAGCTGAGGCCTCTTTACTGTTTGTATTTCTCTTCAACTACAGAGCAAAATTTTCAAACTAGACAATGGATACCACTAGAAAAAAAATTAAGCTGCCTGTTTGTTTCCCTTGTTTTTTAATAACCTATAGCCTAAAGGAAATTACTTGACCACCTCTGGAAAACTGATGACAATATTGGACAAAAGCTGAAGACTGCTTATTCAACTCCTATGCCTTAAAAAAGTAGTGAGAAATAGCTGGGAAGTTATGAATCATTTAGTGTGAGCTCAAAGCTGAATATCTAATGGGGTTTTTTATTTAAGATTCAAGATGTAAGATTAATTTGCTCTAGTCATTAGAGATTTTTTGGAATTCCATCTCCTTAAACAAACTCCATGGTGTTTTTAAAGACTAGCTGGAAGTGATGATAGTTATGATTAAAGACAGAAAGATTCCTTCAGAGCTTTTGATATGCATTTTGATTAAAAGTCATACATAGTGGGAGCTCAAAAGATGACTGGGCTAGAAATGGGATCATTGATAAATTTTGAATGTGACATATAGAAATGAATAAATTAATTAAAGTAGGATTTTTAGACACCAATTCTTTTTTTGTCCCTACCTAGTTTCTTCATGAGCTGTTGGGATGAGGACATCAAGAATATCCTGAAGTTTGCAGATGGCATGCAGACTAGGAATTAAGTTATATAATATAGTCATATATGTATGTATGATATATACAATATATATGATATGATATGATATGATTGATATTATATTATATTATCATGGAACAATTCAAATTTCTTGATTAAAAATTCCCTAATCTGTTTGTATACTATCAAGAGACAAGGAAACAAAGGTCACAGACTAAAGCTACTGAAATTCAAGTGCAGAGAATTGTTTCAGTTCTCAGATTATTGTTTGTAGCCAAAATGCTTTTATATTCTTAAAAATAAGGATATCACAGTGCAGAGGAAAATTGAGGTTTGTATTTGCTTGTTACACTGATGAACCAACTGCTAAAGATTGTTATGTCTCCTCCTGGGATCCATTTGTGGAGAAGAGTGTTGAAATAATGAAGACTTTTCAAAGTAGTACTCCAAAACTTATGTATAGGTTCATTTGATCAAGGAGTTGTGTGAAATATTTCTAAATCCCTATGGAAATCTGACTATACAGGGGAAAAAAAATCAGATGATGGAATGATTTTCAATTTTGCTGATCAAAGTGTAGCAAGATCTAATAGCTGGAAGTTGATGTTAGACACCATCAGCCTTGAAATTAGAAGTAATTTTCTGGATGTAAGAAAAACTGAAAAGTTTCCAAGGAAAATGGTAGACGAACCATTTCTTAGTGTGTTTTGGATGAGACCCATTTGTTTTTCCCTTACATCTTATAGTTTGATATAATTTCTGGGAGAAATTCCATACCATACAGTATTTGCGTTAGTTCACTGGGATTATTCTTTTAAAGCAAAAAAGTTGTGGATTTACATGCTATTTATTGCTTTCCTTCCTAGCTGAACTGTAAGAAAATATTGCTCTGTGGCTTCATCTGCTTATCCACAGGGATTGGGAAGAACTGTATCCCTAGAGGCATAATTGATCAGATGTGGTTATGGTTGCAGCTGTTTTTTCCTTCTTTCCCTGAAACACCACTGAGTGGTACAGCACTGACTAAAGGTAAGAACAGGAGGATGCTTTTCTCAAAAAAAGGGGGGTAAAGGCAAAGACAGAGAAGGAGGAAAAGATGACTTGCTTTCAACCTTGGATACAAACTTGACAATTCATCTCCTTGTGTCACATATATGTATGGATGCTTGTGGCAGCTGGTGAGTCCCCTGCCTTTGTAGAGGCAGGTTGATCTCTGGTTTTCCCTCTCTAGGGAACGTGGTTCAGTGCTGCATGTAACCAGAGTCTGTGTAGGTAACACAGACAAATTAAGAATGCTTTCATGACTACGTATGGCTGCATTATACCAGAAGTCTGAGCAGCTTTATCATGAGCCTTTTCTCAGTAATTAATTTTATCTTTGTTTTTCACCTCACAATTCGTCAGTTTACCTGTACACCAAGAATACAGTTATGGTAATCATCTTATCTGTGCCAGACTTTGAAACTGGTAACTCACCATTGGTTTATACCAGCTTTACTGCTGCAATTTTGCATTAAGACTGAAACTGTGTCAAGAGCTGACCTTTGTGATGTTTTTGAAGAAATTAGCTCACTCTTTTACGTAAAAGCCTGGGCATAGTACTGATGAAGTTCACTTGCCAAAGAAGGTCTAAGAACTCTTAAAAAGTGTGAGAAGCAGATCAGCAAGAGAGAAACCAAGGGCCATAAATTGTCTGCAATTTCTGCTTTGAGCATTCTGCTCCTCAAGGCCATCAAAAGTAACAGCTTCTCATTTTATGACCGCACAGTCATTCTAATTCACTGGAGTAATGTATGACAACAGTTTGCTTTAGAAATACAAATCTTTGTTTGAAGCCAAGTTTTTCACTTTTAAGCTGGAGAAATATTATAGTTTAAAAATATATTAAAACATAGCAAACAGACTTCAGAAAAACTATGGAAAATATAATAAAGGCATTTACACAAATATTTGGTTGTAAATCAATTTTAAAAGTATAAAAATTGACCACTAAAGTACAAATTCTGCTAGGAATACCTTTTAATTTTTGGCTGTCCATGAAGGAGAATAGTAACAGTCAAAAACTATGTCAGAAACTATCAAAGGATTCAGATCATTGCAAAGAAATTATTAAGAGCCAGTAAGACATAGGCATCTATATCTATAGCTATGTATTTCTTAGCAAAGAAAAATCAGATGTCCTAGAAAGGGGGTTTCATTTTCTGCCACTTCAGCCCTTTGTGGTCCTCTGTAGCTTTTTGATTTTGTGTTTTCAAGCATAGCCAGTGCCATCCCTCACAGCATTGGCCTTTTTTCTTTTTCAAGTTTTTTTCCATCTTTGAGATAAGGCTGAAGGGGGCTAGCTAACCCTTGAAATGGAAAAAACAAAAAAGCACTGTGAAAAAGGAACTAATTGTCAAACAGATGTAATTGACTAAAACTGAAATGGCATACAGAGATAATGTAGGCAAATTGTTTCATGAGTGAAACACGCACCAAAGCATTCACCTGAAGTGTTGTACAATATCTTCAGGAATAACACAAGAGATTCTGGTAAATGCTTTCCCCCCCAAGATGTTAACACTCATAAAATCCACTGACCTCGTAGAAAGCAGAAATAATCCATCTACAATGTGGCTGGATGCTCCTGAGCATCTTTAAGGCAGCAGAGGAAAATGATGGGCTCAGATAAATTTGATAGTAAAATCCCCTTTAACTAAGATGGAATGAACTTTCTCACCACGAATGTTTATTTCAAACTGTATCATACACAATGCCTTTTTTACTAAAGGTAATTTACGTATTTCCAGGCTGGAATCCATGGTTTTGTCCATGTGATTGTTACCAGGGCAAGATCTTGAAGGGATTTGCTGACTCTAAGGTTTCACAGGCCAGTCTGGCCATATGCTGCCATGGGATACTGTTAATTGCAGGTTTAAAAGACTTTTTGGGGACTTATTTTCAAAGTAAAAGGGCAATTTTAAGATTTTTCTCTTTCTTCTGGAGACTGCTAACTGATGATGAAATTATACATGCTCCAAATACTTATCCTTTTTCTCTCCAAATAAAAACACTAACTATGGGTTTCTAAATAAAACATAAATATTTGTAACTATTTAAATAACTGCCAAACAATAAATTCTGATTTGCCCTTCAGACCTAGTAAGAACTGTGACATGATGCAATTTAGCATCCACTAATCCCCATGAAAACATGTTATGTAAAAAGGACTCTGCTATCATAATAAATAGAACAGCATTATTTTAAACTTAAATAATTGCTATCAACTTTGTTTTGCCATTTCTCTATGTATTGAAGTTTTGGCCTTTTTTAAAAAGATCTTGAGGAGAGGAGAGAAAATGCATTTCAGAAAGTTAAATGTAATTTTTTCAGCAGCTGTCAAGAGTTCAGTATTACCTTGAGCAGGCTCTGCAGCTAACATGAAAGGATCTGGGGCTGCATTTTGTTCCAGTTTTAAAATATTTCCGTTTTTATTAAATGATTTGCATTCTTCTCAATTCATTTTCCTTGAATATACCCAGAATTTTTCAGTTGTCTTCTACTTCCAGATATCATTAGACATAATAAGTAATTATGATCTGACCCTATTTCCTGAAATCATGCTAAATGTTAAGCTGTCTGTCTTGTTTTGAAATTCTGCAGCCTCTCCAAGGGGAAAGTTCTCAAGTTCTCTATTCATTTTCCTCTAAATACAGAGTTTGCACACTACAGTTTGCAACAATTAGTCCTTTGGGTTAAAAGAGATTCTATAGAATCATGCAGTAACCCAAGACCCCAAGATAAATCACTTGATGGATTGTTTCTAGGGAGCCTCCTTATCAAAAGTTCCCAGGGAGAAAAAAAAAAAATTGAATTCATTTCCGGCCAAAATTTGGGTAGCTCTTACATTTCTCTGGGAATTGGTTGCCAAGCACCAAGCATTCAGTTCCTGTACAAGTATAGCCTGCACTTCCTTGCTCAGATAAATCTAACAGTGCATGAGGAAAAGAAAAAAAATGAAAAGAACATTGAGCTGAGAAACAATAATCTCAGCTGAGAAACAATAATCTCACAAGTTTAATGCAGTACCTCGATAATATGAACTTGTATCACAACTGTGTGAAAGCAGAGAGTTTGGACTGTATGACAAAGCATACAAAATTCTTCTGGACCAATGAAGTTTGTGAGGGATGGGGGGATACATGGAGATTATTTGTAGTCATATGGAAGTGGTAACTTTTAAAAATATAGAATCTTATCCAGTTGAATTAAAGTAAATTTTCCTGTAAGGTTTATAATTGAACAATGTAATTTGAAATGACATACTTAGGATGAAGGATGATATTGTGTTTACTCAATCACAGATTGAACATGTGCTGTTCAGTGTATGGGAGAGGCTGCAGAAACATCCACAACAAGTATGCTCAGTGACTGGGAGATATCTGAGCAGGCTGACCTCAAGTACCTACCATGCTTCTTTTTACAAGCGGGCCATCATGACATCATGAAAATTACATGCCTGGAGAAAGAGGCAATGAATCACTGATGGAATCTTTCTCTGCACTGGACTCAGAATTTGAGTCTCTATTCTGTGAATTAATTCCTTTTTAAGATTTCTAACTTGAAGATTTATAATCTTTTCAGTTAATGTTTAATACAAATGCCATACATAAATATGTAATCACTCCTGGAAACAGAACCCTCAGTCTAAATGACCCTGAAAGAAAAATCCCATAAAAAACATAATAACCCTCCATCTAAATATTTGACATTAAGAAAAACATCCTAATGGCAATGTTTTGGTCAAAAGTGTTTACTTAATATTATTAAGATTATTTATGACAAGAGGCATTTAAAAACATTCAAAATTTCACTTAAATTTATAAATTATTAGATTTCATTTGGTGAACAGATGTTAATAGAGTTGGTCCTTCTAACACTTCCATTGCTTCTGATACTTCATCTGTATATATGCATAGCTCACTTCTGTGCACATGAGTTGAGTATTTAAGAGTATAAATCCGAGATGGCTCATGGGTTAGTGAGTCCAATCTCTTGGAATTACAAGAAAATTTAATCCCCTTGTAAATTCTCAAGGTGTGTTTTCCCGTACAACTCCCCAGAGAAGAGAGAATGATATTAAGAAAGTTATTTTATATAACAATTTTAATTGTAGTATTAATGATCCTTTTCTGTATTCACTGGACAATTTAGATTCGTTATTAATTCCTTAAAAAATTCTCTGAATTAACACTAAATTACCAGTATATATAATGTAATAATCTTTGGTCAAAAGAATATTTTGACTGTAACTCCTTGAGGTCTTCTTCTCTATACTTTGAAAGTTATTTTATAGCTTTCTTAAAGCTTTCTCACTGGCATGATTGAACCTCTTCTCAATAGTTCACAGTATTTTCATTGTTAGTTTATTTGCAGTTATTCTGATGCCATCATTACTCTATGGCTTTTATAAATCTTTTGTCCCAGGTTCCATTTATTTTTGCTGTCTTAAAGTGTCTTCCCTTTAAAACCTCTTCTGAATTTTGCAGGGTCCCAGCTGTATGATATAAACCTGTATAAGGTCTGATAAAAAGGAAAAGTGAGAAGAATCAGCAATGCATATCATTTCATGCAGAGCCATCCTCGAATTTTCTTGGTGTTGTAGTTCTTTAAAAAAAAAAAAAATCACTAGTAGGGATAAATTTAAGTCTTACAACACCTACTGGTGGATTTAAAGCATGAACAGAAACTTCAGACCAAAGGCAAATTATTATTCTTTTGCATTGTTCCTTGACAAGTTACATAATGCCAATTATAAGCAATCAAAAGTTTCCTGATTAATGTCAGAGATATTTCAATAGTGTGCCTCATACAATGGTACAGCTAAGATAAATGCTAGTGATTTAACAAAGCCTTGGAGCTGATAAAAGTAACCTAAAATGCTCCACAGAAATTTAGGGAACAAATCAGTGTGTGTTGTGCTGAGAAATTGTAATCTCACACATCAATGATAATCTCAGATGCTTTATAAAAGTTACAAAAGAGAAGGGATGAAGAAAAAAGACAGTGATAGCAAGATACCATATTTTGAAGTGAATTTATTAATAAGGGAATCCACTGGTTTCACGCATCTTGTAGGGGATAAGAAAATATCTCCTACAAGATATTGTATATCCACTGCACCTTGTATATTCATTGCACCTTGTAGGTGATAAAAAACTTGGACTGCATGCAAAAACATTTAAATTACTAGAAAATAGATAATTACTAGCAAAGCAGTAGAATTTTGAGTGCAGAAATATGAGAAAAACAGACTGAGACTGAAAACTGAAATGTTTAGAAGATTTCATAACTTCACAACTTCTCCAAGCAATGTGGAAATTAACACAAACAGCAGCTCTTTAAAATACAATCAAGGGATAAGACTTCAAGTAATATCAAAAATGTAAGCTCCTCTTCAGGAAAGGGAATGAAATCTTGAAATCAGAGAACAAAGTCTAACAAACACTCTGGAAAGGAGATATGATCAAATAAAGTACAATTGTAAAAACCAGAAAATTTGGAAATGGAATGACTACAACCAAATGGACTGGGATTAAACAAGGGGCAGTAAAAGGACCAAAACTTGTCAAATATACTTCAATTAAAATCCTGAAATCAGGGAAGAAAAGTAAAAAAAGAGAGAGGAGAAGAAAATAAAGAAATTAAATGTTAATTTAAAAAAGTAAAAAATTCTGAAAACAAGTGAAAACAATAAAAGTGAATGGGATGATGGGAAGTGCAGATAAATAAACCAAAGCTTGTCCAATTAATCCTCATTGAAATCACAATATTTCATTCCCTTTCCTGAAAGGAGACCAGAAAATTCTTATTTGTATGATCCTTAAACTGACAAAATATAGTGCTGTGAAAATGTGACTGGGGCTTTGCAGGGCAGATATGCCAATAACAGATAAATCTATCCATACAAAGGCTTTTCTTCAACTTTTCTGACTTTCAGTGATTCCTTTTCTTACATTGAGACTGAAAGGATGGGAGAAGCTTTTTGGTGTGGAGAAAAGGTATTTAAATTGTTGTTATTTCAATCACCAACCTTTCCCCAGCTGATTACAAAATTCTTCTGGCCAGCTTCATCCTTTTTGGCACTCTTTTAAGGCTTGTGGGAGTTGGCCAAAATGACTTCAATTAGTTGACTCAGTTGACTAGGATAAACAGGTGTGAGCAGTGTGTAAATTCAGACCCTATTCTACCAATAGAGAAACGAGCTTTTGTGGAATAATGCATTATCCTGCATAATCAAGCACTGCTACTGCTCACTGATTAGAGCAGAGCATGAGGGCACACATCAGTATGCAGAGCATAAGATGTTAAGAAACAAGAAGAGCAACCTGGTAAGAGTCTAACCTCATCTGTGAGATTAGCTGTTCTGAGGGACAATTGCAGCAACAAAAACATGAGACAGAACCATTCAAATTTTTCTCCACTTTAGGTATCCATTATCAATAGTCTTAACATTTCTCTGCTCACTGTTGCCTCTCTCCTGCTCCTCAAATTTTTCAGCGACATTCGCTATGAAAATACCCAATAATGGAATTTTAGTTGCATAGACAGTAATATTAGGAAAAAATAGTTTTTCTTTAGTAATATTTTCATCACCCTGGAATTCTAGATTTTATCCACCAGTTCCCATGCCTCTGACAGTCTATCTGTCTAAACTTCCCTGAAAATTACATCTAAGCAAGGGGAGTAAATATAAATAAATGGCTGCAATTTTCAGCAGGTGAAAAAATTGTTAACCTAAACCAAAATACGGTCATGTTCATGGGCCAAAGCATTATATTGCATTTATATAAGAGAAACTATTAAAGCTGTTTTCAAAAGATGTCTGGAAGACTTCTGATTCACCAGTATATTGCATTAAAAAGTCCCCATTTTTTTTGGACAACAGAATTACAGAAAAAAATATTGGTTTAAAAAAAAAAAAGGGAGCATCAAGAAGCAGAAGCATGTTGATGAGTTACAGCTACAGAATAATTTTGTCTGAAAAAAAAAAACAAGCAGAAAGTTGCAAGTATTGCCTCAGTCTAAAAAGCCACTAGGAAGAAAAAAAGACAGCTGAGAATTGTTAGAAGTACAAGCACAGCAATAAGGATATGTCTCCATGTCACCTCATGACACCCCCAGGCACCTGAAATGACAGAACCATGTCTGACAATTTTCACTGCAGCATCAGGAACAGAGTGCTACTTAAGCTGCCCACAGGATGAATTATTGCAGGAAGGTGCTACTCTCTGGTTAGCTCAGGCAGCTCCACACAGCCCTGGAACCTGCAGTGTCAGAACAGCAGCAAAACTCCAATTTGAAACTGATAACTGAGCTAGGCTGCAGTTTGCTGCTGTGGTTTGATGCTCCTTTGGAAAATCCTGATTATTATTTGTACCCCTCCTGACTGGATACATGCGTGTCAGTATAAGATCTGCAATGTATAGTGGCTTGAGCTAGATACTTTGCTGCCCTATCCTGAAATACTGATTGATCAAAACAGTGCTTATAGATGAGAGTGGTGTGCTCACTTGCCCATTTTTTGGAAAAGTAAAGAAACATTTTATTTAATTCCAAAACTAATTTTGCATATACATAATTTAAAATACAAACCAAAGTAGGCTCAAAATTTATTAAGCTGATCAAAATAGGAATTAAAGTAGCAAAATAAAGATAAGCTTATGAAATCAATCTTTAATACGAAATAAAAATATTTCTGAAAAAAGGAACTGAAGGGCTTGACTGAAGATGAATTTCATGCAGAAAAGTTGATATATTTTTCAGGCAGGAAGTTGAAACATTCAATATACAGAAGGCAAGAGAATTACTAATAGCATGATTTGCACTTAGCAATAGTTTAAAAATAAAACACAGTGATCCCAATTCAAGCAAAACAAAAGGTCTTGTTTTTAAAAAAACAAACCATAATGTTTTAATTAAAAGTAGCTCTCTAAGCAGCATTTTTTATTATGTTTTAGTGTGACTGTCTTTATATTTCTGGAGGTCTTTAATATCATATTTATGTTCTCTGTATTTGCAGAGTGCTCTATAGCCCATGCATAGTAAGAGATCTGTGGGTTTCAGCTTATGAAATTACTATGTTAATAAGGCAAAATCCTGTAAAGTAACTTTACATCCCACACAGTCTACCACTAAATTAATTCTGGCACTTTGAGTCATCAGACTGGCAAGGCCTAAGATGCAACACTGGAAATAATAAAAACTAGTACTCAAGGTCTGATCAGCCTAGAAATGTTAAAGCAAGTGCATTGTCTGTACCCACAGAAACATTTAAATTATGTCTCATATAATATATGTTGCAGCTTGGAAAGTCTTAAAAATTACAATTTGAATAAAAAGCCAAAGGTTTCTAAAGATCATTTGAACAATCTTACTCCGTAGGAGATATCACTTCATAGAAGAATTTGGATAGAAGTAGAATAATAACTTTAACAACAAGCAAATGCAAATTTCGTGGGATTCAAAATCCTGAGGATTATTAGCAGTTCAAATTTTAGTAGAGTTTAATGGAAAATAATGGTGCCTGACTGCCACTGTAGTAAAAATTTAACTTCTTCAAACATTTAAAAATATTTTTGTGGCATTCCTGTTCATTTGCCTTCACAGCCAGGCAATGTCTTCCCTTCTAATCCACCTCCATTGGTATAATGTCACTCTCATAATGCTGTTGCCAGCTATCAGTGGATTCACTTGTTGCTCATGTGCAGAATATTAAAAAAGCTCTCATTTCGGAGGGAAAATTTCATTTTGTATTGAACATATGGTGGATAAATGCATACTTAGTGGAAGTGATAGGTTTAAAAGACTTTTTAGGACTCTCATCTGAAAACAGAACTGATCCATTCACTCTGGCAAGAGCGGGAAATCCAATATTTAAAGCAAAAGCCATTGTATCCTGGAAAGTTGCTCTCTACATGGCATTATTTACACACTAATCAGCAATTCATCTTAATCTTTTTCAGTGAAAAAGGTTATATTGATATTATGAGAAAATACATTCATGTTTTTTTTCCCCCTAAACATGCAGCTTACAGTAGTTACAGGTTATTTTTATTTTCATTGTCCTTTGTGTTTCAATTTAGGCAGCTGTTCCGTTTCAAAACTTCTGGTGAAAGTATATGAAGGTGGCTCATGAGTCTTAATTCTTCTTTGCCATCCAAGGCCATGATGCTTTCTAAATGTATAGTTACATATCCTTTTACCTTTGACCCTCTAATGCATTTAGTGCAGATGATGCCTAGTACAGGAACAGTATGCTGTGCACCAGCAACAAGTCTGTTTGACCCATCTCCACTTGAAAGTGCACCATTTCACCAAAAAAACTCAGAAATAGATTGTTTGGAAAGTGTAATGCAGAATCTATGATTCGACATCTCAGTAGGTACCGTAGTCATTGAGTATAGCTAATAAGGGGCAAAAATTTTCCCCACTAGACAACTGCTTTTTTTGAGAAATATTTGCCACTTGATATGTCTTAGTGATTTCAAACCTTAGAGTCCAATATGATGAATTGTAACATAGCAGCAACGAACTAAGTTGTTCTTCACTTCTGATGCTCCTTATTCCTTGCACTCCCAGATCTTTTTTCTTTTTTTTTGCATCTTATTCTTGAATGTAGCTAAAAAGTTTTGGCTCAATCATCAGAACAGGGAAAAAGTTCAGCCAGAGGCAGACATATGGCATGAGGAAGGTTGGGGCAAATTATTGAAAAATTGATGAAGTTATGTGCAAATTTAAACAGGGTGAAATGCCAAGAAAACTTGACACTTTGTCCTCCTGTATACAAGGTTATCCAAGAATTGCATGCTGGTTTTGCCTGTGTGGGTATTAGGATGCATCTAACACTGGGTGTACTTAAGAATCTAGGAGAAGTGAAGGGAATGGACTTCGGAATGAGTACAAACCTCAGCTCCACAAAGACCTCTTATAAATTTTCACAGGGAAAACAGAAATGAAAAGGCACAAGTTAGAAGTGGAATAATACACACAACAACAGACTCTAGATGCCCCTACCAATGCTTATGGTAACCCTTCTCTACAGCTGTGTCTGCCTGGATTCACCTTTCTCTGGGCAAGGTGCTCAGCTACAGACACTGCAGACAACCAAAGCTATTTCAGTGGTGCCTGGTAATAATGGCAATGCTGTTTGTTTCCACTGCATTCAAAGAGAAACATTTCTCTGTAATACAATTAGTCCCTCTGACATTGCAGGCTGCAGTAGAGATGATCTTCCAGGTAAAAAAAAAAAACAACCCAGTACAAACCAGTAGGTTTTTAACCTACTTTGAACTTTTTGGTTTCCTAACCTTCAAGTGGTTGAGGTTACTGATAGCCCCAGCTGCTCCTTCACATTCCTCATATTTGCTTCTGAATATATTTTCTTTCTGTAGCATGTAGGTTTAAAGGATATGATTTTGTGAATGATGATGTCCAACTCTAAGGCATTTGTGCATAAGGAAGATATTCAAAGTATTTTACAGGCTACACATCTAAACCAACACTCCTTGACATATCTGTCCTTAAGCAATGGCCCAACCTAGTGAGCATGTCCTGTCGTGCTAACAGATGGCCATTGGTCTAGACAGCTGAGGGATATGAATTCAGATTCGAGCAATGTGAATTCATTCATCCGGGTGTTAAGTGCATGATACACAGCCAACAATTTCAAACAGCTGGATTTCTTGAGGCTTTGTGCCTGTAGTTAAGGAACTGAGAAATTTTAATCTGCTTTTATTATTAACAAAACATCCACGTTTAAGCATCTGTTGATTTGGTCTTCTTGATGTGCTTATGAGCCGAAATACATAATGAAAAGTAGATTCATTACTGATTATTGTATAACATCAGAACACATTAATTAATTCTCTTTGAATCCAGATTTTTATGCCTGCAGGAAAATTGACAAAATGGGAGATATTATGAAATGTTTCTGTTGAACTCAGTCCAACACCAAACCAACAGCAGTTGCATATGATTTAGGATTTGTGTGTGTATTAAGTATATCTATATACTGCACTAACTGTCAGGAAAATACATGGAATTTACAACCTCAGTTACATATGGACCATCACCAACAACGATTGCAGCCTTGGATTCAAGAACATCTGTTCAATGTGCTATGTAATCTGCATAAAGTAAAAAACACCATAGCACTTTCCCTGTTATGGGTCTGCTGTGATCTTTCTATTAAGAAAGTTGGAATTTTCTTTTTGTAAGAAGCAAAAGTGTATGTCTGTATACCTGTTTACCCCACTGAAAGAAAATCCATTTATTTCAAAGTCATAAAATCAGCACTATTTGTGCTACCAAAAGAGAAGTCGTAAAACACAGTGCAGATAGGGTCTGGAATTAAAATTCACACTGATAGATAGTTGTCCAGATGTTTTATCTGCTGTAATTCTCAGTATAAGAAGTCACTTAGATATTGTCATGATGTTTCTTTTCTGTTACAGGAAACTTATTCCCAACAATTAAGTATCAATGGAAGGAAATACTGTATTTCTATGCAGTGTCACTAATACCAACAAAAATGTGAGTAGAAGAAATAAATACTGATGACAATTAGTCTGCAAAGCTGTGCTGGGGATGTATATCAGATTCCTATCTCATCTACCACTCTATTTTTATTACTGGTAGTCTGTTTTGTAACTGTTGTGATTGCAAATCATACCCAGAAATTACAAGATAAAATAGTTTCTGTTATTTGATAAAGATACACACTAGAAAAACAGTTAAATCTTAACTATACATCTCTTGTTGCGAGCATGGAGACTTGAGATTTACCTCAGGGGAGGATCACTATCCAAAGCTATTTGAATCTCTTACACTTTGCCTGAATATGCAGTTCCAGAATGAGCTTCAGAAGAATAATGAAATCTGAATACTTCTGCCTTGAAGATTAGGAATTTGGTAAAATCTTTTTGGAGAAGGGAAACACACATGAATAGTCTACCTTCTATGTATATTTATATAGAGCAGTGAAAGCCAACAAAAACAAATAAACAAACAAAAAACTAGTCAGTCCACTGGAAATACATTTAAAAAATAGACCTATTTCTGACTCTAGACCTGTATCTGAGTTTTAAAAGCCTTCCTAAGGTGTCTTTCCCCAAAAGAGGAAAATTACTATGGTCATTTTGCTCAAAAACAAAGACAATCATGGGTATAACCATTTTAGGTGTGTGCCACCGTAAGGTTGCTATGTTAGCTAGGAGAGCAGGAGTATAAAATTTGTTTAATTTACTGCTAATAAAATAAGAAATTTATGCAGTGCTTAACTTTTTTTTTTCAAGTTCCAAAAGGTATTTTTCTGCTGAATACTTTATATTAAATGAGTTTACATTAAGAGTTTTAAAAATTTGATGAATCATCTTGAATATAATACATCATAATTTAGAAAATATTAGCACATATCACTACACTTTAAATTGTATGGGCTCTCTGAGAGTTTATGTGAATCTTGATCAGTAAAAGATGTGAGATAGATATTATCACAGCCCTTTTGTGAGACACAGAAAAGGAAAAACACCTACACTTTCTGTTAAACTGCATCAATCTATTATGCCTTGGTGAAAAATTTAGTTGTAGGTAGCACACTGGGGTTGTCTCTCAGATTTCTTTATGTTGGTTTTGTCTTCAGGCACAATTATCTAAACTGCAGTGCAGAATATAGTTTGGATCTATGGAGCTATGACCATTTTCTATGGTCATAGAAATGTCAGTTGCAGCTTTTACCAAAATCATACTGGCTAAAGACCACGTTTCCCTCTCAATAAGGTGTTTCCAGCCATCCCTAGACTGTGGTTACTGGTCATATCTACTGATGACAGGGCAGTGGTAGCAACAGTGTGATGACAATTCTTGGATCAAATACCTCCTTTCAGAAAAAAAAGCAAAAGGCAAATTATAGGAATTAAAAAGTAATGTTGCGGTGGAAGGAATTGATTTTTTTGGAGTGGATGTGCTCTGATTTAGTGATTGTACAACTTTCCTGGCCTTGGTGGAGAAATTATCTGCCAGTGGTTCCAATTCATTGGAAGAGGAGGTACCCTTAAGGATCTAATGGAATTCCACCATATGGTATAATGAGGACTGATTTCATGTTTAAAGATGTAGGGAATGTCTCAAAAGAGGAGGAATCATTTCATGGCTGCTCCAAAGTTTCATTTTTGTTTTCATTGCAATACAGAATAACACATACTCATCACTGGGATAAAGCAATAGTGACAGTTTTCAGTATATACACTGTCTACTTTTAAACACCACAGGTTTTTTAAAAATTTAATTGGAGTTCTTTGTTTTGAAACTTGTATTTCATTATTTCTTACATAGGGTTTTATGTTTTAGTATTCTTTCTGGCCTCTAACATTTGGTTTGAAGTTTCATTGAGGTTTTTTGTATGTGTCAAATAATTTTTGTGATATGGATCATATAATAAAAGTCTTGTGAAAGGTAAGGATCTGCTTGCTATATCCAAGTGATCACCTCAAAACTAAGAACAACTGTAGGGTCAGAAAACAAAGTTTCTAAAATATTTATAATGTGACATGTTCATTCTGGCCTAGATAAAAGAAATGCACAGACTAAAGAAGAGCATGGTCACTGGTCAAGTCAAGGATGAACTGAAAATGAACTTTCCTAGTTTCAAACAAAAACAAGATAATATTGAAGTCTTCAGGATAATTTTGAAAGCTTTTAATGGAAAGAGCCATGCATGTACTGACTGCTAGGCTTTTCACCATCGTCTAGATATGTCCTTTTTTTAAGATCCAATTGGTAGGACGTGCCCCTGCTCAAATTAAGGTACAAAATAAGCTGAAGTCAATAATATGGACTTATTTAACAATAAAGGTGAGGTATAGAGATAGATCAAACAAGCACCACCTTTGGATCCAGTGGCATTCCTTGGGTGGGTTTTTCAAAACTTTTCACTGTTTATACATCTTAGCAAATACAGTAATTAATGCTCATTGGCTCCACAGTTCCCTTAATCTATTGGTTAAGCAATTCCCTCACTTCTAATGATAATTATTCCACATGCTTTGTCTTTCCCATGGGCATGGCATTCAGCCATCTCTGGGAGAGCAGGGCTCCATCATGTATAAAGACTTGAGAAGAAAAATGCCATTTCTCCAGTTTCCCCCACTTCATTCTTCCCCAGCTTTATTTTTTTTTTTATGGTGTCACATGTTATGGAATATCCCTTTGGTCAGTTAAGGTTAGGTGTCCCAGCTCTGTCCCCTCTCAGCTTCTTGGCCATGCCCAGCCTCCTCGTTGGTGGGGGAGGATGAGGAGCAGAAAAATCTTTGACTCTGTGCAAGTGCTGCTCAGCAGTAACAGAAACTGCCTTGTTTTATTTCCAGCACTTGTACAAAACATAGCCCCATATAATCTGCTCTGAAGAAAATTAACTCTGTACCAGAAAAAAATCAGAATGCGGACTTACTGCTGGACAAAGAAGGCTAGTTCCTTAGATATTATTAAAGTCACTCCTATCTGTTAAATTTATTAGTAATTAAAAGTTATTTCTTCAGGTTTTCTATGAGAAATCGATTGCTCCTACAAACTCCTGTCAGTGCCTCTGTCCTAACATCTTTCAGATGATTCTAGCAGAATCAAGGAAAGTGCTCATGAACTGAGAGTTCACAGATGGAGGAGTAAGCCATTACCCCAGATTTAACTATTCAGACACTGCAAGGACATAGCTAAGAGTCCACAGAAAGATAGTGGAGTAAGAATTCTTTTGTCTGCATGGAGGTAGGCATACCTGAATGAGTGCAGGCAAAATATTTTTTTTCTAGTTGCTGTCTGGTTGGCCAGTGAGAGCTACATCTGCTTTACATTCTTTCCCATGCTTCCCTAGAAACCTGAAAATCACACTAAAAATGATAAGGTACATTCAGTCTATCTAAAAGATAAATGGAAAAAAAAGTTCCCTCATACCTAGTTCTAGATAGGGTAGGATTTTCAAGTCCTGCAGATTTCCAGAGATTCTTTTAGAGTTCCACAGGTCATTATTTCTTGTGTTAGATAGGTTGTTTGGCAGATGGATCTGAGCACACCTGTGGTAAACACAGGGCATTAACTGCCTGTGGCATGAGTAGGGCACTTGGTAAATGTATGAATCTACTGCTGCTGAAACTGTTGCTGTTCTTGAAACAACCTGATGAACTGTTCCTCAGATCTATTTCTCAACTGTTGCTCTTGGTCTATGGACTGTGGCTGCTACTCTTCTCCCATGTATTTTAATACATCTTAAAATCTTGTCTTTATGGAGACTCACTGTTTCACTCCTGTTTATGCAAAATATTCTTTGGGAAGACAGAACCTTAGAGATGTAACCAATGTTGTGGCTGAAATAAATCATCAATTTTGAGGTGGGTGGTAGAGGTAAAATTGCAACACCAGAATACTATCTGAACAGCAGGGTCAGAAATGAGAAAAAATCTGTGTCTGTGTGAGGGAGTCTTTAGAAAGTAGAAGACTTCCTACCAAAGAACTTAGAGGAACTAAAAGTGTTTGCAGTGCTGTGAGTTGTTCTTCAGTCATTTCAGAGAAGCGACAAGATGAACCAGGACTCTCAAAATGCAGTTTCGCTGTATTTCTTACATCTAGGAAGAAGGAAGAAGATGAAGTAGGAATTCCTTAGGGGAATAAACTACTAACAAAGGAAGCTGATATAGGACATGTATGTATGTGGGCCTGTGTTTTGTCTGACTTTGTTATGTTCTGAGAATGTCTAAAGAAAAATGGGCCTAATTCTGAAACACTCTCAGAGTTTAGAACCAAACCTACATCTGTTTAGCTCAAATTTGCATTCTGGAAGAGATGAATTGTAATGATGCAAGAAGGGTATGCCTAAGCTTGTGGGAGGTTCTACATTGAATTGTGAAAGAATAAAAGAGACAGACTCAAAAATGTGCTGAAAAACAAGGCTAAAAGTAGAGTTTCAACTCAGTCATAGAAGCAAGAGTAAGCTATAAAGTCTACCTTGGCTAACACAAAACTGGTTCTTCAGGAAAAAAGCTTAATTACTGAAGCATGCAGTTATGAGCTTGTTCAAATTATTTGTAAAATAATTCCAAGGAATATAAAAGATTGACAGAATTTCAAAAGAAAATGTTTTTTTATTTGAATCTTAGTTCCCTCTTTTGAAACCAGTTATTCATATATCTTTTGGTGCTATCTTTACACAAACATAGCAGCTATTTTGTAAGACTAATTTTCATCTGTCTATTTCTCAAAAGCATCAGAGGTTAGACTATCCAGAACAATCACTTATACCTGTCAGGTTTTTGTGCAGCTTGAAGTTAGAAAGTGACTGTACCTACAACACAGTAGGGATTTAACTCATATTCTGAGTACAGAAACATGGCTACAAAGTGTTAATACACTGCACAACAACTGTTTCACAATCATCACTGAGTTGACTAGAAAATTAGGAGAGTATTTTAAATTTGTATTTTGTAGTTAATTATGCTGCATTATAAACAGCAATATTTCAGAAGTAATATGAATGAAAAAAAAGAATGCTGCCACAAAATAAGAAATTTCAGGGTAAGATATAAAGAAAATCCAGTAATTACTTTTAAAGCTGGAGGCATTGATTCTGTTATAATTCTTTATTAAAATTGCTTTATTCTACTACAAGTGTTTGATGGAAACATAACTTTCTTGTCCCATAGATGATGATGAAGTAGCACAGTAGTTTCTTAATGGTCATTTTTATAAAGAATTTGAAAGGCTTCTCATGGAAATTCACTGGTTTATTTCTGCAAGGTATTTCTCCATCTTTGCTTTTGATTAAGCCCTGAATTAATTTGCCCTTCAGCACTAACATCCATGATGAACCCCCTACCAGCAATCACCTGATTTGATAGAAAAAAATCTATCTTTTTATTTATAAGTTATCTGCATATTTTTACCACATAACCTCAAAATTACTATGCTAAGATTTTACAACTGTTGGATAGCAATAGTTCTCGGAGAATTTCATCATGGATTTTGCAGGGGAGGAAAACCTTTTAAATACCCTTACTTTCATATAGCATTTGCTAGTTGCAGAATGCTCTCTTCTCCCATGATTCAACTCTTTAAAGGTGCTGGTTAAGTGTTTGGGAAGGAGACTCAGTCAGATGCCCTGAAAAGCAGAGTCACATAATATTAAGTTGCATGTAATTGCATTACATGACAATTCATACCATTACTTTTTTTTTTTAATCAGTTCTCAGGCAATGCAAAGAGGTTATGTAACAGCTTCTCATGTGCTTCTACAAAAATCCAACATGGTGAACACAAACTTTAAAGCTGTAAGGATTACATTACCTCACAGTTTTAAGTTAACCGGGCTAAGTTTACAGTGGAGTGATGTCACCCCTTCATGCAATTTCTTCTGCTGACTTTAATGAAAAAAATGATAAAAACTTCTGGTGTAGATCCCCTATCAATTCTTGTTTTGCTGTGAAGATGCTGTTACACTATGCTACATGCAGCAGGTACATCACTGCTGCCATCACAGCTGCATAAGCTCTAAGGTGAGCCCTTGTTCCCTGTCAATGAGATGAATCGAATTTTTTTTTCAGTGCTGTCATGAACACATTGAAATCTGTGACTAAAAAAAACTCTCTGAAGTAAATATTTCATTTCTGTTGCCAAAACGATATATGTTTAATAAATTATTTGATAGGAAATATTAAGAGCTTTGGATATTTCGATGAATATCTATAGTATTAAATTAGATTTGTTGTAGTATGACATAATATAATTTGAAATAATGTCATCAAAATGAGCTAATTTTCTAGGTCCCCTCTATGAGGTCAGTATTTACTAAAATATTGAGGTATAATGTTTGTTGCATCAGTAAGCGAAGATGGATATTTTATTATTTCCCAAAACAAACAAAATCGAATACAATTTCTCAGTTGAAACATTGCATCTAGAACCATCCCTGATAAGGCAACTCTTGAGTTAATTAATTATGGTCATTTTCTGCAAATTAAAAAAGTTTAGCTAATTAAAATGTGAGCTACTCCACTTGATTGTGCTCTGGCAAAGCAGTGCTGGGCAATGCAGACTAAATCTGGACAACTTGCCTTTGAAACTCTCAATGCGCTTTTAATTTCCTGTTGACTGTCCCTGTTGCTCTCAATATTCTGTGTCAGACAGGAAGTAATTGTACAAAAATATTTTGATGGTAGTTAAACTGATTTAAGTTTTGTTTCAAAGCTTAACATGATCTGAAATTCCTTTGTTGTGGGTCTAATATTTATATTATTTACTCAGCAGTGCTGACCACTGCACGGGGCTGAATTAATCCAACTCTTTGCCTCAAGACTGCATATATTATTTAAATTTTCATTGTAAACAATTTATCTTCCTGTTTAATTTTATGTTCATGAAGAAAATATTCTATATCTGATGTGAATGATTCTGTTCCTGAAGACTTTTACCCATCACACAAGATCTCCAGCTATTTGGTTTGTGGAGGTGTGCCAGCTGTTCAAATGGAAAATAACACCAATCTGCCTGATTTTATTTCCCATTTGATTCCTTTATATTTTTAATCCATCACTACAACATGGTATTCTAGGACTCTGGGAAAAGAAAGTAATCTCACTGAAAAGAATGAAAGGTTTAGTGGAATTAAAAAAATTAATATTACAACTAGATCATTTCTATAATCCAGGTAAGGCTGTTTTTGAGCCCCTGTACCATTAAATTCACTTTTATTTTATTCCACATGAGTTGTCTTATGTGATTTAAGCTTCTTCATTTATCTCAGTAGAAGTCCCCTTGGACTGAAATTTCAATCTAAAAAATTCTTCCATTTATTGTTTAATCATTTTTTTCCTTGCAATCAGTTGTAATTTACTTCTGTTGTATCCATTCCCCTCCCTTTGCTTCTTCTTTCTGAGCTAGACTGAAATTTCCAAAATATTCTGTTTTTGTCATTTCATATTAATAATAAATCCCCTTGAATATTCATCAAGCTCTTTGACTATTTTCTCTGACTTCTTTTCAGTTGACATAGAGTAGTACCTAATCAGTTGTTAAATGCATGTTGGAATTTTATAGCTTCTATTTTTCACTTTGCAGCTATTGGGTGATCAACAGTTCTTTTAAGCCTACATTAGTCAATATAGGTGCTAAGAGATTGTTTTAATCAGAAAAGTCTTCTCAGGTGCTATTAATATTGACAAGTACTGTTTTCATCTGAAAGTTGCAAAACAGGTTTCTCTAAGAAACAAGAATGTTTCTTCAAAAATAAAATTATTGAAAAACTTAAAAAGGATTGTGCAAGAGGTAAAGGGCAAAATTGCAGTCTTTATATTATTTTTATTTTCTAAGTTTCCATATTTTTAAGACCTAGAATGTCTTTGATCTTCTTTGAACAAAAGGTGTTGCACAGGTCTTTTGCTTCTGAGTGGCCTGACAGGGGCTATGCTCAGGGGAAAAACATTTGCAGTTCTAAAACTATCATATAATTTTTTTGGTTCTTGGGTGAGACCAGTAACATAAACATAAACAAAGAACAGGCCACACTCTACTTGCTACACAGAGCTTATGGCATTTCACAGTAATAGCAGTGTATGACAATAACTCCACCAAAGTGTGAAATAGATGTGCATGTAATGACAGTAGGTAGGTAGTCCAAATCTCCAGTGGAGCTCCGTGAGTAATTTATGTAAGAGCTAAATTGGTTGACACAATTTAGGAAAGTGAGTATCATGTGTTCATAGATAATTATCACTGCTGACAAAAATGCCGTGTGGCTTTTTGTACACAGAAGTTCAGAACATTTGAGTTCGTAGTGCTCCATGGTTTTAGGTGTAATAAATCATAATAGCTGCTCTTCAAGGAAAAAAAAAATCTATGCGGTAAACCAGAACATTAAATGCTTGACACTTTGAAGGGGTAGGGAATTCTTTTTGTGGCCTAATGTTGAGCAACCCTAAAATCATGACTTGAAATAAATCTGATGATATATTCCAGCTAACATAGTTATTGTGTTTTCTAGACAAAATGAAATGGCTTCTCCAATTATGAAATAATATTTGTTAGGTCCTTTTCAGGGTTTTCTCCCCCCAAGGGCTAGCTGGATAGGTAAACTTTGTAGAGACAAAGGAACAGCACAAGCAGGAGCATGTAGGCCTAAATTAATAAGCAAATACAATTTATAATGAAGAGGACATATCAGGCCCTAAATTTTGCAAAGAATTTGTGTATGTATTTAAGTGCACCTATATAGGATAAACATGTGATTTGTATCTGGTGTTTATTTACATCTCCTTTTCAGAGAAGGTATTAAAAGGGCTTATGGGGAATTTCAGAATGCCAACAGCTTCTTGAATGACAGTTAAGTGACCCTTTTGTGTGTACTCTGGCCCTTGTTTGTGCTGTGATTGTGTTTAAAATAGCAACTGTCCCATACAGAGGACTCCTAGAAAATTACTGGCATAATACTCTATCCTCCGTTGGGTTTAAACAGGTCTTTTTCACTTAGTGTTTCCCAAACCACTACAAAAATGTTAAAGAAAAGTTATTCTTTTTTCCCCTAAGTGCCAGACCAACTGGGAATTTTGATACTAGTTTCACTGGAATGAAGATGCATTTTTTACTGAATACAAAACATCATATCGAGAGCTACTGTTGGGCAACAGAGACATTCTGTTTGTTCATGTACTTTCAGTACAAATTTACTCCTTTACTGGCTTATTTGAGTGCTTCTGAAGAGTAGAGAAGCAGAGGAAAGCTGAACAGAGGTAATAAAGAGTGAGCAGAAGCAGAAAAAGCATGGTCTCTGAGATAGAGTATCAGGGTGTAGGCATGAGCATACACACATAACCACATCTAGCTTGTAGTCTGGGCTCTGCAGAAGGCAGGTTTCCCCTAGGAGGCAAAGCCTTTTGATACAAAGCTACAGATTGGGGAAAATAAAAATCACATTTTGGAGTAAGCATCTGTTAAATTTTCCTCCTAGGCTTTTCCTTGTGCTTCTATTAATTTTGTAAGCTATTCCCTGGTGGAGTATCTAATTTCATGTCTCTGTATATCAGTCAGCTGTCACTTATGAAAATGCTGCCTTGAGTCAAATCCCAAAATTCTGTTCCAGAAGTGTTCCCAAAACCACAGAAAGGGGATGTTTTGATGGACAAGATAACATGAGACTCAAGCCTTGGTTTATAATCTTCAACCAAATTTATTTTTTTTTCCCTTGACGTCATCCTAGATTTTTATCATTAAATTGATTTAAAGTATTTGGCTGAAAATGGGTTATATTTACAATTCAAAGCCACCAAATCCTTAGTCATGCAGTCCTGTTCTTAACAGTTGAGATCATTACAAAAGACTGACTGTCGCAGTTCAGTCTGCTTTTATTTCCTTTTGTCTTTGAAGTGCTTCAATTAAGTTTTTCTACTTCATTAATAAAAAACATCTCCTTAGTTTGCTCTAGGCAAACTGAACTATGTGAAATAGTAATGACATGGTTTAAGATTGAAAGTCTAATAAAATATCTTCAGTTAAGTCTGAGGTATGCCTAAAATAAAGCAAGAATGTGAATGTAGTAATCAGCACACCTCAGCAGGAGCCTGATTTCCATTAAAGCTTCTCTATGTTCAATCTTTATTCACCACTGAAGCAGGTTTAATTATTTTTACCATGTTTGAACAGTTTATGGCTGTTGCTTGAGGAATTGCACAAAGCAATTAACTGCTTTCTCTCCTATTTAGGAACTTAAAAAGTGGTGGTAAAAATGGGTGTCAAGCAATCTGTTATTTGGTTTCATAGAGAAACCAGATAGGTCAATCTCATTGTGCATGCTGTCATGCAGACAATTCAAATTAGGATCTTAATTTTCAATTGGTAGAAACAGAAAAAAAATACAGGGGAACAAAAAAAGAAAATGCAGGAAAGGGGTGTCTATTGTTTCAGATATTTGAAATAAAAAAACCCCATTAAAACGCTAATCTGAAACTGACTGACAAGTTATGCAGTAAAAGATACAAACAAGTAAAAATTAAAAAGATTATAAAACTTGGAGAACTATTTTCTATTTCTTCACATTAGGCTGAGAAGAGAGAACATGCTGGGCAAAAGGATCCTGACGTTCATTTGGAGCAGACAAAACATTGTGTCATTGTTTATGCTGGCTTTAGAAAGGCTGTACGCACAAAGTTGCCATAAAAATTATTAATTGGTGTTTCTCAATGCTATTTTTAAGGCAACTTTCAGTCTCTTAGTTGAGGCAGAAGTAGATTGCACAAGAAGAGATACAAAATCTTTCCAAATCAAAGCAGACCTTTACACATTGTTGGATGCTGATGCAAGTTAAGACATAGAAAATCACCAAAACTATTCCCCTAAAATTTAAATCTGTTCTGACTGCTAGGCCAAGGCACAGTTTTTGCCTTCTGCTTTAAGAGATATAATAATTGGAGATTGAAGTAGATAGTCAATACTGTCATTAGACTGGGTTTGGTCTCTGAGAAAAGTGAAAAGTGTTCCACTGATACTTCATTGTCAATACTAAAGAAGTTTTCTGCCTGAAGTTATTTCCAAAGGAAGCCACAAAATACTTATTGAAAGAGTTGGTTGCTGTAAAAACTTCAGTGTATGGAACCTTGGCTCTTTCTATTTCTAATTTTCCTGCAACTATCCTGATGCTCAACTCTCTTACATCTACAGAACTTCTCTAGGAATAGGAATGGGATTTCCCCAGGAATGCAGGAAGAAGTAGTTGCTCTTTCATGAGTAAGGTGCCACACTCACTTCCCATGCCGGAATGGCTTCATATATCAAGACTACGAAATACAAAGTATTATTATAGTATACGAAAGTATAGAGTAGGATACACCAGACATAAATCCATGGACACTCTTTCAGACATTATAACAGCTTTGAAGAAGTCAAATACCACAGTGCTATGTAAACACTGAGATAATCTGATTTTTCCCTGGTGGTGGGTATGCAGGAAAGAGGACTAACAATGGGAAAAAGGAAAGGCAAGAAAAGTTAGTCCCTTAGAGATTACCATAAAGCTGTAGCTGAAGTTATTCTTCCTAGAAGCAGAAATAGGAGAACAGATGGGTTTATGTATTCTCTTGTTTTATGCAAAATAGCCTTTAAAAAGTTAGGTATGTCCTATGATGCAATGTATCATTTGTGGAATATAATCTCACTTAAAATAGGATACAATCACAAAACCTTTGCCAAAATTTAAACTTCATGCGTACTCCAGCTGAGATCAGAAGACAACAGAACCCCTGCTAAACACTGAAACCGTATGCTCAGAAATAATGATGATAATTTGGATTTCTGCTTGCATACCATATCCTTCAGAAATGCATGCTAAAAAGCCACTTGTGTCAATAAAAACCTACACTAATCTTTTTTAGCTGAATTGAGTATTATAAGGAAATGAAAGACCAAAAAAAAAGAGAGTCACTCAGTTATGTTCGATACCAGAGAACAACTCAGGTTCTAAGGGACCTCAAAAGATATCTGGTCAAATCTTAATGGACCAGGGAGCTAGAAGAGTTTCTTTAGCATGGTGTCTGGTTATGCCTTGGTAAACCATTAGTGATGTGGATTCCAAGTCTCTGGGGAGGTTGCTCCAGTGGTCAATTCTTCTCACTGTGAAAAATTTCTTTTTTATATCCCACAGTGCAAGTTGCACTAGATGTCTCTTGTTCCTTGTGTGGTTTCTTGTGAAGAGATTGCCTTTCTTTCCTTTTCAGTCACCCTTTTAAACACTGAAAATCTATGATGAACCCCCTCTACCTGAGCATCCTCTCCTACAGGGTGAAAAGATCTAATTTCTTTCTTCAGAGTGCAGGTGCTCCAACCCTTTGATGACCTTTGTGGTTCTCCTTTGGACCCTCTGAAGGCTGTCCGATATTTAAAGCATCTTCTTGTTTTGGCCACTTGTTGCATAAAAGATGCATGACAAATAGGCAAATGTAAGCTTATTCATGACTTCTTCAAAGAAATTTTATTTAACGGTTAAATGTCATTTAAAGTAAGACTGAGATTATTTTACAAACTTTGGCTTTTAACTGTTACACCCAAATTGAAAGTGTCCAAACTCTTAGGAGTCTCAAGGCAGGTGTAGCTGGAGATTAGGGCTGATAGCCACCCCAAAGCTTTAAGTCAAGCAACTCCTTCTGCTATTTACACAAGAAGGGGCTAACAGTGTCAGGAGAGTGGGACAAAAGGAGTTGTACTGCCAAAAGAGAGGAGGACAGGGAAATTTATTAATGGTGTTATAACTAATAGAATACCTTATGGTGGAAAAGAAATTTGAACATCCTGATCAGGGTATATGGAAATTAATACTCATTTAATTTGAATAGTGTGGAGAATGGAGTCTGAAACCATGAGACTTCTGTGTTTTTCTAGGGAGTATAATGCCATGTCGTAACAGCAGCAAGACTTAATGCCTTGTCAAAGAGAGTTTGTTACAGATTTCCAGACTCCAAAGCTGAACGAGACGGTCACTGAACTTCAGCTCATTCTTTATAAGATGTAATTAGCACTGGTGTTTCCAGACTGCAGCTGTTCTGACACTGATATATCCAGGGTTACAACTCTGGAGCACAGTTTGCTATCAGACAATGGATACAGCTAGAGGAAACAGATAATAATTTTTTTTAAAAAAAGCACTTTTCTCATAGGCAAAGCCTTGTTTTGGAAAATTTCTCACTTCAGGGAAAAACAAGCAAAAGATCTGGCTGAATATTTCTTGTCTATTTTGACTTTTCAAAATGTTAACTGGACTAACTTCTATACAAATGGAAAAGTTCAAATTGTAAAAATTGTTTTGAGGTTGTTGAAGCATATTGTTTTATGTCAAAGTACACTTTTGATTGGAGAAAAGGAAGATTAGCATTTGAAAATTTTGAAACTTTGACTTTTCATCCCAGTTGAGAATAAGGTTCTTCTAAATTTCAATAGTTTTCCCATGGTGAAAAAATTGTTCAAATATGGAAAAGAATAATGAGGTTGACAGATTTAGTAAATAAGTCCTTCAACAGTATATAGTCATCTACTGAAATTGGTCATCACTGAATTAGACTCATTAAGACTCATTCCACCATTATCCAGAATTACATTATCTTTATCCCCAAAAAATTGCAGAGAAAAAGGTTATGCCATTTTTATGGAACCAAGTTAAAGTATAGAAAGTAATATCATTGTGCAGATACTTATACTCTTTAATGACCATACTAAAATTCTCTAAGTGATCAAAGTTATGAACTCTTTATGTGCCAAGAGATGAAAACAGCTCAGTAGAATGTTTGAGCCATTTTGATGCACCAACTGAAGAAAAGCTGCTGAAAAACATTAAAGCAGCTGCTTGAGGAAGGTGAATAGGGATGAAGACAGAGTATATTGATAAACACATACCATAGAGTGAGTGAATGGATTTATTATTTAACTTTATAGGGTTATAAGCTTGTTATTAATTCAGTAAAGGGCCTGGGCATCATTGCAGGCAGCTCAGTGGAAACTACAGCTCAGTGAGCAGTCTCAGTCAAATGAATAATCAGGCTGCGTGAATGCAGGGTGCAGAAGGTGATTATGCCTTTAGAATACTGGAGACGATGCAGACCTCCTTTCTCTCCCTCAAAGGAGAACTTGAGTTTGGATTAGAAATTCAGAGAGGGCTGGTGAGAAGGAACAAGTGCACAGAGCAATTTCCCATGAAGAGAGACTGAAACAACTTGATTTGTTTACCTCAGAGAAGGGGTAAATGAAAGTGTATGTGCTGAAAGTAGTTAACATTTCACACACATGCTCTAGCAATAGAATTAGGATGACAAAATCAACCACTAGGAAGTTTGAAAATGCCAAAACTAATAATACTTTAGCAGATGTGCCCCAAAAGAGAGAGAAATAATACTAAGAAAAATTGTTTGTACAGAGTTGCTTAGTTGCTCACTCAGAGGTAAAAGATTTCATTCTTTAAAAATATGTTTTATTTCGGGTCAATTTTTGCAATTTAGAATCTTCTTATGATATTTACATTATGAGAACTCTTTCTAACGGTATTTTTACACTCATCAGAGACTTATTTATTTTGCATAATTGATAAATGGACCATAACCTGCCACAAAGTCATGATTCATGTTCTTGCAGGAAATTAGCAGTTGGGACAACTTGAAATCAAATGTACCTCTAGATAATACTGGAAGCGGAAATACTTATTTTCAAAATGCTCACCTATAAAAGAGTTTTTCTAGATGTGTTTTAGTCTCTTTCATTTTTTTTTCTCCTCTTGATTGCAGCAGCAACAATTTTAAAGGTTACAAAATTTTGATACATTCCTTCAAAATGTCAATATTTCATTAGCTATATATTATATATAGAGACAGTTATATAAATACAAGGAGGGTATATAAAGTACAAACATTTTTCATGAGTGCAACCAGCTTTGAGTCATAAAAATAGTCTGCCAGCATGTTAACCAGGGAAAGTAATCCAGTCCTGATTAGTAGCTTAAGCTAGTAAGAGATGGAAACATTAAGCTTCTACCATACAGTCAATTTTGAATGGCCAATGACTATTCTTTACCTCAGATCTTTCAAATGAAAACAGCATAATTCCCATTGGGTAGTTCCAATATTTTTTGAAAGAATTCTAAGATGTAATGTGTAAAAAACCAAAAACATAAACACAAACAAGATAATGGAGATAACTGATAAATGACTAAACTAAGTATCATAAGATAGATATTACAATATTTAGATAATATATAATTACATCTTTATATTATACAAACATATTTATATTTATGTCAAAGTCTACTGATATGGTGACTATGTGAATAATAAGATTTAAACATATCTTACATCCTACTGTTTTGGTAGATACAATTTGAATTGAATAAGACCTACAAATGATATCATGTTTTACATATAATTTATAAAATCATTGTTTGTGAAAATAAATGACAGGGTGAAGGTCTTTTTATCACAATCTGTCATTTGTTTTTTACAGCAGTACTACAGAGGCGATCATCTTTACAGTCTTGCAGAATGGCGACCTTTTGAAAACTGACAACTTCTTACTAGATTAGCATATAAAATATGTTTTCCTTACAGTTATGCCATTCCCACCCCCACAATATCTCAGTTATATACTTATGGATAATAAATTATCTACACAGGAGATAATGGCTTGTGTCTTCACACATACAGAGTCTATTTGCTGATTGCACTCTGAATACTCAATGATGATTGTGTCAATCTGCATTCCATACTTCCTATTGTTGCATCTAACTACTTATTAAGAACTGAGTTTAAATTAATTCTATTTCAGGCACAGTCTGCTGTAGAATGAAGCTTGAAAGGGAAAAGCCAGTGGTACATGCAAAGTGCAATATTCTCCTACATATGGTCATCTTTTTTCAACATAAATTTGCCAACAATCAAATTAGACTTCTGCATCTAATTCAACAGATCATTTCAGTGGATTGAATCAGTATATTTTAATTTTAAAAGTAGTTGTTCAAAAGATTTTCATGGCAGCTGAGTATTCAATACTGCTTTGTTTCATCTGAGTATTAGAAGTAAGAGATTAAACTCCATTCTTATTTGGCCTGAATTGTTGTTATTTTTAATGTAAAATACATGGCCTCCTAAAAGAACTAATTCCAACTGCAGTAATAGAATTTCATAATTCATAATAGGCAGATAAGAATTTATTTCTTACCCTAATTAAAGAAGGTCTTAAACTGCTTTTTCAAATAAGTGTAACATCAAAAGTGACTATATCTTTTTCATGTAATGTAAAACTAGTAAAGGGATAGTAGATGAGACACCAAGTACTAAAATAAAAATTTGGACAGAGCAACTTGATATCCTAGAATTCTCAAAATATAACTGTTTGAAATAGGTATCACAGTAAATAAAGTAAATAAATATTTACAATACAGGAGAATACTTAACAATAAAAACATTTATTATTTGCTTTTTGTCCATGAATAAGTCACAGCATCCATTCAATTACTTTGTCATAACCTTCACATGAAAAACCCTGAGGAAAGACTGGATTAGCATGTATATTTCCAGTTTCCACTTAGACTGGTAAATTAAGAGTGCACTAGCCCAAGAACCCTTCCTTAGTCATGGAGTTTCAGAAGTATGGCTTATCTGAATGAGTAACTGAGATGGGATCTGTATCCAAAGGAACTTACTCATTTTATTACACGAGGAGAGTGCCTACTGGCTTTATCATATGTAAGAAAAAATGATAAGCAAAAGGGAAAGGAAAAACATAGCCATCTTGACTATATGCCAAAATGAAATTGTTCCTAGAGACCAAATTGGATTTTTTTAATACCACAACTATTAGTAACTATCCCTTCTGAGTCCAGTAGTAGATACCGACTTGCTTTTCCAGAGAATGACAGTTCTTTCTCTTCTATATTTCTTTGTTTTGGGTTGTTTCCTTGAATGATGCTAAGCTTCCTATAACATTTTGCTAGGAATCTATTATGATCCCACTATTTTCATCTTTTACTCTTTCACCATCATTATTTCTCCATTCCCTACTGTAGTAATAAAATATTCCATTCCTATTTTTAAGTAAACTCAGGCCTCTTTCATGATCCTCCTTTCGTAGTGATGTCTCCTTCTTCCACCAAATGCCATTGGGCTTTGAATGCCACAGGTTTGCTCCTGTCTCTTCCACTTCTCCAAACTAAAGCAAAGTGAAACTTTTCATTAATGTGAGTCATCTCAAAATATTGCTAGAAATGTAGAGAGCTATAGTTCATAGTCTTCTGTACATCCCTGAAAATCTGTTAGTAACACATGACCTATGAATATTTGGATACCTAAATTTCATGGCAGTGCAACCTAGGTATCAGTGAAAGTAGGACTGCTGTGATCTGTGAGAAAGCACACATAAATAAGGAAGGAATAATACATCTCTATAGTTCAGCAACATTGGGTGGATGGAGCTCTGTGGTGGAGAGTTAAAAAGCATGTAATTTGAATATGTAGTGTCTGTATCACAGACTAGATTTTCCATGGGCAACCACAGAATTCACCCACATTATGTCACTAAGTTGGTATTTTGAAACAAGCCTAGAAAATTCAAAAAGTGATATGGATTTCAGCATGAAAAGTAACAATAATGTGTACCAAACTAGAGAGTATTTCTGTAACTTTCTGGTAAACTTGAAAGACATATTCCGCCTGAAAGAAACAGAAAAAAAAGTAAAATTTAATACCACATAAGCTTTTTAAATGTTTCCTGCTACTAGTAACAACAGTGAAGTACTACTTTCAGCATCAATGCATATGACTGCCTAGGGAATAAAGAAGAGAAGCCATTTCAATAATATTTTTACAGAGCTGTATAATGTTACGCATAAATGTGATCTGCAAAATCTTCTGCTATTACTAAGTCAGCAGTATGCCAGTTTCTATTATCTCTGTTATGGTCATGTATAAAAGCTTTAATCAAGGATAAATTTCTAATTCCCTAGAGCACTGTAAACCCATCCATACTTAAAAATCAGCTGTTTGACTAATAAGGTACCAGTAGGCATAACTACTGGCAAAGTTCAACTAAATTAATATGTGATATTTTAATCACAATTAAATTTAATTTTGTTCAATGTCGCGCAAACACAAATCATGGGGTTTTCTTACATAAAGAAACTCAGATTTCAGGCACTACTTGATGCAAGATACATAAGCAAATTATTCTGTACTGATACATCCAATATCTTTAAGTGGATCTATATGTCTGTCTGTAAACACCTGTGGAAAAATAATAATGTAATTGAAGAGATGCGGATGATGCCCTATGAAACAGGCAAATCTACAAAGACACTAAAAGAGCAATGAATGAACACTTGCATAACAAAGACTGGACGATAGAAATTAGATAAGAAAATAGATAAGACCAAAAAATATACGTCAGACAGAACAGTGGTTATGTTTAGCCTGAAGTGTCAAAATACAGGAGGAGAAAGACTGGAAAACAAGTCTGGTTAAGAAAAACTGCTGAATATAGATAGAGGAAGTAAAACAGCTTCAGGAGAAATGACCACATACAGATAAAACTTCTGAAAATATTAAAAAGCCTAATAACTCTTTGAAAGCAATTGTAAGGTGTTAAAATAGAAATTGGATCATTGCATTTTTAAGGTTGGAAAAGACCTCTCGGATTTCAGATCCAATGCTTTAACCTAGCACCACCATGTTCACCACTAAGCCATATCTCCTAGTGCCACATCCCTTTCCAGGAATGATGATTCCACCACTTCCATGGGCATCCTGTTCCAATGCCTAGCTCTTTCAGTGAAGAATTTTTTCCTAATATGTAATCAAAACCTTTTGTGATGAAACTTGAGGCCATTTCCTCTCATCCTGTCGCTTGTTACCTGAGGGTAACTGGAAGATATTGGAAGTCCTGTGTTTTAAATGTTCAATATCTGATCCTATATATACCTTAGTTTCATTGATGTGTTTGATAACTGAAAAAACAAAAAGTAATTTAAGTGATAATACTATGTCATTACAAGCACATTTGCCCATAATCTTGTAGGAACAGCATTTATGCTAGCATAATCCTATTACAGCATTAATGCTTATCCAACTGATCTAAAAGTAGGAAGTAAAACCAGAGTTTGGGAAGTTGCTAAAATTGTTAGTGTACATTCTACATTGTAGCATGAGGTAAGATGGGAAAAATCTAAGGAGAAACTGAAAAGCTGCATCATCAGTTCAGAAATGCTTTTAAAGCTTCTAGTGAAGCCAGATCTACACCTTTAATACAATTTGACTTTGTGCCATATTCATTTTCTGTATGACAAATACTCAAACTCATCTGTAAGCAGTGTAGAAGGATAAGGCAATGACACAAGCCATGTAGAAAAACATGAACTGTCATTTTGAGGAGACTTGTGTATGAAGGTAAAGAAATATTAGTAAATATATTCAAATAATATTATAATTTTCTGACTTTAAAGATTTAACAAAGAAATTAATCAGGGCTGCCTTAAAATTATTCACAAAATACAATATACTTCTTTATCAGATTTCATTTTCATATTTTTTCTGAACCAGTTTTGCAAAATTCCTGATGTTCATGATTTGCAATGAAATAACCTTTTAAAGTTTTCTAAAAAAAGGTGAAATGTGGGAGTTGCGATTTTTATTGTTCTGCAAATAGCAGTGTATAGTATACAATGGCTCTGAACTTCTAACTGATCATATGTTTTGTAGGCTTTGAAAAACTTCAATGAAAAAACCTCCTGAAAGCCACAAAAACCATTCTGATATTTTGAATTGGGAAAAATAAAAAGAAATTTTCAAATTTTCTAGTAAAAAATATAAATATGTTCTGATTCAGAGGTCTTGAAATGTTAAAGTCTGTATAATTTAATTGTGTTTTGTTATTTTCAATAAATATGATATACCATACTAGTATAATTAAGATTAACTTGAAAAAATGCTAGTTAAAACATATGAAGATAATTGCGACTAATCAAAAAAGCAATTATTCTGACTATTAAGTGAATACATATGCTTTAAATGTGTTTAGAATATTTAGTTAGAATATTTAATTTTGAATGTGCTGGGTTGTGTGAATAAAAGCGAATCACAGGGAGCACACCAGGAAAAGCACAGGCAGATGGGCACTGATGACCTGATGAGTAAAATGACATTGCAGAGCCAGCTTCTCCAAGGACCATCAGAGAAGGCTCACTAGACCATTGATCCCAGTGGAAACCCCACTGGGATTAGTCAGCTAAACTCTCTCCCTCCATAAGGACACCCATGCTGTCAGGGGTGGTTGCTTGAGTGGGTGTAGGACTCACTATTGATGCAGGAGGAAGAGTGTTTTGGGCAACTAAAGCTTCTGATACGGCTTTAAGGGACTATGGGAATAAGCAACACTTATTATGGGATGCTGTATTTGGGCTGGCTGGACTGTATTTAGCTTCCTCCATAGTGGCCCATATGGTGCTGTGGCTTGGATTTATGACAAAGTAAGAGCACTGATAAAACACAGGAGTTTTGGCTGCTGCTGAACATTGCTCTCACAGCATTAGGGTTTTCTCTTTTATTCACCCACCAGCAGCCTTCATTGCTGAGCAGCCAAAGTGGATCAAGTTCCTGCTGCTGATGTGAGTGCCGTGTCTGGTGGCATGGGTGCTCTCCAAGGCAGTGATTTCTCCCTGCGCTGATCTCCCTGCAGCAGGCTGTGTTAGCAGCACGGGTGCCCTAACAGGAATGCTGGACACTGGCTGGACCTGGGGACACGGAGCCACACCAGCCTCAAGGCTGTGAGGCTGGGACATGAGGCTCACTCGAGCCCTGAAGTCCCCCAGACATGGACTCTAGCGACTTAAGGTCCGTCTTAAGGTGACTTAAGGTCTCTTGATTGACACACCCAAATCAGGGGACACTACTGTACCTCTGGCAGTGCAACTGTTCACCTTGATGTCCCCGGCGCTCTTGGGTATTCTAGAAATGGAACACCACCCTTTTACAGTCTTCTCTCCTGAACCTGATTTAATTTCCTTATTTAGGTACCGCTTACAGATAATACAGTCTCCTCTCTGACCTGTACAGCAAGTTCCTCTCAGCTTCAGCTGATGTGGCAACTAAAGATTTCCTCTCTGCCAGGGAAAAAATCCTTTGTTCCTTCCTTGAATTAACCTCTGTTTTTAGAGGTCTTCCGCAGCCCTTTGTGTGTTTCTTCTTTGTCTTAAATATTTTCCCTTTCTTGTCTTCTAAGTCTCTGAAGAGAAGTACTATTTCAGTACTATTTCAGGTGCAAGGTTTACACATTTATTTGTGGACGTTCATCATCCTATCTGACAACCACTAGAGATGGCAGTCACATCACTGTTAACTGAATTACTGTCACTGCTAGAAGTCCAGTGCAGGAACCAAGGGCAGTACCATGGCAGAAACTTGAATGGGACTCTTAATCACAACATTTAAAATAAATGGGGAATTTGTTGAACTCAAAAATTGGGTTCTGAATTTGATTGTAACCTGCACTTACTCATATCATGCTGATAGCTGGAAAAATTTACTAGCAAAAAACGCATTCTAAAAAGTATATGTATAGTACAAGAAATCTGTGGCTTTTTAGAGAGAGAAATTAAATTCCTATTCCAGGAATTACAATATTGCCATTTTAAACAAGATTGTAACTTCAGTCTAAAATTTGTATATGCTCAGTTAAGTTAATGATTTCCTATCCTATTTTTGCTTTAATAAAGAAAACCAGAAAAAATATATTTAGAAGGCAGTAGTAAATACCACTGAGAGTTGGAAATGTAATTTATGGTAAATTATGGGAAAGGTTTCCTTTGCAAAAGGAAAACTACTGAAATATGTTCAAACATTTTCAATCTTTCTAAACACTGTCCAGAACATATATCAAATATTCCATGTTTAGAAGGATTGCTTTTTGTGCTTGAAGATTTTTTTTTTTCCTGAACAGCAAATTAGGGTGAAAAATTTACTTTTTTCCTTATTTTGTTTCAATTTATTCTATTTTATTGAAGCCCAGAGTTGTTCAATTATCAACTGGATTTAGTCATTAAGTACCAGCAAATTCAGAAGAATGATAGCAGGTATTAGGAACAGATCTGAACTGATTTAAAATGGGCTGTAAAGTAAGTGAACCTCACGAGGTCATGCTGTTTCTGTGCTGAGTCTGATTCTCATCTGAAGCTATTTTTTGATGGATTTTTTATGACAGGAACAAACAAAGGCAGCTTGTCCAGTAGTGGAGCTGGAAGATACACATATTTCTATTCATACTTTGTGACAGCTGATTGGCAAAGGTTGCTTTTCTATGCAACACCGAAGTCCTATTGAAAAACTGTCAGGAAAGTTATACACTCTGTTCAAAAGCCTTATTGAAGTACTTTTCTTATATATTTTATTCTATATATCAAGAAAATTTTTGAGTTATTTATAAAATACATAGGTTAGGCTATCGATAGAGGTCATCAAATAGGATTAAGGATGCATGATCATAGATTATACCTTTCATAGATTTTTCTTTTTCTCCTGTTCAGAGATAGTGTGCCAAATGGCATTCTTCTAATGAAAAAAAAAAACCAACAAAATTAACCTTGTGTTTACTTCACTGTGTTGAGTCAGAATGAATATACAGGAGAAAAAATGGAATTACAGAGAGGGAGGCATTTGCTAATGTAATTAAAAATGCTTTGGTCATTGGGATTAGACATTAATGAATATAAGAAAATAAAGTGCTCAAAATACATTCTAAAAGCGAAACTTTAAACGTTTATGTATTTGCTTCTCTAAAACCAAATAGGCTTGAACTCATTCATGTCTCTATTAGCAGGCATCTACCTGCCCCTGCCAATCTGTAACACCTCTGTGGCCACAGTGCAGCAAGAAAAATGCCCACTAGATGGTAGTGGCATCACTAATTGCTGGTTCTTCATCTTAAAACTGTTTTTTTTCAATTGGGTTGATGCTTCTACCTTCAAGATCATAATTAAACCATGCTTTTTTAAAACCCAATTATAAGCCGACTGATAAATTTAACAGATAATGAAATTTCCATCCTGTTGGTAACCAATTTACTAGCACTTGTTGTTGGGCTAAAATTAATAAAAAAATAAATGTGGAAAAGGAACTGCAAAATTCAGAAATCAAAAAATGACACTAAATAAATATAAGAAAAAAAAAGGCAAAATCTTTCACTTTGAGTCAATTCAAGATTAAAGTATAATTTTCTATTACACCATGAGAATCATCAATTAGGGAATGGGTCTTCTCTAAAGTCTTCATTCCTTTACTGAATTATACTTTTCAAGACGCACTATGCTTCTTTATACAAAAAAAAAAAACAACACAACCAAAAAAATAAAAAGCTAAAACAAAAAGTTACTGTGATTTAGAAGAAAAGGTCATCCTGAAAAGCTCATGAGAAAATTGTTATAAGCTGCAATTTTCAAGAGACTCCTTGCCATTAAAGAGAGGAGCACTCTTTATAACTAAATGGTTTCAAACCGAAAATTTATAATAAGTTCAATAAATGGTAATGCTTGACATCCATCTGTTTTTCCAGACACAAAGTGGTTCAGCAGAAATGTATTCAAATTTTTTTGTACATAAGCAAATCTTGCCTATCAGGGAATCTTTTAAAACAACATTCCCAGACTGCTCTGGGGGATATCAGTCGTATGTTATGTACTTTGGCTTGTCTTAATGCTTTTCTGCCATTACCATTATATCATGCGTGTGTGCACTAGCTATCTTGCTTTTCCTTGCTTTGAAAAGGGTCTCTGAGCTACTCTAGCCTCTAACACAGCCTTTATAAACCTTTCTCAAATTGCTTTTTTTTTTCTTTCTGAAGTACTCCTATTCATAGCCCATTTTTTGAAAAAAAATCTATATTAATTTGTATCTTCAAGCAATCATATTAATCTGTTAATTTTAAATAAGCTTTTAGTAGCTTAGGGTTACTGCTTCTAGATTATTTGATGCTTGAGAAACTAAAAAGAAAGGAGCCCAGAAGTAATAGCAACAAGCTAGGTATTAATACCAAGGAGGAAACAAATCAAATTAAATATGTTGGGTCCATGCCTTGGGCATAGTCTGAATATCCTAAGTCAAGTAAAACTCTATTCACAAGTAAATCTAGTTCCCCAATGCATCTACGGATTAAGAATGGCTTCCTCTAGAAATTCCACTAATTGTTTCCTCAGGGAGGATATTGTTGTTTATATGAACTGTTATGTCTGCAGGCAGATATTTCCTTTAGTGGAAAAGACTTTAAGAAAACATTTCTCTTTCCCTGGCTATAGCTATTGAATATCATGAAAACAGAGTCTGGTAATCTATCCTGCCAACTTTTGTTATGCTTAATGCTCATTTCAGGCTGATTTATGCATTTTTTCCGGGGTACAACACTTGGACACAATTAATTCTCCACTAAACATCCAAGATAGCTTCACATGGTTTCTACCCTTGGAAAGCATACAAAACCTAGCCAGGAGATGCAAAGCCTTCAGACTTCAGCTGAAATATCTGCAGTCTGCAATTTGTGAAACAATTTAGTTTCCCTGAAACACTGAGAAATGTGGGTAGTTCCCTGTAACCATGAGCACGCTTTGCTGAGTTTCTCTTTTTGAGAAAAGTACAACTCATCATTATCAGCTTTTTTGTATTTATATTATTCTGTTTGCTTTTCTGTGATTTAGGTGGTCAGAGGATACCATCTGGTGGATTTCAGGGGCCAGTTCCAGCTTCATATGAGGCTGCTACTGCTCTAGGTTCAGCCAGTGGCAAGGCTAAACATGTTGCCAATAACACACAAAAACTGCTAACAGAGTTCACCACACAGACCAGCAGAGAATAAACTGGGTATTTGACCAGTGACATATGTTCTGCCTGAATGCCTTTTCCTCTCTCAAATTTTAACACAGGCGGTGAAAATAAAAGACCTGGTAGTTCATCAAAAGCATCCTTGGACTTAGGCAGATGTTTAAGTCTGAACTGTGATTCTTAATTCTCTGCTTAATTCCTGACTAATTATTGAGGTCCAGAAACTCAAATAGAAGCCCAGTTTCCTTTGGCATCTGTGTTCCATTAGTGTAAATGACCCTAATGTTTCAGACCTAACTCTGTGGAGCATCTTGTCTCCTAGATGGTGTCTAAATATATTTCAGAGCTACAAACTGAACGGGAGAATGCCTATCTACCAAAGGAGAGTAGAACTAGTAGTTGTAGTAGCTGTTGGATGGAATATAGCTCCCATGGAATCTAAAGGATTTATGTTAAACTGCTGGCACGTCAGTGACTACAGCTCTCACTCAGGACCACAGACAAACGTTGTTTTCCCCTTTCCCTGGGGATGTAACTTCAAGCCACCTGCATCCCTGATCAGAAGGTAGACTCCTCCTGTTGAAGCCATTTAATCCAAATAAAAGCCAGTTGGGCCAGGAGAACTGTTATGTGTTTTCCAATACCTATGGCAATCTTCTGGACTGTGGCATAAACCAAAGAAGGAAGCTCAAACCACATTAGCCTTAGCATGAGCTGTAAATTTTTCTGTGGCCCTTTTCTTTCTCTCAACCATGTCCTGAAAACAAAAAAGAGCTCATTTCATTTTTTTAAAAAAGTCACAGACCATAGTCTTAGGAAAAAGTTTCTGCAGACAGTCCTGCAAGGAAGCATTCACCTTGGTGAAATAAAGCACGCCAGTTCTAAAGAGAAAATTTGTAGAAGCTTGTTTCAACTTTTCTGTCTTGAGATACTCAATACCTAGACAGTCCAGTATTTTAATTTTCTTCAGGCATCATGCTGAGGGGTTTTATCCCTAACACACTAGTCTGGATGCTACTTGAAGAAGCAGGAACTTCAGAATTACGTATTTAAAGTCTCTGCATTGTGGTACACATACCTTTTTCCAGACTATAGCCCTTTGATCTTTTATTATATAGAGAATGTTCTAGTCTGAGACATTAGTTGATTCATTTTTTTTTTTTGAGTGTACAAAGAAAAATGTAAATTCTATCCCATAGTGATCAGGTTGGAATTTCTCAAATTCCAGCTGCAGGTTTTAGATAGCTCTACATATAACTGAAAAACCTGCTGCCACAAAGAAAGGCTGGTCATCTCAGGAATTTATTCTAAATATTTCATAATCCAGGAAAATTAACAGGGAAATTAAACAGCTTCATGTAGCAATTTCTACTAAACAACATTACAATATATCATGTGCTAGAGGCAGAGAGAGTCAGTTTTGTTTTAGCTTGTTTGGTGAGAGGTGGGTTTTGTTCTGAGTTTCCTTTTTTTTTTTTAAGGATCTCTTCTCTCATACACAGACAGATTAATGGGTGGTGTTTTCTGGAAGGGAAGATTTTAACAATGAATATTAATATTTATAATAGTTTGATATTTCTAATTGAAAGATAATAACAAGTTTGAAATCTATAGGAAAGACAATTACAAGTTTGAAATATTTAGGATTTAATATCCTGGTTTAAGATTAGTTAAAGAACTTCATACAGAATTCAACCCCTCATTTTCCTGAGGATAGGAATGTGTATCTCCCACACTCTTCCCACATATATCTTAATGTTTATACTAATCACTGACAGCAGGGTATGTGCCAGCAACACTTTTTCAGATGGCTGTCATTTTAAGGTAAAATGAAAATATAGATCCCAGAAGCCACTAACACCCTCCATGATTATTCTTTTGAAAGCCCTCTGTGACGACAGTGCAATCACTGAAAGAATAGCAGCGGGGACTCTGAGTGACCTTGGGGACTCAATGGATTCCTGAGCTGTGATGACTTACTTAAATAATTCTTACTGGCTTTCTCTTATTGCCATAGAAGAATCTATGCTCTTCTCCCTTCATATCACAGAGTATTGGAGCTCTGGAAACATAATGTGTACTGAAGACCTCACTGTGCTTTGTGGGCTTGTACTGCTTTTTGTTTGGTTTCTAGAACTGTTAAATATGGGAAAAATATTTTCATATTTAAAAAGTACTTCTGGACTCATAAATGAGGGAAAAAGGTGGAAAATTAATCCATTATTGGGAAAAAAATAAGTGAGAAATATTTTCTGAATTATTCTAAGTGCTCCAAATTCAAAAAGTGAAAGAAATAAACTCACAATTTATTATTTCATTAATACTTCATGACATTGCAGTAAATTTCCTTAATTTTTTTATGATTTCTGAGCACTTTGAGGTATAAATACTAAATTATGAGATACAGGGTATCAACTCTAAGAATTTCACACACGTGGTTGTCTTCAAATCAGAAATACAAAATAAAAATTAATTTTCCAGAAAATTTAACGGAAAGTTTCATTTTTTCTTTTTAAGTTATGCTTATCCAACTGCAAGTATTTTCCATTAAATTTTCAGACTTTATTTCAAAACAACTGTAAAAGAAAGATGATGTTCCACATTTTTGTACCCCCTTTCCTGTTATCAATACTTGACAAAAGACTGTGATCATCAAATATCATTGAATAATTCAACACAGAACCTTGTTTGGGGTAAGAGAGTGTCAGTTTCTGTCGTTGATAATTATGTGGATATAATGCCAAGAAGACTAGAGAGGAATGTTTTGCAGCCCAGATTGGCAAATGGAATCTGCAAATTGTTGCACCATGGGAAACCTCTATGTTTTATAGAGGGCTATCAGTGATTGATGTTTTTAAAATGTGAAGCTTTGCAAAGTTGAGACAGGTCTTTCAAATATGTTTTTCATCTATTATAGGGAGTATAAACTTAAAGAAGGGAAGTAGACAAAGGAACAGATAAAATATGTTGTTTTCATTTATTTTCATTTTAATTTTCATTGTGAAATGCACATGTATTAACATGAAAATAAATGAACATGAGATAACATAAATTAACTCAAGTAGAATGGAACCCAGACCTCCTTTTTCAGAAAAAAAGAATCTCTAAAAAAAAGAGGATAGGCTGGCAATTAGCAAGAAACTTTAGTCATAGACTTTTTTCCCCTTGCTTATATCTGGCATTTTTTAAATCTACTTTTTTTAAGCATCCAGTACTAGTTACCTTTTAAAAACAGCATAATAGAGTGTGTATTAACAGATGATGGGGTGATTGTAACACTTAGGGGCCATCATATTGGACTGGAAATTCAGATTGTCTGTTTGGGTAAATATTATTTTCTCCTAAAGAAATATTCTTCACACTTCTCTGGAATTTCTTTCATGTTTGGGATCTGAAATTACTGGAGTGTATAAATAGGATTATCCAGATTTTTACAGTCAGAGAAACTGGGGCACTATGTGGGTAAATGGCTTGCTTAGCTTATGGCAGAGTGGAGAATTAAAACATTTTCCAACAGTTAGTCTGAGTAGCAAATATTATGTCCTGTGATTGTTGCCTCTTTTGGAATTTGTTGAGTTGGGATTTTTTGACTCCATTAGTATTAATTCCATTTTTGTTATAGTAATAGTAGATATGATAGCCCAGTGCCTAGTTTGTAGTGAGTTGCAAATTACTAATCCAATAGACATTTATCAATTTTTTTTTATATGTAAAGAGTTAGTTTTTGGTTATCTCATCTACAGAAGAAATAAGTAGACCTGAGAAGCAGTTTCTGATTAACAGTTGCATACTATGTTATTTGACTGCTCACATATCCTTAAAATTAAAGGAAAAAAAAAAACAAACAAAAGCTTCAGTTTTCATCTGTATTGGCTAAAAGAGTTATCTTGCTTTAAGTCATGGCTTGTATATTCCTGTCTATAGGACAAATAAAACAAATCAAACAAATAAGAGAAATAACTGGAAATTCAGTTCATGTTAAAGGTTTGTGGTTTTCTAGTTTATATTACTTGTTAAAGAAAGAATAACACATAACTCTTTTAAATGTTTTCAAAAAATGTAAGCGAAAGGATGTAACTGATGTTATTCACAAAAACGTCTATGTTCTACAATGTCTCACAGTGCTAGAAAACTGTAAAGCTTTTTCTTCAACCAGGATGTTAGAACATACTATCAAAGCAGTTAAATAATTGTTAAACCTTAGAACAAAAGGACTGTGCAGACAAGTGTGGAATTCAGATGTGCAGAGGGGAAAAAGAAAAAAAGGAATAGGGAGACTTGATAAGTGAGTGCACCTGAGCAATTAAGCAGGTAAAAAAAGTAGACTCAGTCAGCTTCATATAGAGACAGAAAAAGACATAAGCTGATGTATTATTAGTGTAGGGAATAGTATTTGGGCAGTTTACTCTGCTCCTTTCCACCCTCAGTCTAGCAGCCACATTTAAATTACTCTATCACTTTGCTGGACCTGGGGAATTCATGCTTCCACTGAAGTGTTTTCTCACTTATATTCTCTGACTCCAAAGACTACCTTTTACTCAGATAGAAGCTGCAATACTTTTTCATTCCCCTGAAGTCTTCATTTTTTGTCCAGGACACCCAGTGTCTTAGGAGAAGTAAAAAGTAATTCTGTGTACAGAAAACCTTTGTGAATAATTTGCTTGAATATTGTCAGGAGCTGAAGTCAACCTATTCTTGTTCATGACTACATAAATTTTGATTTTCATCAGTTTTAAAATCCAAAATACGTAAATCTGCTTTAAGTTATCAGATGTGGGATTCCCCTGTGTACCTGTTTTATTTGGCCAGTTTTATTTGGTTGGACATTAGCCAGCAATGAGTGTTCACAGCCCAGAAGGACAATTGTATTCTGGGCTGCATCAATATAAATGTGACCAGCAAGTCAAGAGAGGTGAAGCCCCATCTGGAGTGCTGCATCCAGCTCTGGGCTCCTCAGCACAAGAAAGGCATGGACCTGCTGGAGAACATCCAGAAGAGGGCCATGAAAATAATCACAGGATCACAGAAAGGTTTGGGTTGGAAAAGGCCTTGAAGTCATCTAGCTCCCTAGAGATAAGAAGAAAAATTCAAGAATGATTTAAAAACAGGCAAGGACTGTGGTCTACATTTTTATATAAGACTATATTCTCATTGTAGTGATGTCTCCATTGCTGTTTAAGACACATTGGGTTGATTTGATTTTCTGGGAAGTAATTACTGCATTTTCAATGCCGGACATAATTGATCAATGTAAAACCTGTAATTGCTTTTGTAAATTAAGGCTCCCACGTGGAAAATTAGGACAAAGAGGTTAGGAATCTTCAATTCTGGCCATGCAAGAGATGCATCACACTAGGCAGGTCTTGGAGATTTAGCTGCATCTTGCTGTGGTTCTCTTAGAGTTCCCACAAAGTGCTTTTTTTTGCCAGGGAAAGGAATGTATGGATGGGAACTTTTGTGCATCTGATATCATTCTGATATTGGATTAAAATATGCCTGGATCACTTACATGGGCCTAGGTACTAAGATGTGCTCATGGATTGTACTCTAAATATAGCCCATCTGTCCTAAAAGAAGCCACTTCTCCATTTTGCAATTCCATCTGTTTGATGGTGCCTCATTTGAATTCAGTTGAAATTTTCTGGGGACTTTCCCAGCTGAGCCTGATAAAATGTTGGCAGACATTGGTGAGAACTTAAGTATGCAATGAGTTAATAAGAGATCCATGGTGATTGAGATAAAATGATCCTTTGGCCTCTATAAGAACACTGCTCCCTTGTCTGTACCGCTGCACCACTATATTTTATTAAAATAATATTAAATTTTCTCTGGTTTATTGCTGGAGAGTCAGTTAAATAATCTCAAGTGTCCTTAAATGATAATTGATCTAGCTGCTTGGAAGTGAGTTTGGTTGATTTAGCTGCATGATGTCTCTTTCAAGCTCATTTCTTTGAGCATGGGATAAAGATTTCATAGCTGATCTGCACTTGGTTTCATAGTGTATTTGTCTTAAAAATGTAATTTTTTATCTGTATTTCCCCAGCTCAAATATTCATATGGGCTCTTTATTTAACAATATCCCTGACATTAGAGGAGGAAAATATTCACTTTAAGAAAGAATGAGATAGAGACAGAATGCTCTAAATTAGTACTATGTGGCTGAAAAAATTACATGGAGAGGAATACTCTGTTAATTGGAAAGCCTGTGGGAATATTCAGCCAATGAAATCCAGTGATTGACTGCATGCTGCTACCTTACTAGACTTAAATAGATGTTGACTCATTGCAACAGTGGTCATAGCAACAGATCATTCCACTTAGAGGGGAGAGGGACATAGAGCAATACTGTGCTTGAAATATATTTATGCTTAAACAGACACAGACACACAGAGAGATATAGATATAAACATCTAAAACATGCTTTCCAAGAGCCATATAATCATTTTACAACCTGCTAGGAACTTTGCCCTAGGCAATACTTGTAGGCTACACACTCAAGGGTATAAAATGAGAATTGAACCGTTTTGCTGCAGCATTTCATATCCTGACTGTGTTCTGCTCAATCTTTAAATCAATTGTAGATTAATCATCAAGCAAAGTATATGAACAGAATTATATGAGAGTAGGTTAATA
Source organism: Tychaedon coryphoeus (assembly GCA_013398595.1). Classification (NCBI taxonomy): domain Eukaryota; kingdom Metazoa; phylum Chordata; class Aves; order Passeriformes; family Muscicapidae; genus Tychaedon; species Tychaedon coryphoeus. Next base: position 249,612 of record WBND01000574.1, on the reverse strand, counting down.
CAATTTATATTGATTGAAATATATGAGTTTTTAAGAGTGAAATCTGAACTTGTAAACAGAAAATTACTTATTTACTTTCACTCTAAGTTTTGCTGGTTTTTTTTTAATCAGAAGGGCTTGTAAGAATTGTACAAGTAACATGCCAAAGTGCCACCCACACAGTGATATTTTTAACATTCACTACCACAGGAACATAATGCCCTCATCATTGATGAGTTCCTGAGGAAAAGTGGTTCCAGGTGCCTCATTTATAACGGAACCAATTATTTTGGAGAGAATGATACAGTAGTGGAACCCCACTCTTGTTATTGGAATAATCCTACACTTAGCTTTTATACTTCACCTAGTTCAGATGTTTTGTCCCCTGTAGTATCTAAATAACTTAGTGTCTTTATTATTCTTGTGATAGTACTAACAACTCTAATAATTTATAATAACACCTTTTTACATCTAGTGATGAGAGAATATGGAAAAATGAATTGTTGGAAGACTCAGTCAGCATTTTCCCCATCATAGCTTGGACTATTGGACCATTTATTATCTGAGCTTCTGCTGGAAAATGTGGGTGTAAAATTTTTATAGGAATGTAGTACCTTTTCCCACTTACTATACAGGCTTTGCTTTAGCTGGACTGCTCCTAGCAAGTTCTTAAATTGCTGCCCAGAATCCTTGTTTCTTTCTAAAGAAGAACTGCCTCACCTTACTAAAATTAAGAAAGGAATATGTCAAACACATGCTTGGAATATTTATCTTTTAAGATAGAAATGCATATTGTGGGCCAAACTTCTATCCTATGAGAGCAAAAATGAAAAAAAAAAAAAAAGAGCAAAAAAAGAGAAGAAAAATGGATCTCTGTACAGAGTTTGCTTACTAATTATTCAGTGTGGATAAGTACAGCTGACTGCAGGGGTTGACATATGGTAACAAATACTGTGGTGTTTTTTTCTTATTAACAGCCCAAGAGATAATACTTCCCCTCAAACTCAGAGACTTACAGAATTCACTTAATCAGAGATTGAGTCCAGAAATTCCCCCAGAGGGAAAATGCCTCCTGGATAAAAAGGTGTCACTTCTTACAATAGTTGCCCTAATGTTTCTAATGAAATTTGAGACTGTATAGCTTAGTCAAATATAGTTTAAGTTTGTATACATAGAACTATACTATATAGAGGGAATGTAAAACATCTAGAATGATAATTTATAGCACATATAAAAAATTTAAACAAAGCTTATTAAAGACTATTGCTATTAATCCATAAAGATTATTATTTTACTTATGCATTTTTAGTATGCAATCCTATATATTTTTATATCTGAGGTCACTTTATCATAATTTATAAAATCTCTTTTAATGAATCCTGATTAGTTAAGATTAAGAAACTTTTGGAAATGGGTGCTGGCAAGTCTGAGAACAACTTTAAATCATTAGTTTGTAATATGAATTTATTTGGCAAATTTCTATAATCTGATGCTATGGATAGAAGCAAGTGCAAGAGAAACCAGTTACCTTAATCTGTTGATAGAAGATGTTCTATGATTACACTGTGCAAACTTACACTACAGGAGCTGGGAAATGACAACAACATCTCTAAAGTCCCCTTGATATTCAGACCAAGAGCTTCCAGAGATTCTGAAAAGGAACTTGGAACCAGTGCTCACAGGTGGGAGTCTAAAGAATCTCTCTGTGTCCCTGCATACATCCTGTTATCTTAAAGGTAAGTTCCAAACCCAGTATCCAGGATTAGGGTGCACTTTTAAAACAGTTGAACCTCCTTTCCAATCGTGCCAGTTTTGAAAACTACAAGCTGCTAGGCATTCAGATAATACTAGCAAGCAATCATGCTTACTTTTTCTGAATAATTGATTTTTAATGTATCTTAATTGTTCTGTATCAAGAACTTAATTTTATTCCACAGAATTATTTATCAAAGTTATGTCTTCATGTAGAATAGCTCTATCCATTTTCAGATATAGTATCTGAAATGGCAAAATGCTTAAATGATAAAGTGATAAAATTATAAAATTAAGTGGAAAAAAACCCTCTAGTGTTCTAAACACAGTGATAAGTAAAAAATACCATTGGTAGAACATGAGTTGTATCTTTCCACAGGGATGGTAATTTAGAAGAAACTGTGTTGAAGAAAACAGAATTAGAATAAAATAAAGAGTTTGAGAAATCAGAAGTTGGTTAAACCCGTGAAATGAAAATAGATGAAAAATCTCAGATTTCTCTTTCAAAGTAAAAGCAAAATACAGAATTAAGTTAGTGAATATGTTGTGTGGGGTAGTGGTACCAAGAGCTATGGTGGTTTTATGGACATATGAAAAAGTTCTACAGTACAGTAAAGAAGATGTGCAGTGATTGAGGGATACAACCATGCTATGCAAGCTAAGCCAGTTTATTACACTAATGGCCAGTATTTGCAGTTCTCTAACATCAGTACAAAATTTTCCACTCAGACCCCTTTGCCTCTGTTCCCATAGCAACACAATCTTTTGGGTTATCAAGCCCCTGCCACATTCTTGCGTCAGCAATGTCCTTTTTACATCTTCTGTCGTCAGAAGGTCAGAGCGACCAGGCACGATGTCTTCGCTTCTGTTCCTGCCTGGAGTTTCTCTCTCACTTGGTTTCCACTGCACCAGGGCCTGGAGGTGCTACCCAGCTCAGCTTCTCTAGCTGTCTGACCTTCCACAAAGATGTATTCTTTTTCAAGAAATTGCTCAAGCAAGATAGGACATATGAAAAATGAGGATACTCAAGAAAAGCTGGTTGCTAAATATTCAAAGTAGTACTTGATAGTAATTTTTATTTGCAGATTTTTGGCAAAACACAGAAGGAACAGGATGTGTCACAGGACAGTTGCACAAAGATTTCTTTGTAACAACATTTGTAGAAACTAAAAAACATCTATTGCTGAGCAACTGTTCTTCAGTGGCCTGTTAATTTGAGGCCAGACTATCTCATTATTAAATTACAAGGTATAAATCTAATTTGGAAATGATACTGCATGGTGATAAGGATAGGGATGTATGTTTTCTTCATTGAGGTAGGGACTGCATATGTCTGGACAGAATACACCCCAACAGAGGAGACCAAAGAGCATTGTAATCTCCATTATTCAGCAATGAAGTCCTATGGCAGAGTTTGGATTGTTTTCCAGAAGTGTCTTTATCTTTCACTGACTCTCAGATAACAGGTTTGCATGAATTTTTACAGTCAACTACTTTGAATAAAAATACTACATCAAAAGGACTCATTGTTCAATCCTTTGACAAAGAAATTGCAGCAAAAGTTCTGATGATGTGAAACTAAACTTCTTAAAAATATTTCTCTCTTATGGTAGATAGGGACCTGCCCAAAATTTTAGGCAAGCAATTGGAACACATGGTCAAAGGACAATATATGATGCAGTACTAGGATATAGTTTCAAAAACAGGAAGAAGCACTTTTTCTATTTGAAATTCTCATGCATTCCTGCATCATGACAATGTACTAATATCACCAAACATATTCATTACACTGCAAAGTAAGACGTTCATACATCATAATCTAAAACCCTATAATCTGTAGAAGTATGATGATTTATATGATTTGAGAATAAAGTCACATAAAACTTAATGTGAAAAGGTCTCCATTTAAGCAACAGCTCATTGTAGATTCAAAAATAATCTAAGTACAGCCAATGAATATAATTATCTTCCTAATCTAAATGCTATAGAAACTGCAGGATATTTCCAAATAAGACAAAACTTTAATTTGTTAAAACCCCCTAAATCTCCTTGGTTTTTATCTCCAGATTTTAAATATTATATTTTCATTTTTAGAGATATTCAGAATTCAGAGATAAGTACTTGATAAAGCATTAGCAAATGAGAATAGAGAATAGCACTGCCAAAGGCAGGTTCTTGGATTCTGCACTGCACAGTGTAAACTGGCACATTCTCCTGGGGATGGTGTTTACTGAACTACATGGGGAGAAGTTATATATGTTAGTAGTTAAGGTAATTTAAGGGAAATCCTATGACAAGTATAGAAGAGTAAATTCATACAGTTCATAGCTCTACTCACAGCTGCTTCTTTGAAAGGGAATATACCAATTTTTTGTTTACCCCTAGCTCAGTCTTTTGCAGATTTTATTCAAAACCAGTTGCTTAGAGATGTGGAAGAACAGGACCAGACTTTAGAGACTAGGGTAGAATTATTCTGCACATTGAAACAAAACAACCAAGTGATTCTCCAAGTAATTGCATTATGCATGGAGCTCTGAGACATATGTAACCTTGGCAGATAACACATTATCTAGTAATTTTTCAGCAATAAACAATAAACATGAAGTATCACTCCTCATTCAAGTAGTTCATAATGTACCAGTGCTTCAAGCTGATGAAATAATCACATTATCAAAGTCAGCTATCAAAAAATCATGGTATTCTCCTTCATTAATGGATAAAGCTGAAGGCAACTAATTAATGCATGAACCCATCTAAGTAGCTGGTTTTATTTGTTTTTCCAGAACATCTGTACTCTGAAATTCACTTTTAAAAAAGCAGATATAACCAAGTCTTTGTAGACCTTTTTTTTTTTTCTGATTGCTGGGGTTTTTTTAATACAATGCATGCTGCAGTCTCCAGCCTCTCTCCAGGTTCTTATGTGCATTATAACATCTAGAAACAAAAATTCAGATATGTCATAATTTTCCAGTAGAATACCTAATTATTTTTTCAAGTGTAAAAGCAATAAAAGAAAATAAAAATCAATTTATTCTGCTAAAGCAGAACCATGTAAACTGTTCTTCAGTCCTCAGTTTATACTATATAGAAAGCCCCTCATCTCTTTAAAAACAAAACCAAGAAATATTTTTATTCCATGAAGAAGAACAGTGATACCGCCAAGCTGTTTTTGATTTACAGAACTTTGCAAGTCCTTACTTCTGGGAATTATCCTACAAGTAATCCCTCACCATCTGATTGTAATGATGACAACCAGATATATGATCATAGATGTTTTAGATCTTTTTACCACAAAACAAATACCAAAAATTCTTGCCAGACACCCTCTCTGAGATCATCACAGGCCATGTCAGCTAGTTACTTTCCTTAAATCACTAGCATTATTTAATTGTCAGCTGTCCTATGCAACTGTACTATATAGGATAAATGGGATAACACAGAGGATTGGTGAATTTTGATAAATGCTATATGCAATGGTAACACAGAATAATTGTTATTATAGCATTCAGTATTTGCCACCATTAAACTTTATATCAACTTGCAATGGTACAAGTGAGAGATTACTTGCATTCTCAAAAGGGAAAATTTGCTTTGTTTTCATGGTTTTGCTGAACTTAGTATAGTTAATAATGACTTCAGTTGTCATTGTTCACTGTTAAAATATGAGAAACTGAAGATACAAAAGTTTTAGCCTTTAGATACTGCAAAATGAGCGAAAGATATTTAAAATATTCTATGTATAGGCTCATCAAAACAACAAGATTTAAACAGACCTGTTAGGAGACTGATCACAGAATGTTTTATTTGTGTTCTCCAGTTTCTTTTTTTTAAACAAAAGGAAATTTAATTAATGAACCTGCTCAAGATAAAATGAACAGTTGTCTCAAAGTTCATTACAGTCTTCAATCACTGTTCAATCATTTAGTTTGTACGTTGAAAAGGTGAATTGAAAAGCAGCTTCATAACAAGTCTAATCAACAGCCCCTATGTAATAGACAAAGTGTAATCTCAGAGATTTGTAAAGTACTTAATTAGAATTGAAAAGAAATCTAAAACATATATTGAATTATAATAAATAATGGGAATAAAGAGGTGATAAAAATGCAAGAAAATGGAAACAGCCTGGGTGATGATGATTTGGAAAAGACTGAGGGAGGATAGAAAATTCTGTGACATGTATACTGTCCTGGTGAGCAAAAGAGAGTTATTAGGTTGGAACTCAAACTGAAACTTCTGCAGCCCTGTAGAGTATCCTGAACTACCTTACAGAACACAAACTGTTTCAGAATTGGCTTCTAAAAAAGTTAAATCATGTCTAGAAAAATTCCAAAATAAGAATATGCACTATGCTTTGAAAAGCTAATATAGCAAGATCATATAGCAAGATCTTCTGTACTGAAAAGTCCTTTCTCTCCCTCATATTCTCTATCTGTAACATTAATAATGTTTATCATAATGATTTTGCCTGTATATAATTTTAAAAATCTATGATAAAAAAGCCCAGATATTTCTAGTAAAAACTGAGTAGACAGCTTTCAAAAAATGAAACCTGAATGTTTTAAAAATATTTGCGTAGAAAAGAACTCTGAAAAAAACCGAGAATTTTTTTCCCAGGAGACTATAAAACAGCAATTAAAGAAATTCTCCTTCTCTTAACCTCTGGTGCCCTTCAAAGTGAGACTCTTATCTGAGGGGTTCAAGTGACTTAAAAAAAATGAATCTAGGCAGTGAATTGTTCACCCAAAGATAGCAACAGAAGCTGAGGCTATCAACAGATTATTCCCTGTAGGTGAAAATATCCCTCAATAGATTAAGAAGGGATTATTAAAATTGTTTAGCTATAAAAAATAACTCCTTGGATTATTGATAGTAATAATTCCTTAGTCTCAACTCCCAGATTAACACTTCTCTATTATTGGATCAAAGATGAAATAGGAGTCATGTAAATTTTGAGGAATTATCTGCATGTTTTTAGAACAATTGTCTACAAAGCTGCAGTAGGTGAGGATCACAGGACAGGATGAAATGAAGGGCAGTAGACCTAGGGTTGGGGGGAAACAGTGTGAGACAACTGCAGCCAGCAACCAGGCAGCACAAGTTTAATGGTGGTAGATACTGAAGGCTATATTAACAATTGTTTTACGTTACCATTGATTACTCTATTTATTAAGACTCACCAATCTGCTGTGTTATAAGATTTGTCCTATATAGTTCAGCTGTATGTGACTTATGTCAGCTTACAGCTCCTAACTGCCTGCTGAGTTTATGAGCTCTAATACCTGTTTTTTTTATGTTACCTAATGAATGTGTGATATCCAGCAAATCGCTAGGGACAATTTTTGATGCAGGTTGGACACAACAATCTGGAAAGTTCTTTGCTCCTTAAAATCAAAGGTGAACTTGCCAGATGCATAATAGTCGATGAAAGCTTTGGCTTGAGGGACTGTGAGGCAGTAGATATTTCACATCTGGGGAAGTGAGACAAGAATCAACACAGAAGACTGGGATTGTAGGCACACTGATAGGCAGGAAGTGATGGGATGCTGGTGGCCAGAAACGGTTCATTTTCTAGGACAACCTTCACAAAGCACTCTTTAATGGTCTATTCCAGTGCCCAAGAAGCTGAATAGCCATGGCAAGTTGCCAAACTGGTTAAATAAGGAATTGCTGACTGAACTAAAAAATAAAAATATCCTATATGGAAGGTAGAAAAAAGAGACAGGCTACCAATGTGAAATAAAAAAACATCACCTAGATCTGCAGCAGTGGACTTGAGAATGGCAAGGATGTGAAAGGCAACTGCAAATTTTCTTATATATTTAATGAATTTATATAAATTTCAAATGTGCCCCCTAAATCTGTACTCAAAATGTCATGAAGCACTACTAAAATTTGCACTAAGACCACTCCTCATCATACGAAGAGCGTTTGAGAAGCCAAGCATGCAGAGGGAGTCAAAAGTTGTAGCAACATAATCAAAGGCTCATGTATATAACTTAAAGTGAATTGTGCTGGTTACATTTTCTGTAAAGCATAATGAGGGAAAAAAGCATATACTGTCAACAAATGAAGATGAGTTACTGAATCACATCATAAGATTTAGAAAGATTGACTTTTTGATACAACAAGGCACATATATTTTTGATATAGGTAATGATTGAATAGCAATTCAGATAAATTTGAATCTAAGAAAACTGCAGCTGAATCCATGAGGGAGGAAGGAAAATTGATAACTTGACAATCTGTGATAGGTTTATCTTCTGAAAGTGCTTTAATACAGCACTGCCTTAACCTATGTGGACTTGTCTCTCTGCCAAAGGTTGCCCTGTAGAGAGAGCACAGAACAGACTGCATGTTCTTACAGCTGCTTTGGTTCACAGTCTGGCTGTGACACTCCAGCTCCTAATAAAAGGAACTATTTATTAATATGTCAAAGTGCAGCAGCTGACAAGCAATCTGTCCTGCTGTAGCTACCGAGGTGCTGGTGATCTCTGGCAGAAGGGCAAGAAAACATCTTCAGCTAAATCCACAGTAGTGGACCTGACAGAGCTTTGAATTACTATTTCCCATTTCAAACTGGACAAAAATGGAATTTTTCTCTCTTCCAATTGTGCTCTAGACTTTTTTTTTCCCACATTTTTCTGTAGGAAATTTTAAAGGAAAAGTGAAACGTAATTGAAAGAATAATTTTTAACTACTACCTAATTGTTTGTGCCTTTCTTGAACTTACATGGTGTTAAGCTTGCTGTCTTTTTTAATGTTTCATCTCCGAAGTTGTCGCTACAGGCTTTGAAATACTAGTTAACTGCATTTTGGAATTTAAATGAGGTGTGACCTATTTTATTTTTCTTTCCTCCCAATGCAAAAAGCACGGTCTTTCAAAACAAGCTGGATCAAATCAAAGATTTGATTAAATTTGTTAGGGAAAAGTGTTCCCTTCTAATCCATCAATGCAAGCACAGTACTGTAGTGTATGATAATGAACATGAGAAGATCATGTGAGACTAATTTTTGAATTTGATGGATATTTTCCACACATATATGATCAACTTTATGGCATATAAGCTTATCACTCTCCCATTCATGCTAGACAATTTCTTAACTGCTGCAGAGAAGCCTTATTCCTGGCCAAAAAACGTAGATTTTCTGGATACTATGCAGCAATAAAAACGACATTTTTTTTGTTCATTTAAAACAACAAAAATCCTCAGGTGATGCTTTCATTTGGGCACTGCCTTTCAAGCAGAATAATCTGGTAATAGTGATGGATTTGCACAGTCATGCAGATCAGCAGGTATTACAGCACATTTTGAAACAGTTCTATGGCTGTGTTGTCTCAGAGGCTGAATTAATGTACCAGTTGAAAGGAAGGCAGCAAGCACAACGGTATCCAGGAGATCAAGCTCTCCTCCAGGATTCTTACTGGCAACTTCTTGTAGCAAATTCTTTTCTGCATCACTTTGGTAACTACAAATATGAGATAATAACTGTTCTTTTATTCTCCCACCCTTCTCCTCTGTTCAGATTGTAAAGTCTTCAGGAGAGCAACATGCTCAGATTGATCTATGCCCACTGTGAAATATCTTTATCTGTATCATCTTTACCTATACCTATACCTACACCCATACCCATACCTATACCTATCTATCTACATTCATCTTTATCTGTCTACATCTCTATATCATTTATATGTAGATAGTTATAGAGATATATATAGACACACATTGTGCTCAAGAACTGTGCTTCTTTCAGTGTAGGTCCTTTCCTAACACTTAAAAAGAAAAAGGTGAAGAAATAAATTATTTTAAATTCTAGAAAAGTATAGGGATTTGATGTATTAAGTGCAACTGTAATATATTAAGGAATTTGAAATGCATTTATAAACACCTCTGTATGAAATCATGATTTTCAACTAGAATTTCTAAGAGAACATAACTTTGGTGAATACTTTTCCCCAAAATTGTGATCAAGAATAACATAAATCAGAAGAAATAAAAAAACTAACCAGATATCAAAATGGCACCTCAGTAAATCAAGTAAAAACACTCAGGAAAAAAATAGATTTTGCAGAGACAAATTCTTCAAATAGATTGTAAATGTCTAGTACATTTTTAATTTAAATTTTGAATTGAGATTTGTGTAAAAGACTCTTAGGAAAAAAAAAGAAAATTTGAGGACATCACATTTTTATTAAATAAAAAATGGACCTTGTAATAGATTTTTAAAGTGGATTTATAGATATTTAAAAGGTCAATATAATTTTCAGATACTGAGTTGAAGGACTTTGTATTTCATGAAACAATTTCTTCTGCCCTTCCCCTTTTTTTTGAAGAATTTATATTTAAGACATAAATTTGATTTACTTTTCAGGCTGTTAAGTGTGTCAAATTTCTAACTCTAGGCAGTAAACTTTTAAGTACTTGTAAGCATACACATAAAAATCTTTCTGCATCTCAACAAAAAAAAATTGCTTTTATGTAAGAGTAATGAAAATTATTTTATTACTAACGAGCTTTCTGATTTTCTACTACAGCAAAAATGTACACAAGGAATATATTTGAACGAGCATTTTTGAACACATAAATTGCATAGCTGTATGGAGCTTGTTACAAACATGTAGGTCCTTTACTTACACTTGAAGTTAAAGAAAAAGAGGAAGAAATAAGTTTAAATTCCATTTGTGGTCATGCCTCAACAACAGCAGATAAAATCTGTCCGGATGTTCAGCCAATTAAAAACTTTGGGGTTTATATTAAAGAAGCTCTGCAGAAGTCTATGGGAACTTTAATATCTGGTACTAAGGAAAGTTCATACTGCCACAAAAAAGTGCGAAGTAAATGCCATAGAAATGTGCATTATTACCTGCTCATGAAACACTAAACTCATAAAAGCAGCACAGAAAAGAAGGCAGACATCTGGGCAGCCCAGGAATGGATCTTCACAGGAAAGAGTAAAACCCTTATACACAGATTTTGATCAAAATAGAAAAGTATTTAAAACAGACATTCATGACCCTTTTTGCAATAAGCGAGGAAGGCATTGGTTCTGTCACTTCAAAACACATGAGCTCCACCCTTGGAACTACAACTTTTCTGATAAGTACTTTTGTTATTATTCTATCTACGCTGATCAGAAAAATGCATGGCTTAAATTGTTATATTCATAATTAAAGACTGTTATAAAAGAATAGGAAAAATATGTTCATTTTTGTGAATCTGATAAATCTGTCTTTAAGAAATCAAGGACAAATCTTCCTGTAAAATTTTTGGGGAAAGGACTCAGATCATTGGGCAAATTTTTAAATATAACAGTAGATATTTGTATAAATGCAACATACATTTTCTGAATGTACATTTTGTTTGACAGGAAACTGTAATGAGCTGCTGAGGAAATTAAGCTTTAGTCCGTGTAATACAGCTTCTCAATACCTGCAATAACTATATCTGTAAAGAACTAATATGTTCTCTGATTAATATTATGTCAGAGTAATGTCAAAGAATTATTTTGCAGGACCGATTGGCTATCAGTCTGCTTTTCAATATCTTAAAGAAAATTTAGGAGATAAGTAAACTCTAGGGGGAAGAAAATGAAAAATAACACTTCTTCAGTAGTTTTTTGCAGTAATATCTTTTAAACTTGCCAGCTAAAATAAGTAAAAGATTTTAAGGAGGTTCATGTTATTTTTACTGATCATCAGCATCACTATATGACTTTCAATTCTGCTTTTAAAAGTTCTTGGCCCACTTGAGCTTTGTACCTGCTGGGTAAGGAAATTCACAAACTGGTGAATTCTCCTGTGTACACCTTAGGAAATAGAGTAGGAAAGAAACTAGAGGAATTATTTTCCTAAAGGATTTTTCACTTCCTAATACTGTTTTCAATTACCTCAGCTTCTACCATCAGTATAAAATGTCACTGCAGAAATGCACATATCAGGAGAGAGGCAAAAACAATCTTCACAAGTTGATAAATCCACTTGTAAAACGTCTAGATTTTGTCTCAAGGGAAACACAGGGAAAAAATGAAGATGTGTCTTTTTCTCCTCCTCTGTACTGCCTCTGCATATTTGGACATACCCCTTCATCATCACAAAATCCAAAAAGGAGCAGCAGTAAGGCCACATGTTTCTCACAGAGACCCTCACTTCATCTCCAGAGCTGATTCATCCCTGATCTCTGCACTCAAGCATACCACAATCACACTGTAATTGAGATTACTGCATCTCTGTGATTTCAGACATTACAACTTAGCTGCCCTCCTTCTAGAAATTTTCAAATATAAGGGTTTTTTAGTTGTCAAAACATCACATCTTATGATAAGATCTTTGGAAGTCATTTAACCTCCACATAAGTTGTGACCTCCATTTGCCATGTAAACTTGTTTTTGAACAATAAATGTTGAGCTTCAAGAGCAATCACACTTCTGAATTTGGCCTGCAAGGAAACTCTACCAAAATCCCTGGGATAAGTTTGATGCATTCATTTGCCCTCCAAGGCTGCTGAATGCCAACAAAACCTTTCTGAGGATGTTGTGCTATATTCCAGTAATCTTACTGAGGCCAAACCTACAGGGTTGGATCGATTTTCAGCACACAAAGGGTGATCAAAAACCTCTGGAAAAGGCTGTGAGGACAAACTGGATCCTAGCACTTCATGACACATTTGAGCAATGGCTGCACCTGAATTTAAATACAAACCACAAGGAAACCAGAAACATACAAAGCAGCAACACATGTTCATATGATCTGTGTTTTCATTTTATCTCAGAGAGGCTGACCAACCTTCAGTAATGAGATAAAAGAAGAAACAGTCAGGATTTCATCCGTAATCTTCCTGCTAGAAAATGCTACCATTCATTAAGAGTAAAAAGAAAACCACAAAGATTTTCCCTTTTATTGCTGGCAATCAGTATAATTTACTAAAATAGTGAAGTTGCCACTTTTGTTACACCTCTAGATTTTCATAACTTCCAACATATATTAGACGAGATGTAGAATTTTTATATTGGTTAGGTGAAAGCAGTAATCCTAGCTAAAATGCAGTTATCCATAACTGATGGGTAGCTGGAATTCCCTGGCCCTTAGTTAGTAGATTAGTTAGAAGATTTTATCATCTTCTATTTGCTGTGTATAGCACAATTGATAAACTTTTACAAGACTTGCTTACAGCCACAAATTATGTTTTGTGCCAGTTATTCAGATAATTTTAACTCTACTACCACGTGTTACATCCAAATGGCCTCTTCTCATTAAAAAGCAATCCTGTGAGAACAACTGCAAATTCCCACATAAAAACATAAAAATACATTGTAACATAAGACACATAATACAGAATAAACTTCACAGCTTCTGAAATAATTTTAGCATATTTGACATCAGTATTTCATAGTAAAAATAGAGCTATAGTCATCCAAGAATGAAATATATTCATCAGAACAGTTTAATTTTTGATTCAGAGAATAATACTAATAAACAGTTAAATCTGACTCAAGTCCATATATATTCTGTAAGACCTGCAGCAGCCATCTGAAGAGATTAAAAATATCCATTTTAAATGGTTTTTCATAAAGAACTTGTGTTTTAACAGTTTCTGTTCAAGATCCACATAACTCAGAACAGGCCCTCTAATATGAGAATTTTAAAAGGAGAAATGTTAATGATATTTTAGTCAATTTTATATCTTCTTTGTTTCTGTCCATATTCCCTCTTCCTTCTGAAACCTTTCCTGACCTTCCACACAAAATTTTCATCCGCTTACTGGACATATTAACTTCAGATAAATCTTGCAATGGGAAACTGGAATGTACTGTGTATGTATTTGCTTTCCACATTAGACCATGACTGGCCTGTTTATTTACATTTTCAGAAGTTCGAACTAAAATATATCTTGTGTTTCTTTTCCATAAAAAAATTTAAATAATTTACTGTTCCCAAAAACTTAGTTTTTTGACCCTAATAACTGTGAATCCTCACAGTTCCTCTTCTGCTTTCTTCCTTCCCTTTCTCCTCGCTCAAAAAAAGTGTGAAGGGAGAGAAACAGTATGATTGTTTTAGAGGTTTTTTCCTTTTATACGTTTTGTAAGTTCTTGAATTCTTTCCAGTATTTTAGTACAAGTAAAGTATACAATTAAAGGCAAAAAACATTTTCCATTTAACTCCAATTTCACAGTCTGAAGGATCTGAAAGCTTCAATCTCATGTCTTTCCCCACTAGATAATAAAGCCTCTTTTTAGAGCAGAAAATAAAGTCCAGTCTCAGAAAATGAGAGAAAAGATGTATGTTCTAGGGACAATATCCATTCCCACGTCAGTATGGACAAACTGAAAACTGTCCTAGGATCTTTTAATCTGTAAAGACATATAAATGTGAATCTGTCCAAGACAGGGAAACAAAATAACTTCTGCCTGCCTAAAACTATTTGGCCCTTGTCGTAAATGGGATTGAGAGGTTCACCAAAGCAGGAGATATTATTAGTAGCCATACTACTTAAAGCATTAAGGCATATTAATATATACTTGTAAAAAAAAAAAAAAAGACTCAATTAATAATTTGTAACAAGAGATTTAATTGACTAAATTCCTTGTTCATTTCTGCCTTAAATGTGTGAAAACGGCAATCTATTCCTAGACAAATCTGTTTCTTACTCAGAACAATTTTTCTTAATTAATCTTTGGGTGAGTAGTTGTTCGTTAAAAATTCATCATAAATATCCACTGTTTCTCATGAATTCAAATTAGTTTGGCTTGTTCTTTGGTGGCAAGAGCATTTGGTTTCCCTTCTGGAGAGTAATTTTAGAGTATTTGTACCAATGTATTTCTTGGGTTAGGTTTTCTATTTGGCACCAGCCTTAAGAGTATCTGTATTAGACATACTTCTATAAATAGTACAGTAATGCACAGAAATGGGTGCCTACATATCTAGACACCAATGACGAAAAATGAGCAAAGAAAGTCAGAGGAAGTTGCTTTGACCACAGTTGCATCTCAAAAAAAGGCAGAGCACAACTGCTCTTTTGTAGGTTGCTTGCCTGCAGTGCATAGGCAAGGGTTCAGAGGCAGCCCCCACTGATGACCTCAGTGCCTGTGTCCATCCCATTCTCTGGGAGCCTCTGGAGAGGAGATGTGACAGGGAGGGACCTGGCAGGGCTCGAAGCACAGAAGGTGGCTTAGCATGAGTAGCTCTCACCAGACACATTGGCACTGTCAAACAATCTGGCTGTGGTTTTCTAACCCATTCCAAATCACACTGCCTCACTTATGTCATTATGTGAGGCGACAAGAGCAGCCTCTTGTGGGCATATAGATGCAGGTTTGCTCAATAGTCCCTGAGTTGGACTCTGTATATATCAGCATTTTGTGGCTGATTACTCAGACTTTTCTCTGCTGGGAGCTCAAACTCCATGCTAAGCTGGGATGTACCCTTGTCACACAGAGATCAAGAGAACAGAATAAATATTAATTATGTTGCAATAGATATGGCTCCAGCATCCTCAGTCTGAGGCCCTGCAATTACATATAAGTTAACTTGATTAACTTGTCAAGAATATGACTGTAAGCACTGTGAGATCTAGAGAAACATATATAGATCATGCATATATAATCATATGCATGATCCAACACATCTGTGTTGGATTTGGAAAACTAGGTTAGTTCAATTAAAAGTCCTAGAAATCATGTAAGTATAAAATAGGCCATTTGCACCTTCATCTTGCACAGTAATCTTGCCCTGAGCTTACTAAAGATTTTACCTTTGTATTTGAATTTGACATAGGATTACTTCACTGTTTTTTAAAGAGAAAATACATTTTCATGAAATACAATCCAAAAAGAATCAAAATGATTCCATGGTGCAAGAGAGTGGATGAATGCTACTGTATTTATTTACAAGTCATAACATTTTTAAAGTAGCCTTTCTCTTCCAGTTTGTCCTTCCCTTCCCTTTTCTTTTAAAATTGTTACTTACAACAAGAGATGTTCAGTGTCCTGCCAGCTATGAGAACAAGACAGCTTGATGAAGCATCATGGTCTTGAAAGCTAAAGGAACTTAACATCCTCCTAAGTCTAGAAGATCAATTAATAAATTTTTTTAGTACAAAATAAAAGTATGAGATTTGGTGAAGGCAATAGATCCTATATTTTACTGCTGTGCTCTGTTGTTCTCTTTCTTACATAGCAGAGAAGACACTGAAAACACATGCAGATTTAATCCCTGAATCATCAATCAACAGAGAGAGGGAAAAAGGAGAAAAATGTTATATATTTTATCTGTAAAATAACAATCCTTAAAATTTAGGGCAACATAAATCAACAAGAATGCTTCTACAATGCAAAAGTACCATATGCCACTAACTCTTCTCCAAAAACCAGAGGCACATTTAAATCACAATGTAGAACTGCCTTGGATGTTGCATCCAACTGGAAGACAAAGTAGACAATCTCTATTTTCTGAAGTTTCAGAGGGCAACATCTCACATCTCGCTCTGGCAAAGCCCTCCCTTGTTCGGCATCTAATATGCAATAATGGCTACATCAAATGATTCCTGGTACAGCAAGTTTCTGGCTGATCTCAGTGTGGACTCTGACTGACAGCATCAAATGTGGCAGAGGAAAAAAAAAAAAGAAAAGAAGAAACAACTGCTAAAACGGACTTATATAATGACAGTGCTGAGACCACAGGTCCAATTAAGACTGCTGCCAAAATAGTCCTCAGGAGGTTGGAAAATTTCCTGGAACCATTGGTGCCCTTGTTGGCAAGATCAGTTCAACCCTCTTTTACAATCCTAAACAAAGCATATCAACACACATTATAAATCTGTATTATGTCTGAAATTCCCATCAATAAAAAAATTAAGTGAACTGACTTATGCAATGACTGAGAAATAATTGCTTTTATGGACAAGCTTCTCTTTACTTCTGGTTTGCCCAGTCTAGGCCTCACACACTCTTCAGAACTACAGTGATCAAAAGCCCCATTTTAAATGCCTCTTTTACTTCTCGGTGAGAGAGCCTTCTTGTGCTCTTCAAATACCAGCTGCTAGCACAGGCATTACTGAGCATAATAATATTTAAAGCAATCAAAAAACCAAACACTTCAAATATCCAAAAGAAAACATAATTAATTTTAACCCCTCCAACAACACTTTGTCTACATATCACAAATATAAGAAATATCTCCCTACCCTGTGTAATTTAAGGACCATAACAACATTTTGATGTTACTGTTACCCTCTTTCCTTTTATTTTAATAGCTGCACCTTTAATTAACTCCATCCTGCTTGGCTCTGACCTTTAACTCTTCAGGGTAAGAGTCTTTGAACTTCTTTTCTTTGTAGTCTTCTGCCTAGTTGAAGGTTCTCTGTCATGGTTAATAGCTTCCTCCATTGCTAGAAAGACAACTTTATTAGTCTCGTTTTGTGACAGAAATTTTAAAATAGTCTCCATAAGCAAGTTCTTACACCTTCAGAAATTTTAAGGATTGCACAATCCCTAGTCTACTGGCAAGACATATTCATGAAGGTTGTAATTAAATATGTCTTTGTAAATGCAAGGAACACACCAGATACTCTGGTTGCAAAATATTTCCACATTTTAGAAATGAAATACTTTACAGCAAAAGTTTCTGCTTTAGTGCGAATTTCAGAACTGTGAAAACTGTTATTTAACAAGGGGCTTAGTGACAGGTTCAAAAAAATTATCCAACTGAGTCTGGTATTGTTTGAATTACTTTTATCTCAATACTCTCACCTATTTAAAATTTTACACATAAGGCTCAGACAAATTTGACCCCAATTAACATAATTATAATAACATCATAGAATCATAGAATCATAGAATATGCTGAGTAAGAAGAGACCCCTAAAGATCCAACTCTGGCCCTGCACAGGATGTCCCAAGAGTCACACGATGTGCCTGAGAGCATGGTCCAAACACTTCTTGGACTCTGTCAGGTTGGTGCTGTGATCACTGCCCTGGGGAGCCTGTTCCAGTGCCAAACCACCCTCTGGGTGAAAAACCTTTTCCTGAACCTTCCTTTTCCTAAACCTCCCTAACTCAGCTTGTGCCATTTCTGCAAAGCACTGGTCACAAGGGCAAAGGGATTGCTACCTGCCCCTCTGCTTCACCTTGTGAGGATGCTGAAGCAATGCCTGCAAGGGGGTCTCCTCTCAGTCTTCTCCAGACTGGATATTATAAATGGAGAACAATTCCATATCTACTGAGACAACACATTTTAGACAAGACAGCTGAAAACTTTGTTTCTTTTACAAGATGTTTTCACATATTTCTCTAGACATCGCGCTCTGAGACTCAACATGCTACTTTTAGTTTGTTTGCTAGTTGTTTGCAACCTTCTGAAAACCTCAGAGAGCAAGCTATATCCTTGTGATTGCAGAAGTAGTGTGGATTTTTTTTCCACCTCTAAAGTCTGCAAAATCTCAGCCTGTTCCCTTTTCTTTCTGGTTGCAGGAATGTGCAGGGCACACTACAGCCTACGCTTTTGTCATGGCACCAAAACTGCCCTCCTGACACCCAGCTCTGTGGGTAAAGAGCATCTCTTTGTATCTGCTTTCTGTGCAGGGAACCTTATCTATGGACAAAATCTGTTTAGTTCATTCCTTTAGCTGACATTTCCATCTTAATAGTATTCATTCTCCTAGCTTCAGAGGTCTAATTGCAGGCCTGTGATCCAGACAGGAACCTGTTCCTTTTTGGCTGAGGTTGATGCCTGATATAAGTGACTAAATAACCTCCAGAACTCTCTTTCAATCTCATCCATTCTGTGATTCTCTGGTAAGGACTATACTTTGCAGTGCTGATTAAGAATATTCTAAATTATGATGTTGAACTACCACCACACATAAAAATAGGATATTGTACATGATAGCCGGGTATTCAGCAAGCACAGTGTATTAACATCCCCCTGGTGTCTGTCACAGCCATGTTGATACAAAAGTGCTTTTGCCATTTTAGGTTATGTTATGCAGGGTAGGTAGTGTTGCTATGACAGCTGAAAAGGTTCTCCTGTCAGCCTATGCTGCATCTCTAGCAGCAGCTCTGCCAGCGTGGCTGTGCTAGAATTGGCTTTGTAATGTAGATGTGTTCTGAAATATCAATGGAGCATGATGCCTTCAAACAGAAAAGCTCTGGAAGCTGGTACTATTCTTAACAGAATTTTGCTTGTGTTTTTTTTTTGTGTTGTAAATAAAATTAATTTTTTTCCCAGAAAATGTGGAGCTATGAAAACATAGTTGCATGATAAACAGATGAAGCCCTTTGAGAAACTCCAGGCATTGTATGACTCTATCTAGATATCATGCCTTGCTGGAGGACAAGCTCATTTTAGCGGGCATGTATGGAGGTATATATGCATTTAAGTGCCTACTGCTTTGAACTTCAAGGCAGAAGTATTTGTACAAGAGGCCCTCCTTCCAAAGTCCTTGAGAAGAACAAAATTTTAAATTTTTTGCAATTGTCAAATGTGATTTGACACTTCCATATATTTTACATGTCCAGATCTCTTTAGAAACTGGAAAGGAAATTAAAAATATATTTTCAAATTGTGACAAAAAAACCAAAGCAGAGTAAGGAAGGAACTGCACTTCATTATATTATGCCATAAGCATGACAAAATCATGTCTGAAATGCTCACTAAAATGTTCAAAATATGTTTAGTAAATTCCATATGCACTGATGCTTAAAATACTGATAAAAGTCAAACAAAAGTTTGATACCAGTACAAAGCAAATAACTTAAAACCTTTACAGATGGAATATAAAATATGCATAATGGAAAAATAGATTTAAATTTACAGTACTTGTGAAGTTGCATACTCAATCATACAAGAGAAAGTCCTGAAGTTTAGCAGATTTGTAGGTGCATTTCAAAATAATCTTTGATTCTTTTACAAAAGAGGGAATCTGAATGTTCACATGAAGCTTAAATAATGGCAAGTAAACATCAGAATTTCTGAGACAAGATGAATGATGCAAAGAAGGCATTCAGTAACTCTACATCCTCTGTTTTCAGGATTCCCTCTCCGTTTAGCAATGGGCCCACATTATCCATGGTTTTCCTTTTGTTTTTGATGTATTC
Source organism: Tychaedon coryphoeus (assembly GCA_013398595.1). Classification (NCBI taxonomy): domain Eukaryota; kingdom Metazoa; phylum Chordata; class Aves; order Passeriformes; family Muscicapidae; genus Tychaedon; species Tychaedon coryphoeus. The sequence goes on along the minus strand of WBND01000574.1, from coordinate 229,794 downwards.
AAAGAAGCCTTCTCATTGTCCCTTATATCCTTGTCCAAATACATTTCCAGATGGGCCTTAGACTTTCTTGTCTCATTTCTACTTCGAAAATCTCTCTGGATTCTTTCCAAGTGGTTGGACCCTTCTGCCTCCTCCTGTGTATTCCCTGCTTACACTTGAGCAATGACAGAGGTTCCTTGTTCATCCATGCAGATTTCATGCCCTCTTTGCCTGGTTACTTGCTTACTAGGATGCATTGTTCTTGACCTTGGGAAAAGGGATCTTTGAATACTGACCAGCTCCCTTTGATCCTTCTTACCTGCAGGGCCCATTCCCACATGACTCTTCCAAAAAGATCCCTGAGGAGGTTTACTTAGGTCTCCTGAAGTCCATGGCTGCAATCCTATTTTCTGCCCTGCTTCCTCCTCATCTGATACTGAGCTACATAATTTCATGGTGATGGTGACTACAGCCAAGGCTGCCCTCATCCTTTGCATCTCCAACAAGGCCTTTCCTGTTTGTTACATGAGGCCAAGCAGCACACCATTCCTTGTGGGACTGTCCACCATCAGGAAGTTGTCATCACTTTCCAGAAACATCCTGGACTGTTTGTGGTTTGCTGTGCTGCTTCTCCAGCAGATGTCAGAGAAGGTAAAGTCCTGCATAAGAGCCAGGGTCTGTGGCTGTGAGACTGCCTCAAAAGCTGCCTGTAGGAGTCCTCATCCACTTCCTCAGGCAGCCTGTAGCAAACATCCACAACAGTGTCACCTTCACTAGCCTGATCTATTATCCTATCTCATAAGCTCATCATTGTGTTCAAGACAGAGCCCAATAGATTCCAAATGTTGCCTCGTGCAGGGGGCAACTCCACCATGTTGCCTTCCTGGTCTGTCTTCCCTGGACACTGTGTGGTCCTTCATGACAACACCCTGTTCATATCATCTATCTCACATGTTTCTGTAATGGCAATGAGGTCAGAGACCCATGATTTCACAGAGATCTACAGTTCCTCCTGTTTGTTTCCCATAATGCATGCATTGATATACAGGCATTTTATAGAAATATTTGACTTTGTCAATATCCCAGGAAGAGTGCAAAGGGATGCCCCACCGTCTTGTCTTGTAGTTATATTTTTGGCTGCTTGCATGTCCTGGAGGCATCTCCTCTTAAGCCTCCTGTTGCTGTTTGTCACTGAGCTTTCCCCTTCCTCCACCTTTCTAGTGTAAAGCTCACTTTACCAGATTGGCCATTTTATTGGCAGAAACACGTGTACTCAACTTAGTAAGGGGATCCCACCTCTTTCAAACACCTATCAATCTCAGCAAACAGGGTCCCAAAGTTTAAAAAATCACACACTGTTGACAAACACCAGTGACCCACCCAGTGATTTACTTGGTAAATTGGTTTACTTGGTCCATTTAATTTTTCTCTTGTCATTTACCCTAGCTGGCAATATTGAGGAGAAAACTACCTGGGCACCCAAACCCTTGACTGAGCTCCCCAGATTCCTGAAAACAGTTTCATTATTTTCAATTTACCTTTGGTATCATTAGTGTTCACAAGAAAGACCAACGGGGAGTAATAGCCAGATGTGTTGATGAGCCTTAGCAGTCTTTCCATGATGTCTCTGATTCAAGCCCCTGGCAGGAAACAAACTTCTTTGGTGAGGTCAGCAGATGGGTGTCTCTCTGCTGTGGGAGGGAGTCACCCACCTCAATTTCCTACTACTTCTTCAGGTCTGAAGACTCAGTTGCCTTTCTTGAAGCCTTATCCACCTCACCCGTGGTTTGGAGGACACTAAAATTGTTTAATAATGTCAAGTCTTCCTCCTTGTATGGAGAGTGAGCAGTTTCTAATCTTCCTCTTTTATTGACATCTGACTCGTCATGAGATCAGGTGCAGAGGCCACCTGCATCTCTAATGTAGATGGGGGATGAGACTCCTGTGTCTGTAATATCTCTTTGAATATTCAATCTATTTCTTTCCCATACTCCCATACAGGAATGCTGCTCAACCTACTTACTTCCTTGTGCAGCTCCTTGACCTGGAGATTCAGGTCAAGGGCACTGGTTTACCATAGGCACTGCTGCTGTCACCAGCTGACTGAAGCTTTCAGCCTCACCAAACTGGCTGAGGATTTCAGTTTCAGCTTATTGAAATCTGCTACAGCAGCACCTATTGCCAGGTCAGTCCCACTTGCAAGGGCTGCCTGCTCCTGGTGGTTTCCTGGTCGGTTCTTGGTCAGTCTCTCAGCTCTTGCTAAGGCTTCCCTGGCCCTGGAAACCCCCTGCACTGCTCTTTCTACTGCTCAGCCCCATGAAGTTATCATACCCCCATCTCATTATATCATATACAAAAATGACTCAATACAGCAAAGTACCTCAAGTCAGAGCAAAGTTGTTGCAACCTACATGCCTTACCTTGTAAAGAACATACAGACTGCAACAGCAAATAATTATTTTTTAAGCTCTTCCATTATCTTTCTGATTATTTTTGCTATAGTATATTGTACATTCCTAAAGTGTGTGTGATGCAATTTGACAGGGTTGGGAACAGGGGGTGGAAGGCAGGTGACATAATATCAGAGTGGAGACAATCAAGAGTACCAAAATATCAGGAGCCCATAGAGAAAACAATTGAACCTGAAAAGCCATTGAGTTCCCTGTCTGGTAAAATGCCCATTTCTTTCAATCAATCAATCAATCAATCAATCAATCAATAAAATAGCATAATGCATTTAAATGAAAGAATGATTAAAACTTAACTTAAAAAAATGTTCCCTATTCAACATAAGATGTGAAATAAAAATAATTTCACTCATTTCTCGATTACCACTTAATACACCACATTTCTAATGAGCATATGAAATTTGTATCCCACACATCGCTGCTAAGTTCATTTTACTGGAGCCTGCTTCAATAGCTGCAGAAGCCCAAGAGAAAGACCATACCTCAGAATTCAGCTGTAAGGAGATGATAAGCTTTTCTAAAACTATATATGATACTCTATTGGGCAAATTTTTGTTGCATGTATTCCTGATATTTAGCACTTTATAGAAGTGGTAAATACATATACACAGCTCAAAACAAAAGACTTTTCTATTCACTGTCCCAACCCAGAATATTTATCATTCTCTTTTTGAGCCTGCTTATAGTGCAGTTGATGACATTTCACAACTTGTGATTTTATAGGTAAGGGAGAAGCTAAAAGGATAACTGATATCCTATCAGGTATCCTATAGGGTATTGCCCTATGCCTTGTCTAAGCACAAGGATGCCCTGTCTTTTTCTTCACTAATATCATGTTATGGCTAGTTATAAAGAAATACATGTTTAAAAATGTCCTTGAACCACAGTAAATCCTTGGTTTTTTTATGATCCAGTATAAGAACAATTTAGTTTTAGTAGTCATGAGCCACTGTCCTCTAGACACTACTACCAGTCCATGGCCACTTCTACTAAGCAATCATTTCTTGCCTAACCAGATTGTATAATAAGCCAAAAAAGATTATCAGTCCAGTTAAGAAACAAAATTCTAAGACAGGGGAAAACATGATATATATCACACAAAAGCACTGGAAATGCTAATGTGCTCTATGAGTTTATAGAAGATTTAATGCTAAATCTGCTTAAATGAAACACTGAAGTTTTTCCTATAAGAAGAACTACAGCAACCCAGGGGAAGAAGAGAAGAACACTAATAATGCCATTATTTTCTGACATGTAAGACAAGTTGGAGAAGCTATAAAGAAATAATATTTTTTCCTTTTAGGCCAAAGACCTGTGATCAAGGCAACAGAATACTTGTTTCCTTTAAAAAGGGTTTTTATGCAGAGAGATAGAGAAGTCATGTAATTTAAAACAATAAGGCTGCATTTTACATGTAGGGAATATAAATTAGGCTAAGCCCTTGTTAGAAAAAGAAAACTCTCAGAGGAAATTCTCTAGGTAACGTCTTATAGCGCTGAAGATGATGATGAATAAGTGCTGATGTTTCCAGAGAGATGACACTGTCATTCTAGTTGCTTAGTTTTTGTTGCTATTTCCCTGCTGGATCCATTAAAGTGGCATACTGTGAAGAAAATAAAATACCATCCTAATAAGACCAGGTGCTCTTTATGTAGTACTAGCAATATGCCTAGTTTTTGTTCCTTAGTTCTTTTGTGTAAGCTTTTTTTTCGCAAATGCTGAAAAAATATTTTTCAATTGTGATTAAAGAGGCAATGCTAAATGTTCCAGATCTACTTGGCTTTCCTGGTTTCCCACGGAGCTATTCATTTCCTTCTCCCCCTAAATTTACAAAGGAACAGTGTTTAGAAAGAATAATTTAGTTAAAGGCATTAAATATGAAGAATTAGTTTACCTACATTCCATGTCTGGTTATGCATCAGAATATTTGTTACAATGAAAAGTTCTTGATTAAATTTTTTTATAATATCCAAGCTATATAATTTTTTGCTATTAGTGACAGCTTTGAGGAGTACCAGTGTGACTAACCAGTGCTCATTCATGTAAGATGTATTATACATTTTTAAAGTAAAATAGAAAAGCCTGCATTAATATAAGGTGTTTCTATAGGGTATATTCACTGCACTTTAAGTTATTTCCCTCTGCACTATATTTCCATCCCCCAGTATGAATAATGACAGGCAATGATGAAAGCTGACAAACAAAATAAAATCATTACAATCTTCAGGCTGCTGCTCTTACTAGTAGTGGAGGACACTGGCCTCTTAGGGCTGGGGCTGAGGGATAATGTGGTGGGGAAATATTCGTTAGCAGTAAGTCACTCTGGGTATCATGATTCCAGCACAACATCTGTAATGTTTCAGAACATTTTATACCATCTTTGATGAGAGTCCAACTTATTTAAGTCACACAGGCAGTGTACCTGCTAATTCTCCCTCAGAAGATGGATACACAAACCCAATCCCACTGTCAGTGTCAGCAGAGTCAAGGCTTACACAACAGGGAGTTGTATTGATAGCTCTGAGATCCCCACCCACCAAAGACAGGCCTTTGAACTGCTTGTGATGGATAAAAATCTTAACTCAGTCTATCTGGTTCTTTATTCCTGGGTCACAGGACAAATCTGTAAAGCAGGCTGTTTAGATTATTGCTAAAAGCAAATGGCAGAGCAAACAGGGTGCTGCCAAGTTTCTACTGTCCTTATGGCACTCTATACACCACAGTGTACCCTTTGGGAACTGCTGGCACTTGGGGTCCATTTACCTCTGGAGATTTTGCACTTTCTCCTGCAAAGCCACAGCTTTAACCAGGGGCATTGGAAGCTACCAGATTCTAAATATAAAACTATAATAAATGATAGACTAAATCTAAGTATACATATCAGCAAGCTTCTCACAAATGGAAACTGACATGATATTTAATATCCACAGATCTATTAAATAAAGGGAAACAATGGCATATCTGAATCAAATTGTAACATTGATTTTTTTTTTTTTTAAACAAACACAGGTCCAGTTTCTTAGTATTACATCAGCTAAAGACTCTACACTTGCAGTTAAAATTAATAGAATATATCTTACAGAAAACATTTTTAAAAAAAAATACTGTGTGGCCTTCAAAATTATAATAATTTTTTCCAATTATCTTTGTTTGTTTTTTCCCTAAGCATAAAGTATTTGGATTAAAAAGATGACTTAGCCGACCTTTCTTAAAGGTGTGGCGGTTATAGATATTTTTTTTTCTATTTTAGCTAAGATAACAGTTTTGAAATTATAGGGAAGCTGATTAACAGGAGGCTTGGAAAACTGGCAATGTGTTCATATGCATAAACTTAAACTGAGAAGGGCCAAGTAATTTGATCTGGAACGTTTAGGACCTTGTGATAGCCCAGGTTCCCACCATGAACTGGACACTGAGACATCTAATGCAAAAAAGCCAGGAGCTCACCAAACGAGGCAAAATGGATCTGTTGAACCAGACTTGTCAGCAGAGAAATCAAGTGGAGCAAAAACTTACAAAAACATTTGTAAAATTGGAGAACTGATCAGGCTGGTATCTCTGATGAAGGACTAGTGTCCCCCTAGTGTCAGGTGAAAAGTTTTCAAGACTGGAAAGAAATACAGCGTATCTGTTAACACTAACCTTGATCTAGGCAGAGCTGTCTTGACAGCAGCTAAGGAGAATCAAATTAAGTGGCAGAAGCAGTCTAATTAAATTCATAAAGGAGTTCTGTGTGAATGAACATTATATGTGAAGTAATCAAGCCAGCACAAAACGTACAGTCTTGTCACCCATTTTTTTAAACCTTCTAAGAACAGTTATTTATGTCTCACTCCTCAGTGTGGTACTCATCTTTCCGGGAACTACTAACTAGTTTGAACGTAAGAAGAAAACATTTGAACTTTGGATTTAAAGGTCCAAGCACCTGAGAGTTTCAGTTTTAGGATTAAAACTCAAATATTTTTTTTCATTTGGAAAAAAAAAAAAAAAGAACTGTTAGACACAATACATGAACTGATTTTTGGTTTTGCTAAGGTCACCTAATAAAAAAAGAGTAAACAATGTGGTTTGCTTTATTTCTTTTGACATGAG
>WBND01000574.1:178839-222988 GCA_013398595.1 Tychaedon coryphoeus | reverse complement strand
CCCCAGGACATGTCATGGTGGCTTGGTGACCATCACTCTGAATGTCCTCCCTTTTCTCCTTCTTCCCCCAGCTTTGTATGCTGAGCCTGGTGCCATATGGTCACTTGGGGTCAGCTGTCCTGGCTGTGCTCTCTCAAGACTCACAGTGCACCTCCAGCCTCCTCACCAGAGGGGTGAGGCGAGGAACAGAAAAGGCCTGGACTTTGTGTAAGCACTGCTCAGCAAGAACAAAAACACCCCTGTGTTATCTACAGTTTCCAGCATAAATCCAAAACATAGCCCATACTACCTACTATGAAGAAAATTAACACCAGACAAAACCACCAGGAGGAGACTGCCAAACTCACTTCCCACATCTACAGGAAACAGCTTCACTGGTGTGACTCTGGCAATCTGTTTTGGAAGCTATCAGTCCGTCTGGCTTCACTGAAACTGACAGAAGTTGCTTAGACAGCATTTCAACACCATTGATTTTATATGGAAAATTGATATTTTGCAAATCACTTTTCCATATATCTGTTAAATCACTTGAGTATAGACTCTTGCCTCATTTTATATATATTTTCATCCATTTTACATTTTCATCTATCTAAAATGTGTGTTTCAAAGAGAGAGAGAGAGAGATAGAGAGAGAAGTTTTTATATACCTCCTTCAGTCTTACCTAGATAAGACTGAAGAAAGCATTTTTGAGGGAGAAGTTCAGGTTCTGGAGCCATACATTCTTGTGTAGGTCATACCATTCATTATTTTGATGTAGTGTTGCAGTGAGATGGTGTTTTCTTGTCGTTATAATTTTTTTCCATCTCTTATGTAAGATAAATCCATATCTTCTATAACCGTCATGCTGGTGCACAGATCCTAAGGTATGATCATTCTGTAGTTAAACTGAAGTTTTAATTCCAGTGAAAGTTTGTGTTACACTTAGGCACAGCTGGAATTTATCACAAACCATTCAGCAGACAAAGATCTCAAATCATCAGTAGAAAGGTTTCCTCAAGATCTACTTAATGAGGCAACTGTTATTTCTTTTCTCCCAGAGACTTGTTACAGTAGTCATTTGACATATGGAAACTGAACCTGAGTTGACTTCACTGAGGTAAAATCCAGAATCCACACAAGTGTAAGTTACCATTGTTTTTGTAACATTTAGGAAGGCTTCTGGGAATAAGACCAGGAAAGCAGAGGCCAAATGTGTTGGTTATTATCACACTGCAGATGTAGAGAAGGTTAAAATCTAGTGGTGATGAGGAGGAAAGATGAGGCAAGGTGAAAACAACCTCTAGAGTCTGAGAGAGAAGCTAGAAAACACTTTTGAAGAGGGCAAGAACATGAAAATAAAATCCTGCTTTAGAGTTGCAAAAGGAAAAGGACGATCAATTAACACTTTGTATTTGGTTTCTGCTGTCTGATTTGTAAATCATGTTTGCAGTGCGATTATCCTCCTTTTGGTGGAGAAATCAAAGCCTCTTTCATAACTCTGGGAGAGAAACATGGTCCTTCTCTTAAACCACACTCACTGCTGGAAGCTGTCCAAAGAACCTGTCCTAATATTCTGTAGCAAAGGCATGACTGAATCACTAAACAAAATAAAGAGCAAGAGCAGACTTAGCGTTCCTGGTAACTAATGATCTGTTTTCTAATAATTCTATTTCTCATTAACTCCTAGTACAGGATAGATAAACAACCTCTACTTTTCCTTTAAGACAAGGAAGGCTACTGTAAGCAGCTTTTTATTTCTAAACTATGACAGATAGAAAACATCCTACTGGGTATTGATTTTATTGGATGGCAGGACTAAAACCTACTTTCAGATGGAAGAAAGGAATGTGAGCTTGGAGTCACATGCAGGGGCTGTTTGACAGAATGACGCGATGGATACGTCCTTTCGTTGCTATGGTGACGGCTCATCTGCTTATATGTCCAAGAAATAGGGCTTTTCATTTTTTCCTCTAAGAGGAAAAACTGCTAACTCATAATAACAAAGTGGTTTGTTTTTGCACTAAAGCATAGCTAATGCAAATACCATTGCCCCGTTTTAATTTGGACATGAAATTAATATCCTAGAGCAAATAATATGAACTAATAAATTTCCCATCCTCTACCTTACTCTACTTACTCCCATAGAATTCTTCACCACAGCAACTGTTTACCTCTTCTGTGAACCTCCAATATATCTGCAACAAATTGGATTTCTGGAATAACTGACACAAGCTCCCAGAATACTGTGGTAACTTTAATAAATTTATTTCAAAGTGGGATTTAATTTTATTTTTTTACTCAAGCCATCCAGATGTTAGAGCTGAACAGATTTTACCAGCATTTTCTATCAATAGTTTCCTGAATATTTAAGTGAATTCTGTTCAGCTCTGGCCGTATTCTATTTCTATTTATTATCTTCAAGTGCCCTCTGACCAGTCTCTATTGGTGGGAATGTTTACAAGAAGCTTATACAGAAATGCACAGCTGAAGCTTCTGAAAATAACTTTTTTTTTTTTTTTTTAATGTACACAGGGAATATTTCTGTTAGGATTGCCTGCAGTCACAATCCAGGATGAACAACACCAAGATGTGACTAATCAGATCAATTTCGTGTGTCAACCAGCAGTAACTATTTGATAACACTTGATATCTTAACTATTTGATTTGAGATGCAGCACTATTTTTCCTTAAGTGGTAGAAAAGTCAGTAGAATATAAAAAAAAAGCCAAAGGAAATCATATTCTGTCTACAAGAGCTCCAAATGAAAAATTAAATTCTCAGTAAAGATTATTTGCAGATACATCAGTCATGCCTTAATTAAATGTAGCTGTCATTTCATTGTAGTAATCCTCATGCTGTTTCAGAAACCCAAGTAAAATAAATATCAAGAACAACCTGATATGGAAAACATTACAGAAATTACAGATGTATCTGTGAGGCATTGAAGTCATCCTCTCATTCAAAATCAGAATGCATGGCCATGTTATTTTATCAAATGCAGTAGGGGCTCTGTGGCCTCCAGAAAATATTTTTGTAGGTTACAATAACAGTAATTGCAGTGTGACACTTATTTCCATGTGATACTTATTTCCAGATGTCCCCTTGATAAGTGTGCCAGATAGAAAAACCAAAAAATCTAAAAATACATTTTAGCTGGCTTGCAGCATCAAATCTGCAGGTACCTGTTGAAGAATAAGCCTGTTTGCTTTGAATTAATTGTGATATTTGTTTTGAATGGTTTTCCCCCCAGGTAGATTGCATTACACAGCTTATTATAGACACCCTTGTTAGAGCAATGCACAGCTGTACATTTTGAATAACAATAGTCTTTCCGGATATAACAGGAATCACTTTTTTTAAAGGCAAATAGAACGCATGAGTTTTCAAAAATGCCTGTGAACACAAACCTCCAAATTATCATCTAAAGTCCAATGATGCATCCTTTTGTGTCTTCTATAGTACTATATCACAGTATCACACCACAGTATAACTAGGTTGGAAGAGACCTCCAAGACCATCAAGTCCAACCCACATCCTAACACCTCAACTAAACCATATATAGATTGTCCATTTTATTATAATGATGGTTTTGAGGTTGCAAAAAGTGCAACAACAGTTTTCTGCAAGTAGTAATGGTGGCAATCTACACAAGGAAGCAAGGACTAAAACTCATGCAAGCTGATATTCTACCAGAGCCATTCCCACTGCAAAATATTAGCACAAATTCTGTGACATGGTAGGCTCTCCAAGGCGTTAGATACGATCTCAGTCTCTCTTCCCACTTTATAAATTATGTCTATGCTATTTATAAATTTGTGTTTATAAATTTGGGGTCTCTTTTCATGCACATTTTTTCACTGGAGATTTTTAAATGTTGGTATAAGATAATTAATACAAATAGGCTAATAATACAAGTGTGTTGAGTGCATGCCTCTTTTTTTTTTTTTTTTTAAATAAAGAAAATTAGCCACTGGTAAGCTAACCATCTGCTTTATGCTTGAGCAACTATTTCCCACACTGCAGTTCCTATAAACTCACCCATTTTAACTCCACTCTAGCAAATAGTGAAATTGAAGTGAACAAAAATTTAAAGGCTTAAAGGTCCCTTGCCATCCAATTGCCTGTCTCACACAGGTCTAGGAAGTTGCCAATACATTTCTCCAGTCCATATCCAGTTGCCTTTGTGTGCCATCACTGTCTGGGTAAATTTCAGCTGTTGGTCTGGAAGGCATCCTGCGATGGGGCGAGGAAGCGCCGCTAACCACACCGCAGCCTGACCCGTTGACCGTGGTGCTGACGTTAGCAGGCACACCGGGGACACTCTGTGGTATCGCTCCCAGTGCTGAGAGACCTGTGCCTGCTTCCCAGCAGTGACATTTCTGTTTCCAACCTAGCCTCGGATCGTGCTTTAGCCGAGGTGACATCCGTCACAGCTGGCTCATCAGAGCGCCTCTGGGCTGCAGCAGCAGGTGCTCTGCTTGGCCTGCTATGCTTTGCCTGAAAGAATGTGCTGAACTTTAATTGAAAATTACCTTCCTGTAGCAGACTGAATTTACCCGTTTTTCAGTGATCCACATTCTCTTAAGCACGCACACACACCCTGCCCCCCAGAGAAAATATCTATAATTAAGCTGTGCCTGGTGTGTGTCTTTGACCAGTCTGAAACCCACCTCTCCTAGGGCAGCTTCTCTCTAGCAAGTGCTTGTGCATGCACACCCTTCTTTGCCTTTGGGTAATGTGCAACTGCTTCAGCACTCTGCAAAAGAACCTTGGCCAATGATTTAACATCCTGACAGTCTCCCACTGCATGCAAGTAGTGGATGTACCAGGCACCATGCACGAGCATTTTGCATCCATCTTGGTGAAGGAAAAAGGCAAGGGCCTGGTGCAGAACCATGGCATTGCTAGCTGAAGTCCAGGGGTTTGGGTGGGTTGGGGAACCAGGCATCTGGGCAAGGGGTGGAGGGGTGCTGTTTAAGGACAAGTACCTGGCAGCTGGATGCCAAGGAAGCCCTGGCCCCAAATCCTCTGAGGGAAGACATTTTGTGTTCTTCTAGTTACCACAGTGGCAGGAGATCCCAGCAAGTGGGACATTTCACCAGTTGTGACCATGTCCCTTTGTCCTGGGTTGTGGAGGGAGTTGGAGCCACAGAGCTAAGGCACCAACTGCTGTCTGTAGAGGTGGGGCCTCATAGTGGTGGGAAAACTTACTTAGATAATGGGAAAAATTTGTATTCTGCTGGGGTAGAAAGTGCCATTAATCACCTGCACAATGACTAAATTTTGCCTCTTCTGCTACCTCAGCATTGCTTTGATATAAAAGCAAGGGATGCTTCAAGATAAAACAATTGCAGAGCATTCCTTCCTACTGTGTTTTATTACAGTGCTTCCTGCAGTTTCTATGTGTGTTTAACCTTATGACTGAAAGTACAGCTATAAATAAGTTTCTGTGAGCTCTTATCTGAGTTTGGCTCCTTGAGAGGGGCAAGTTCATCAAACCTTGCTATTGTCATAAGTATCTCAAATCTGGGAGCAGATATATGCAGTTACAGAGAGACTGATGGTGGCAACATTTTCTGTGGCCTCTGAAAAGAGCTCTAGCAATTTAGATAGCTGGGATCTTTCCAGTGCTCTTTTGAAATTAGCTCCCTGGAATTAAAAAATGTTATACAACATAATTGCTATCCATTAGATAAAAGTGCATGCTGAAATCAAAATAACTCGTCCCCAGACTGAAACAGAGAGCTGTATTATTAATTCTGAGGAGCACATTTCATTTTTAAGTAACTTGTAGAAAATACAAACTGAAATATTTGATCTTTTTAAAGAATTTTTTTTGTTCAATATATTTTTAAGAAAAAAAAAGAAGTCATGCATATGTTTTTTATTTGAATTTAGCTAGTTTTCTTAGGGAATTTAAACCAGAAAATTTTGAACCATGTGTTTAAACTTAATCAAGTAACTTATCACAAAACTTTTTTACTATAACTCAAATAATCTTATATGACAACATTTTTTATGTTACATTAATAAATAGAATTAAATACCAATCCAAATTATATATACATTGTCCTCTGTGTTCTAGTCTGTATGTCATACTGTGCTGGAAATACAGGCTACAAGTTTTATAATTGCACACTGACCTAATACACTGAAATAAGATAACAAAAATCACTTGAATTACAATAGGGAACAGAATGCAACTTACATAAAAAGTTTATTCCAATTGAGTTTCAAATATAAATTTACAGAAATTTTCTCAAGTTCAGTATGTAAAATTTCTCTCAGAGATGTGTCCCCACCCTTTTCTACATTAGGAATACTCAATTTATAAAATCCAAGAAACTTTTTTAAAAATCATGTACTTTCATGTAATCACAGTGGTGTTCCAGTAAGCCAAAATTTTTCACTTGACAAACCTATACCTCAGTCTTCATATAAACCAGCTTAGAGTCCTGCATATTATTCTAAGGAATCAGAAAATAAATAAAAAATCATATTTGATCTTGTGACCTGTTACAGTGTGACAGGAAGATAGATGGTTAATTACGTGGAAGGAAAAACAAAGACTTCAAAAATTATGATTTTTGGGCTAATAATGTTAAAATTTTAAATTTTCATTTATTTTGTAAAATTTTGAGAGAATATCGGATAGCTTATATGATGACTTTTATGACATTAACATTTTTATGACCTATTAACACTTTTTGGATAGCTACAGTTAAATGGATATTTTCAGATTGATGCTACAGTAAAAGAAAGTGGGAGAAAGATATGCCTGTATATTTAAGTATGCTGCAGAATTCATTGGTATGTTAACAAAAATCAAAAAAAAAACAAACAAAAAAGTTTTTAGTTTTATACCAATAGGTCTAAGATCCATTCTATTTGCGGGGTTGGCTTAGAAAAGTTTAAACCTCCAGATAGGCAGGTCTCCAGCCTTAATTAGGTTGATTTACAGTGCAGGAATCAGAGTTGCTGCATTGTGTGAGTAGCTATGCATTTGTCAGGCAAGAGAATGACTGCACATGAGTCACACAATAATTTCATGTGCAGCTCCATGCTGGAGAGGCTGCACTTGCAGGCCATGTGCCAGAACAACCAACTCAGCACATGGCTTACTCCACTGTTATTTCTGGAAAGATCCTACGCAAGAGCTTGGAGGCTTCTCATCTGCAAGAGGCACAGGACACTACTACCCATGGGAATTTGAGTGGATAAAAGTAGTGTGGAGTGCTTCCCATAAAGGAAAAGAAAGGCTAAGAAAATTATCTGAGAGTTTGCTTAAGGCTAGGAAAAAATTATGCTGCCTCATGAATACAGGTAGCTACATCTTAGTTCTCAAGAATTAACCTAAAACTGTATATCTTAAGCTGATTACTCTGCCCCCACAGCAGAATTAGGCTTTGTCAAAACCAGACTGAATGAAATGACAATTTTTTATTCATGAAGGCATCCTGACCTTGGTTTATTTTGTTTTGAATTCTTCCTTCAGTTCCTCTATTTTTAAAGCTATTTCTTCTAAATGTGGAGTTTTTTAGAACTGTAAAAGTTTCGCCAATGTTTTTTATGCATATTTGAAATGATGGCTCATTATTAGGTTAATTTGGTTTTAATTTTCAAAACAATACCTTGGAGACAATTTAAAGGCAATCAAAACACTGAAACTTTTAGAAATAATTCCTAATCCTGAAAAGGCTATGTAAGTACAGATGGAATTTGTCAAGAGTTGTATGCTACTGTGGAATCCTGAATGATGTTATTAAACCAAATCCACAAGATTTGCTCATTCTACTGGCACATAGATCTTCTCTGCTGGTTGCCACTAAGATGTGTTGCCATGTGGAGTCCTGAAGTACCCTCAGGCTTCTGCAGTCAGACCTCTGGGTCTGACTTGCAATAAATCCTTCCTAAAAGGGAATGTTGCCAGCTGTCCCTAGCTGCTGCTGTAGATTTGTACAAAAGGGTGCACAGATATGCACAAAAGGAGTGCATGCATTCATCAGTATTTGCCCATCCAAATGTGCACATGTGCTGGAAGTCATGTACAAGCTAGCTGAACTGAAGCCCTTCCTACAGGTCTTCCAGTTGGCATGCACTCATGATGCCCTGAAAGCCTTATAGGATCTATAGGATCAACAATCAAAATGAGTGAATTTTGTTTTACAATTGTCTCTATTTTAAGCATTAAAAACCTTTGGATGTTTGCATGGGAAAAAATAGGATTAGAAAATTATCTAATGGGGAAAAAAGCCCTGAATACTTGGAATAATTTTATGAAAGCATAACATGTTTTCATAACATGTGTAATGCATCTGATTCTTAGGTCAGCATTTCAGTAGAAGTATTAATTTAATTTTTTAAAAATTTATTTAATATATAAATTTTCCTCGGCACTGAATAGCAATAAAAATCTCAGTAGAGATATTATACATGCAGTTCTTTTACTATGCTTTCTTCACACTGCCTGATCCTACCTAGGATTACTTGCAAATAATAGAGAACAAGACTGACAGAGTGGAGGTGTTAAGTAATAGTTGGGTGATTTATCCTCCCAACTATTCACAAGCTATTTTTGCATTCAAGTGATAAAGGAATACCTAAGCTTATTGAAGTTTCTTGTGCTGTTGAGCATGGGAGGAGTACATGGAGACTGCTTTTGCTGGTTTTCAAATATGCATCTTACTATTCACCTTCTAATTTCCTCATGATTATGATAATCAGTGTTTTTCATTTAGAGTTACAGGAGAATATCTCTCTTATCTGGCAAAGTCTGTCTTTTAAAGAAGGATCAAAAATATTAATATGGTTGTATTTTTAAGACATGAAAATGGAAGGCAAATTAAAGTACTTTATTGTTATTATTATTATTTGAAATAATATTTTTGTTTAATGCCACTCTCAGGTTTTTGTGTGCTTGATTCATGGTTTGTGAAGGATTTAGGCTGGCAATCCCAACTTTCAAAGTGATCCAGGGAAACAACTCCAGTCTATTTCTTTTAATTCTGAGTAAGTCTCACTCTTAGAAAAGAAAGAAAAATAAATTCATGGTGTGGAGTTGAGTGGGGAAAATTTATCCAATATTATTTGCAAGTAAAGCATACATGTGTTTGATGGCTGGTTAAAGGAACGGTTTGTGCTGCCTCTGTCATTTATTACAGAAGTATAGCCATGCTGGGAGCATAATTCCTGTTGCCATGGAGTAGCAATGCATATCAATGTTAGACAAATTTTAGGATATGAAACAAAAAATATACTGGGCTAGCTCTAAAACAGTGAAGAGGCATTTAAGCAGAAAGAACATAATAACTCAGTATTGAATTTGCACAGAACTTACCTTTCTTTCAGAGTGTGTCCTTAAAAAAAGACAAATAGTGGTGCCCTGATGATACATTTCATCTAAATGAGATCACAA
Organism: Tychaedon coryphoeus; assembly: GCA_013398595.1. Classification (NCBI taxonomy): domain Eukaryota; kingdom Metazoa; phylum Chordata; class Aves; order Passeriformes; family Muscicapidae; genus Tychaedon; species Tychaedon coryphoeus. The sequence continues at coordinate 213,593 of WBND01000574.1, read as the reverse complement.
GGTCCTCCAATTTTCCATAATAAAATTGAACTAGTATTGACTATCACGACTGCATAAAATTCACTGGTAAGACTTGAGAAGTTCAGATGTCCTGTTCAAACACCAACAAATTCACACTGTCTTTACCTGCAAGGTATGCTCATATAAATGTGAGAGGAAAAAATTTAACAAAATGAGTGGTGGTGTTTTAGTACAAATTACTTACATTCTATTTCAGTTTATCACCAGAGTTAAAATACTTGCTTTTTTAGAAGCAGCAAATTCAGAAAATTCTAGATTTCAATGTCTGAAAATTAACGGTCACGACTCAGCTAAAATTCATTAATAATTTGATCCCTAGTATTAGCAACTGTGCTCTGTGTTGCCTAGGGAGGAACAATTAAGGACGGGTGGGCAGAAAAATGAAGCAGTAATGGCTTTTACTGCTGTGGTCCATGCCCACCAGAGCTCCACCAACACCAGCCAAACCTTTCAGAGAAGTTTCCCCCTTGCAGTACTTGTGTGTGGTGCTGCTGCCAGCACCAAGCCCAGCACTGCAAAGCATCAAATCAGTGGGGGCCTGGAGTGGGGAGTTTGCTCTGCCTGCAGAGGAGCCACTGCAGGGTGATTTAGAAGAGAGCAGCCATTCATTCACACACAGAGACAAGTGTAGAGTGAACTCCAGAATTTTCTGTTGGCACCTCTACCACCTAGAAAGCATGATGGTTAAATGAAATTAAATGGAAAGTAGGATAAAAAGAGAAATGCAAATCCAATGGTTCAGTATAGCTCGCTTTGTTGACATTTGATGTTGACAAAACAAATGTAATACATATGATTTTCAAAGGCTTTAGTCATTCCCTAAGGCTGTTACATTCCTTTCTGAATTCAAACATAATTTTCATAGCTGCCTAAAATTATGTATTTGCAGCTGTATCCAAACATATTTGGAATGCATTATCAGGGTTCTCCTTGAACACTTTCTTTTTTTTTTAATGGAAGGAAGAACTAAAACCAAGAATGTCATAGACAGATGATAAACAGCTTTTCTTAGCATCATGGAACACTGCCCAAAAGTTCTGATGCTGAAGAATGAAACTAAAAAATAAAGTAACTGATAAGGCTGAAACTGAACCCTATTTTTAAGAATGCTTTCATGAGGGTACAGACACTACTCCTAAGTTCCTTATTTGTGTATTTTTGCAATGGATGGAATGTTTTTATTCCATCTGCCCACACTGGCATCATCCTGCCCTTAATGATGATTAGATGGTGAGTTGGCACTACCTAATATTCATCTTCAGATGTGACCCTGCACTGCAGTCATTTAGAAGAACACTCAACAGTCTCTTGGCTTGTCTTCCTGAATAGACATACTTATCTATGAAAAACAGTGAGCTTTTTTGTTGTTTTTCTTTTTTTGTTGTTTTGTTTGTTTGTTGTTTTTTGTTTGTTCGTTTTTGTTTTTTTTTTAATTAGGGTATTGGTTTTTACCTGCCAGCAATATCCTAAATAAGAAGAGTATGAAAAATTATTTCTTGAAAGCTATACTGGAGGTTTGATCATATTTTATTTCAAATTTCAATAGAAATGTTACATCAGATCAATTGCATCTTTTGATTACTTCTTTCCTGGACATTCTAGGAGCATGTGAATCAAATGCAAGTTCTGCCTAGAAGGAGTAAACCAGAAACTGTTTAAGAAAGAAATAGGAAAGTCCTGTTTAGGACCAGTCTGACTGCCTGGCTGTCTGCTAGCTGCAGCCATCTGTGTAACAGACCTTTAAGTCTGTTTGGGATGACAAAACACCTATCCTTTGTGTCCCTGTTTCATGGACCTTCCATGACAAAAAGATATCCCAATGAACATAAGACTTTACACTCTGGGCTCTGTTTCACATGCTGTTTCCCATAGGGTGAGGGAGTGACAGTTCCACTACTCCTGCCAGATGCGCTGTTAAGAATCAAAAGACAAGAACATTATAAACAAATTTACACCATGCTAGTCCTTTCCCTCAGGCTTAGAGGTTTTGGTGGCTTTATAAATTCACAGTTTCTTTATGGCTTTGTCATCCCAACTAGTAGGAGCATAATAACTTAGAAGTACTGAGAAAGGGTGAATGTTAAAACATGAAGAAGGGCTAGATGTTAGATTCTTTGTATAAAACTATACTTACTGTGTAGTGCCATACATGACATGAATCTTGTAATAAATAAATATTTTCTACAATACTTAAATGGTTTGAACTTCAACTGTTAATTTAATTGTAACTGAACTAGGAATAACTAGCACTTTTTAAAAAAGACCAATAAAATATTAGTTAGACTAGCAGAAAAATCTTGGTTCATTTATAAGACAGGCTCCCTTTTTCCCCTAACAGTCTTTTGCTGGTAACATAAGGGGTGATTTCTTACTAACTGTTCCTTATTGCTGAGCTCCTCTTGAAACAAGGTCTATTTTCTTTCCTTAAAATCTTTGGGAACAGACAGTTATTGTCAAATGTTTCAATACTTAGTGCTGCCTATTCTGAATTTGATTTCCCATCCTGACACAGGTCATGAGAGACTTCAAGTGCAACCATTATTCTAGAGGCTGTTGAATTCCTCCCTCAGCACAGAAGCTGGGTTCTTGACATGTGGAGAAAAAGATAAGGGATAAATGGGATTAATGAGCACTTAAAAGAAATTAATTACTATAAAGGTTATAAATTAAAGTTTATATTTAAAGAATAAAACCCCTTGGGGTTATTCATGCTGTAAATTTTTATGCTTGTATTAAATCAGAGATTTTTCAGAGTCACTAGCACTGAAACTATTATATTTAGCTCGTCTTTTAGACAGTATTCAATTGATATCAAACTACTGTTAAAAAACAGAAGGGGTCACAATAGATCACAATAGGACAGGGACATTTCAGAGCCAAGAGCACTATGGCATGTGTTCACTGTTATGGTGGAAAAGGGACAGCCAAGCTGATAGCATGGTCAAAGCTGAGGAAGGCAAACATGTTACCTGGGATTGAGATAAAAAGGGATTATTTTTGGAAGGAGAGGTATTTCTAACCATTGTTCTGAAAAGATTGCTTCAATATCAAAATTGCTTGGGGGAGATGACTGGTATGAACATAAATATTGATGAAACAGTTAATATTTCTGCTTTCAAGCTAGGTGAAGTTTATGGTAAAAGGGATATTGCATGTTAATAAGCTATCAGGAAAGACTAGAACAGAGTGAGCAAATGATTGGCATATTAGCTATTCAGCCAGTCTGAAACAGAAGTTTGGGTATTTAAGGGATCTATAGTTGGTTTAATGTGGCTGTAGCAGCTGTGTTCCTTTACACAGGATGTAAACATCTACTTGAATATATTATTTGGAGGACAAGTATTTTTACATGATTTGAGGATTTTAAAGCATATATATATAGTCCATATATCTATGCAGTATTTTTATGTAACTTTTAAAACTATCATAAAGAGTTTGATGAAGTTCTTTCGTGTTAATTTTTAAGCATCTGACATTGTACCATTAAAAAGTAAACAGAAGCTTCTTTCTGTGAATCAGTGATCAGTGCAATTGTTTCTTTGTACCTGTTTAGGGTTCGTAGGCAGTGCTCTGTGGCAGAACAATTCACAGCCTAAATTATGTGGAAAAATACTTCGGTTTGAGACATACATCTGATAATATCACTGCATTTCTCTGAGTTTTATAAAATAGCTGAATATTTGTAAGTATTAAAAAAGAGTATGTACTTAAAAATAAAAACTTAAAGAGTTTGGAAAAAAATGTGCAAATTCTTGGTATGATTAAATAAAATCTGAGTGCACACATGCAATATAAGTAGAAAGAATAATGGCAAGTAGACATCCTGTCTCTAAATCTCTCAAGTTTGGTGTAATTTTCTGCTAAGTAGTTACTACTTATACAATTTATACTGAAGCCATATAAAAGACTGCTGACCATTTTTAATATTTACTTATAAAAATGACAAATCACAGAAAGAGGTCCACTGGGTAAGGCTAATTTTGCAGATCATTAGCAGGCAGATCACATTCTCCTACAACCTGGACATTTGACAGTTGGGGAATTTCATAGAAATAAAGTATATATTGCTTGTGTAATAGTGTAAAATAGCTAATTTTTAGATTTATGAACTTTAATATACCCAAACCCTCAGCTGACATGAATCAGTGAAGCTGTACTGGTTTATGTGATAAGAAATTCAGACACTGTGTCTCAAAGGCTATTTGGGTATAACTTTTGGAATAATCTTTTGGAATAATCTTTTAGAAACATGTATATACTTTTATGAGTAACATGTTGTGTGCATACTTCAGTCAGTGTTTGGTAGCTAGGAGAGTTTGAGTGATCAGAATTTTATTCAGTTGGGGAAATATTTTCCATGACCATTGTTAAGATTATTTTATTAATAATTATTAATAAAAACTTCTTTGATGGATTTACTTTTGTTTCTATTAAAAACTGTAAAGGCTATTGACTTACACTGTAAGTCTTTTCCACACTATACACATTGCAATCTCTCAGACACATATTTGAGGTAGGAATAAGATTTTTAATAAGTAAATTCATAAAACCACATAATTGAATTCTGATTACAGGCAAAAATTAAGATACAATTCATGGGCTATAAGCCAGGCCACTACTTGAATATTTTTCCTGCTAAGAAAGTTGGCTTTAGCATGTGTGATTTCCCAAGCCTCAGTGACAAAATGACAGACATTTGTAGTTCTTAATTATTCATAAACCACATTAGTTATACTTAGAAAGTGCATTTATTAGAAAATAATTAAAGAATAACATTACTACAGTTTGTAAAAAGTTGTTCAAATAAAAGGAGTTTTTGAAATTATATTTCAAATCAGAAAACCATATATATGTACTTGTGTATTACATTTTAAGGATCTGTTCTATGACTCTTTTTCAGTGTCATATAAGGGAAATGACAGTTCCCTTCAGTATATCATAATTAATCAGATCTAACATGGTAACATCCCAAAAGAGGTTGAAAGGAAGAAAAAGATGTGATGATTATAGAAGGATGCACTATACACTGATACAGATTGTTCATGATAGTCTATTTATGATGGATGATTCATACACCTGCCTTCTAAAACAAGTTAGAAGAAAAAGAAGTAAAATCATTGCTACATATTATGTCTATTGAAAAAACATATGCTTGTTTCATATCTATGCACTTGCACTAGCCCAGTAGTAGAAGAAAATGTGCAAAGAGAAAATGTGCAAAGCTACTCCAAATGGAACTACATTGTTGCATACAGTTACAGTTTAAATACAATAACTACCCTGTTTGATATTAATATATTCATTAAGATTCTCTTTGCTGGTAAATATTTGATGATGCCAAGCTTCTCTGTAAATGTTGAAGTTTGCAATGTAGATGACCACCATTAAAACCATCTATCTGTAAATGTTCAAGGTGTGTTGATAAGATCATATTCAGATTGTCAACATAATCAAGATTGTGATATAGGAAAGGAATTCTTGCAGGATAAGGTAGAACTCAATAAGGCTGTAAGTCTTCAGTGTGCTGCATACAGGGAGGGGGCAGGGATGCTTCACTGCTCCTTCACAGAGCTCCTTTGGTTTCACTGGAGTTCAGATCAGAAATGGATGGGAAGTAGGAAGGGGATGGCCCTCTGCAGATGCCACAGACTCCTAAGACCTGCATTTTAGGAATAAATCTATCCAGGCCTGATAAACTTGTCCTGCTACAGGACAAGTACACAAGCTAAACCACCCAGAAAGAACTCTTAATAATGCAGTGGTGCTATGCTAACCTTTCATACAGGGGAAAATTTAATGACTTGGAATATAAAAAAGCACACAATGGCTCATCCAATTTCACAGAAGCAAGTAATCTCAGATGTTTCAAACTACGTTTCCTTAGAATGGACAGAAGTCATTATTGTTTTCACCAGTCATCTTTATGTTGACCGTAAAGAGTCAGATCTTATGAGGTGCTGACTTACATTGTAATGCTCACTGTCAGTGAGCAGTTGACAAGGCTGCTAATTGTCTTGCATGAATCACTTTGACTCTTTTGAAGTAAAGACTTGAATTAAAACTAACCATTACTGCAGAACTGAGCATCATTCATTATTCTTCTACTTTTGAAATGAGTAATTTTGCAATCCTTAGCTAAAACATACTTCAGAATGGCAGTAAATGCAAAGGTAATCTCACTAGGGCAGCAGATATTATCCAAAGTTTTCATCCATAGTAATTTAAACAAAATTACCAACTCTCCCCCCAAAGAAAAACAAGAGATAAATTTCTTAAAATTATTGCTATATTTAGCAGCTCATAACATCACCAACATGCACATTTCTGTGATTTAGATTTAATACAAATATTTCAAAATACAGATCTGAAAAATGCTCTCCATTTTTATTACAGGCCTATTCAATAAAATATATACCTTTGGTATAATGTGTTCTGTTGCATATAGCAAACCATTTTCATTGTCATCAAAAATATATTTTAGCACTTGCGAATTACAGGGGACTCTAATTCCTCAGATAACCCACCTATTGGATACAGTATCTTGAACCAGCTCATAAATATATAGACATGATACAGATGTACATTTTCTGTAGGAAATGGAAAGTGAAAGGTCTTTGAGAATTCTAAACTTACTAATGATTAAGCTACTTTAACTGTCTTTATGCTACTTTCATAGATATATAAGACATTATTTTCATTGAAAATATGCTTTAAATAAGGCAATTTTTTTAAGAATTTAAATAGTATTTTTCTTGCATGAAAAACTCATTTACTTGTAAGGTGGTCATGCCTCCCTTGCTATTCTAAAATCACTACACACAAAGCAATAAAATTACAGAGCTAAGCATCCTCCAAGGATGAAATCACAGTGAAGAAAGCTGTGATATACTTTATGCTGTAAATCATGTTGTATCATATCATATGATGATACCACAATAGAAGAGAGCTGGTTATTTACACAGTGGTTCTGATAGGAAAATGTAAACAAAGATGAGTCAAGCACCTCAGCAATGCATTGACTTGCTAGTTTATATCCAAGGTTTTGTAATGTTGTTCATTTTGTTCCATTGATAACTTGACAAGAGGCACCTGTTTGTAAGGTAAGAAACTGGTCAGATGATGAAGTGTCAGTGGGGCTTTCAAGTAAGTATGAATCCATTCCCTTCAATTCATTAGCAAACCAAGGGTATACTAATCTATGATCCAAGAAAGATGGAATGCTGTTAGGTTTGTATGCAGTTTACGGAGTTCTATGAGAGAATGATAGCTGTTTTCAAAGATATATAACCTCAAGGAAATCTCTGGTACAGTCAATAATATTTTAAAATAACTATTTAAGTAAAATTCACCTTTTAACACAGATTAACAAAAGACTGATGGCTACTCTGAAGCTCTTAGTCCCACTGACATTGGAATTGGCTTGGAAAAGCTCAAGTGTACTTGAACACCACTGAAGGTGTAAACAATTAAGCATTAAAAGGTATGACAGTTGGAGCTTCTTTCCAGAACTAAATGCTCTTTCTTTTTAAGGTCAATTTGAAGGTGAATCCTATTGTTGTGAATTACTTTTCACTGCCAGAGGACTTCATTATAAAGAGAGATTCATTGTTACCAGAGGCTGCCTGTCTTGCTATTCTTCCCACTTCACACTGTACTTCCCCTTACTCATGAGTTCCCTGCTGTCTGTGGAAAGTCCTGAGAATCACATGTTCCTCTTTGTACCACTTTGTTATAAGTAGTATCTTTTCTGTTATTTAAAGGTGTCTAATTCTTCTAGATTATTACACTATGTTCATAATATTAGTAAACACCTAATTATTAAATTGAGAAGTTTTATCTGTGGCAGATTAAAAAATAACTGCTAGCTTCAAGTTATTCTCAGGAGATCAGTTTCAGAAAGATGTTAAATACTCATCCTGCATAGGTCTCATTTCCCAGCATTTCATGGGCTTAAGATTCCACTAACCAGGAAAAACTGTCATACTCAGCTATCGCTCCGATTAAATGCATTAATCTTCTTCTCACAAAGATTTAGAACTTCTGTCTTGTACACAAGCGAGAGATAACAGTTTTTCCTCACTTATGTTTCTAGAGGGTGTTTCCCCAGAAACTCCTTTGGGGCACTTTCTGATTTCATGAGTTACCATCTCTTCAGAAATAATGGTCATTTAAATTTATCTTCCCAACCTTCCTCTTTTTCATGCTGAAATGGCTTGAGCTGATGAATCACAGCTCTTTTCCTTCCTTGCTGTTTATCCTCCTGCCCTTGGAGCTTTGAAGATAATCATTCAGGCATGTTTCTCCTCCTAAGAGCTATTTTAAAATTGGGAAGTCAATTGAGAATGTCATTCCTAGGAGGGCTTGAGAGGTTTAATAGTCAAAAAATATATATTCGTGTCTGTGTTAGTAGCAAAAAAATATAGATAGAGGAGGTACTTATCGAAAATCCCAATGAGTTTTCAATTATCTTGATTTTTCACTTCACATCTTGTAATATATTACATAAATGTCTGATTACATTTTTTAAAAGAAATTTTCAGAGATTTTAGAATCAGGACCGTAACATGGACAGAAAAAGCATGTGGGAAGTGGCAGGAATAGTTTTATGATTTGTTTTACTGAACCATTCAATATGGATACTTCTGATTCAATCTCTGCCTAGGTGCTTATCTCCATCTAAGAAAAAAAAGTAGCCATTTATTTCCTCAAGGGTATCATTATGTCATCATACAAGGGATACACCATTGTACAATAGGATCAGTATGTGAAGGCTCTGTAACAAGCTTCCAAACACCATGCAAGGAATTTTATCAAAGTGCTTTCAGTGTAGAGGATATATTTCACTATAATATTTAACAGGAGATCTAATAAAATGGACACTTTTTTGGATGCTGTTGAGTGATAATAGTAAGATTCCCATTTTCAGACAGAGTCCACCTTCACTTGATTGTTGTTTGTAATCAGTGGAGAAGGTTTGCTTCTCATTCTGTCTCCTGCTTCATTAGAACTATCCTGGAAAAAAACTTTTGCTGTACAAAACGTGACAATAATTCTCTTGTATTCTCTTCTGAAGTTCTGGTTCAGGAGTCCATATACTATAGCATTAAGGCAGCTGTTGAAATACGCCATATAATAACTAGACACAAACAACCACTCTGGAATCCTAGGGATTACAGTTTTTGGGTTGACAGCCACTGCAAGGCCTATAAAGTTCAAAGGAGCCCAGCAGACTGCAAACAGTACAAATACCACAAACATGGTCACAAAGTTTCTGAAGTCATGTGGTTTCAGCCTAGGCTTGTTATCTGGCTTAACCCTTCGCCTTACCTGAATAACGAGGATCCATATTCGCAAGTAACAGAAAGTAACTACGGCTATGGGCAGCAGGAAGTGGAAAAACACAACTGCTATAGTGTATGCTGAGCTCACAGACTGTGCAAACGTACACGAGTAAATCCTGGGGTCGTACTGCAGCGAGCCCACAAACAGGTTGGGCACGATAGCGACGAAGGTCAGGACCCATATGAGAACAACATAGCACAAAGCATTCCTGTCGCTGTACAGCTTGTCGTATTTGAGACTGTGGCAGATATAGCAGTAGCGATTGACAGCGATGCCTGTAATATTGAAGATTGATCCAATGACACTTAGGCCCATCAAGAAGCCACTAATCTGGCAGTGTAGGTATCCCAGTTTCCATCCGTTGTGAAACACAGATGTGAGGACCAGTGGATAAGGGTAGATAGCTACTATCAAGTCTGCAACTGCCAGGCTTACAACAAACACATTTCCTGTAAAATAAATATAAAAAGGCAAATATTAGTTTTTCTTTTGCTCTTTTCTGTCATTTCTGCTCTCTTTATATTAATCAGAAGTCTCAGTGGAGTACTTTAAATGTGATTAGCTTCTACTTTCTAGCTCAAAATTCATTGTCATATATCAGAAATAAGACACTCATTTTTAGTTTAAAAAGGCAGCTTAACTTAAAGATGTACCTTTTGAAAGAAAACTGTCTTTAGGCTTATCTACCATGACCTATTATTTTTATCATGCCATTTATTTGGATTCTTTCCATTACATAGAATTCATATCAAATTAAAATATTCATAACTTTAGGGCTTGCTTTGGTTTTAAATAGTCTCTCTTGAAAAATCAGCAAAATTAATATTACTAACAAATTTCCAAACTCACATTTACCTTCTTTATTTATCTGCCTTTCGTTACATTAACGAGCCCTTAACTTTTCCAGTCCTGAAATTAAAATCTCTTTTCTCCCATTTATATTTCAGGCTTCTATGACTTTATTATGACTTTTATATTATTCTCTTTGAATTTGCTGGCAAGTACTTAAATAATCTTAACTTCTAAGAGTCTAGTTGAACACAGACTCAGTTGTCCTTCCTAAAGACATGCTCTTCCATGAAAAAAAGAGATGGTGGGCAGTGGTCTAGACAGTTCCCAAATAATCCTGATGCCCCATTTTTCCCTGCCTCCAAACTGGAAAATTAAGCAATGAAACATTCTGCTGATTCATTTTTAAACAAAGGGAGATGATATTCTTCAAAGACAAGAGAATCCATAATGTTTTGAATCCATTTTTTGAGAATAGATTATATTTTCTTTTTTAGTTGCTTAAATGATAACCCATTTGAATGCCTCCCAATCATTCTAACTTCTAAGAAGAAGCTCACAAGAGACATTGATGTCACTTTTATTCATTTCTTTAATTACTATTACATGTAAAGCTCTAGTTATTCATGTCCATAAGTACAGAAAGCTATCAATGTTATCTATACATGCATGTTCGTAGGTATATAAATATAAATATAAATATAAATATAAATATAAATATAAATATAAATATAAATATAAATATAAATATAAATATAAATATAAATATAAATATACATAGGCATTTGACATTCAACCTTGTAGTTCTGAGATTATTCATGGAAGACTAAATACAAGCTTCTATTGCAACCTGTAATAAAATATATTGTTAGTCTTAGATGATGCAGAATTTCAGTCCTAACCCAAGGTGGGCTTGGGGAACTGTTTTATGCATTTACTTTGAGATTTTATTTTACTTTTACATTTTACTTTACTTTACTTTTATGCATTTACTTTCTACAAAATAGAAACAGTTAATAGCAGGGTACTAAGAAAGGCTAAAGTAACTATGATCCAATAGGGCATTTTAGCTGCTAAAATTCTCTAAACTACTTTTTTAATATATTATTTCAAATATCTTCAAATGCACAGCCCCTTACCAATCTCAGGCTTTAAATGTCCAGTTAGAAATGTTCAATCTGCAAACAGTGTCAGAGCAAAACATAGAAGTTATCTTTCTTCAGATGCTACCTACACTGTTGTGTTTAAATTTTGATACACGCACAAAGTACCACATTTGATATTTTTATTAATGGCACCTGGAACAAATGGCCTCGATTAAAAGACTGCTGCACTACTTTTCCTTGATTTAGTATCTGGATTTATAAATAACTTTCTTGTGATAGTGTCTGTAGCTGTTTTGTCTTTGACTGGGGATTCACTGCCAGACTGAAATATGCTTATCCTGAAGCCTTTGGCAGAATTCCAGATCATTTCGGCACAAACATCAGAGCTTCTTTAAGCAGAAGATGACACAGGAAAAAAAGCACTGCTTTCAGAATTTATCCTTGACGTAGTGGCAACTGATACAAGAACAAGAGACTGTATGGAACTTAGAGCTCTTTGTTTTTCTGAGAAATCAAGAAGTGGAAAGTAAATGAGAAGCTGCTGTTGGCAGGTTTTTTCCCACCTGTCCAGAATATTGCAGGATTGGTGAAATGCTAACATAAAAACTCCAGACACTTATTAAAATGTAATACTTGGAAGACTTCTATTTATATTTGCTTATTAACTTTCTGCTTAGCTGGAGGCTGTCCATCCTAAACTTCCTTCTCTGCCATCCACTAAAACTTCTGCTGCTGCTCACCATTATTACTGCAAATACTATTGTTATTTACCCACTTTAGCCAAATCATAAGGACAAAGTTAAAAGGGTTTTTTCCCTTTAAAAGGTGTTTTATTAAAAAGTGGGAGATGGTATAAATTTCTCTGAATAGTTTTAGCTTTGGAAACAAATGAGTCTAGGTATGCACTCTGGCTCTGAATCAACCAAATTTCAGGCTTCCAAAAACTCATGCACCGTGGTTGTTCCAGCTTTTTTCAACTGGCTGTTGTAGAATGACAGACTGTAGATCTTGGAAACTCAAGCTGTTTCATGTGAAAATTGGAGGCTAGCAGGAGGCTAACAGGATATCCTAGTAGCCTGTCTTTAAAAAAAACAAAAATGAAATCATGAGTTTGGAAACTGTCCCAAGCTGCCAGCTCATGGTTAGCATGTCAGCTGAATGAATAAAGTGTTAAGGGTGGAAACTGCTTGGAAACCAGATACCTGTTTGCAGACAGAACTTTGAATTTGGCTTTCAGGAAGGGTTATTTTAAAACTTGAGTTCAGATATATTTTCCTTATGAGCATGGGAAGTTTTTTTGCTAAGACAGAAATTTCAAGTAAAAAATTTGGTATTAGTATGACGGTTGTATATTTTGAGGTTCATTGTTTCAGACCCTGAAGTTGGATCTGAAATGAAGTTGAGCTTTCCTATGTTATATAATAAACGATTTAAAAACATGATCCTGACTTTAGATACTGCAATCACTGAAAAATATTGTCAATTTATGAAATAACCATATTATAACAGCATATTGTGAAATTAAACTCTTATGTTTGTAGAATATTTTGGTATTTTAAAGGTAAGTATCACAAAAATGTATATAGGGAAGGTTTAAATTTTATCTTCGGATTTAGGTTTGAACAGAATGCTATAAATGAAGCATGAAGTTATATATTGAACCCTTCAAAAAGGCCACAAAATCAAAATCCTGAATTATTCTTTCTTGAAGAAAAAATATTCATTCTCTTCAGAGAGTAAGACCACATTACTGTGAAAAAATGTGATTTGTGTACCTAAAGAATATATTATTATGCATTAACAGCAGCTGGTTGAACTGAGAAGGCAGAGGTTGAATTTCTTGATTTTGACATAAGCCAAATAAGCTTTAATAAATTTAAGCAAATGTTGTGCAGTGGATGGATGTGGGAAGAAAGATAATCTACTGGTAACCATCTTCAGCAGGTTATGTTTTTAGATGCTGTCTAAAGCAATGTTCCACTAAATATTTTCACCATAAGAAGTCTTTCTGCTCATCAACATCAGATCTATCTGCTGAATATAAAGCTGCATTAATGCAACAGAAAACAAACAAGCGTTTTCCTAGACAGTTGGACTTTTCCAAGAGCACAATATAACATTAACAGAGTATAAAAATTGTGACCCTGACAGATTATAAGAAAAATTGTTTATGGGATTGCCAAGGTGTCAAGATGAATATAAGAGCCTCAATGAGAACTACATGATGTAGTTGTATCAGTAGCAACTTTTACTTGCAGAATACACACAAATTACTGTGTGGGTCATTATTCCCTAGATTTAGTGCTAAGTATGTCCTGAATGATAAGTAGAAAGTTTACAGAAATTTCTAGCAACTTAAATATGTGCAGAATATTAATGGAAGAAAGATTAAAGTTACATAGAGTAGGTGGTGCTGAATGCCTGCCATAGAGTTAGAATGAAGGGCTGAACACTTTGCCAGCAGGTCAAAAATGACTAATTCTTCTGGTAATTTTAGGAGAACTGAAGGTGATGTGGTCAACAGAGCTCTTTCCTCAAGTGTCAGCACTGCAAAGTACTTTTACTTTTCTAAAATATTTAGGAAAATAATCTATTGTAAAAAAGGGAAACAGCTTATATATGGAAAAACACAACAGTGCTTTAAAGCATTAAGGGGATTCCAGATAGAATATTTGGTACTCAGAAAATCTGAGTGAATTTTAGAGAAGATCTCATATTGCTGGCAACATCAGTAAGGCTACTTTTTCTCCTTTTTTTCACAAGCTATTTCTACACCTTTTAATATTGGCTGCCAAGTCACTAGTCTATTCACCTTTTTCAAAGTTTTTCCTGTATAAGGAATGCTTTGGCTTCTGACAACAAATTCTTTCCACAAACCGTCATCTTTTCATCGTGTAGCTGAATTTGAAACACATACCATCACATTTCCATTAGTGCTTCAGGATGCACCAATTTTAGGCGAGGGTTTTAGCCTTTATGCCAACTGGACTTGCTTTACCTTTTTAGGTAAAGACTAAACACAGTACCTGCAGCAGTCATTGAAGTCACATACATGGATTTTGTTTCAGTGGCCTTTGTCTCAGACCTCCAATGTTGACTTGCTAAGTATATCTTTAAGGAAAGAGGATAGTGCTAATTTTTAGAAGATCAAACTTAGTTTCTAATGATCAGATTCATGTCATTCTTATCTACTGTCTTTTTTTTCATCACTTGTGGGACATTACCAGATACGTTAACAGTGATTTCCATTTTTTTTTATAACTAGCCTTAATTAATTGGATGCTTTCCTATATATTGATCATGTTTTGTAGACATTAAACTGCATTAAAATACTGAAAAGTTTGTTATGCACACGGCTTTTACACATCTAATGGCACCAAAAAATTATTTACATATTTATTTACATTTTATCTACATTTTATTTTATTTATATTTTTAAGCACTGGTTTCTGATCATTATAATACTTCTACCAATTTTCCTTAAGGATATCTCACAGATTTTTTTGGCTTTATGAAATCTTTCTGATTAATCTAGCCCTTGAGAGTTTATGCTCCTAGTTGAAAACAAGGCAATGATAGGTGCTCAGCAGTGAACACCTGCTGCATCAGAAACTTTAAAGGTGATACCTCATAATTGGGTACAGCATCAGAGAGATTAACTTTTTCCTTAGAGAGGCATTGTGCCAAGCCTCTGCTAATTTAATGATGTTTCCATGCACAAAATGGTGTCCCAGTGACAAATATTAAAGCTAGATTTGTTTCATATTCCATGAATATTTTTGCCCTGAATGTTGTTCCATTAGTACTAATATTTCACTTTAAAAAAAGCAAACCAAAACAACATAAACAACTACAAAATCAAGGAGTGAAAGCTGTTTGTGTGAGTACCTAATACAAATTTAATAAAATTTTCTTGTACATGTATCCAGAAACAGATCTGAGCACTACTCAGCGTTTCTTCTGCCTGGGAGATCAGCCAGTCAGAATGTTTCAAGAAAAAGATCGGCTCATAACTTTTCTAGCATTAAATTATTACTGGAAAGTTGTTGTACTTGGCAGCACAGTTTGGGTTTTCACAGAGATTATGCACAATAAAAATTGCTAAATTAAAATAGTTGTGAGTGGGGACAATGGCCATGGTTTCCTAGGAAAAACCCCAAAGTCAAGTAAGGTTACCTAGACAAGCAAGTGTGCAGTCCTGGCTCCACTGAAGAACGATTTGAAGTGTCGAAGAAACCAACAATCCCTGCAGCTCAGCATCAAAATGGCACAAAACAGCTGAGCAAAAATGTAGGAATAAATATTACATAAGCCCCAAGTTACTCCTGGGAGCTTCATTCACTTTACAGATCATAATATCAACTCCCCTAGATCTGAAAAGTCTATTTTTAAACTAAAGACACTATTTATAAACCTGTCCTGAATCAAGAAGTCCACGTGCACATTAAATTTGAATAGTGTGATGGGCCTGTGGCTTTTGCTTCTCATAAGCAAGTTAACCCTGATGCTGCAGGTGGTGATACAGGGAAATGTGAGAGGTTTAAAGCCCATAGTCAACCTTGTGGCCCTAAACCTATGTAAGTAAACCTCTGTCCTTCCTTTTAAGCTGAGAAAAGACCTTGTATTATTTCGCCATTTTCATAAAACCTCATTCAAATGTACACTTCTGTCACATCATAGAAGGGACTTTCAGACCTGCTGCCATCCAGTTGGAATGCTAATGAAACCAACAGGGCAATTAAAGACATTGCTACTGCCTACAGAAGTAATGATGATAGGAAGGTAACTTGTTAGCACTGAGGCGAGTATTAAATATTTGAGGTTTAAATTCATTTACAATCTTACTAAAGCAGAAATACTTAGTGTCAGCTAAGTTCAGACACTGAAATGACTTAAAAAGCCTCAACATTTAACTCCAGTTAATAGAAATTCAGGGTCCTGAGTCTTCCAGGTCTGGACAGCTGGAGAACTACATAACAGTATATTAGAGAGATATCGAAGAATAGATTTGTTAAAGAGCTATCAGAACCCATGTTGTAATGTTTTGTTTCACTGTGATGAAAGTTGAAAAAAAATTTACATAATCAGCACAGCATAAATGAAAGATTACTGATGCATTCAGAAAAGAAAATGCTATACTGTATTTAGATTAATTATCACACAGAATCTTCCAGCGAATCTGCAGCAACAATTAAATTTGAAATGCCTATGCCATCTTCTGGCCAAGAAAATTAGATGAGTGAAAGAGTAATTGGCAGAAAATGGCAGTAAGGAATTACGTAGTATTCAGAACAGAGGAATGGTTGCTTATCTGGTCCAAGTTGACTGTAGCCAAAGAGTATGCAGATGAGATTTACAGATATGCCAAACAACATACAATTTTCTGTAGTTTTATCACCTACCATCCTTTTCTGCAGTCCCATGGTACACATGTGAGTGAAAAGGCTCCTGCTCTCCTTCTTACAGTCTAAAAATATTTGCTGCTGCTATTTTTGGTGGTTCAGTGATGAGAGGAAAGTGATGTGAGTTTACTGTCAGGCACAGAAGGGAACTGAATCCATATGCTGGATGAGTGCTACAGACTTGGGGATGTTCCTTGCCTCTGGCAGTTTTGTATGACATGCCAGGGCTGCTTTGAAAATATCTCTTATATTGGACCTCTCACATGAGAGGCATACTTAGTGTGTACTGTGTGGCAGATTTGGGAGGTGCATGGGATATTGAATACCTCAGTACTGATAAGACTGAGGTACTTCTGGGTATGCCAAGAAGGGCAGCACTATCTACTGGATGACTTTACCTGACATGAAATATAAATCACCTGAGGAAAGCAACACTAAAGAAAAGGCCTAGACAAGCATTGCCCATTTAGGCACCTAAAACAGCACTGAACAGGAGCTGACATTGGCTGAAGATCTCTCATGAAATGGAACTTTAAAAAATCTCAAGTGGTAAGGGTATTTTTAAACAACTTTTAAGAAACGCCATTTTAAAAAGCACTTTAAATAGCTCTCAGAGCTACAGTGCACCTCAGGATACACTCATCTTTCTGCTACATTATGCAGGGGCATGAAATATTTTGCTTTGAGATTCTACATGGTGGGTTCATGTCCAAGATATTTTGCTTTAAAAGCAGCAGCAAAATGAATAAGACTTCTGCTCTTTTACAGAAATGTCTAAAATTTTATCACAGCTAATACCTATTTACCTTGGTAACAAGATTGTATTAAACTGGCAGTGTCATAGGTTTTATAGTTTTAAAACATAGAAATAAAAGTGACTCTTGTTGCCCAGCCAAGAGTGAACTAAGACATAACATAAAATATCAAGAAGACTTGTAGTGATGCTGACACGAGTCAACAAATCCTGCTGTCTTACAGGTGAAGGTTAGGAACCAGGGCACGCACACATACTGGGGAATGTCTCAAGTTCTGTGACCCTGGTTTTGGCTCTGGTATCTGCCTGGCCTGTTCTTTCTACAGTTCACTGGGTGGGTGGGTGTGTTTTCAAGGTCAGAACTTCTATCCCCTTTGAACATCAGCTTCTTCTATCATGATGACAATATTTCAGAGATCAAACAGATTTGCCTGAATAACTTATCCACTTTTACAGAAGGGAATTATATTGCCATTTCTGACTTGATCTTTTCTATCTCTAATTTCTATGATTCATTTGGGAGGAAAAAATCCTGTGGACAGCCTGTTCTCCAACAAGGTATTGCCTAGATGTTACAGAACACTGAGGTGCAGCAAGCTGTCTGAAACCGATTAGAATAACAATACTGCTGATGTCAGAGGATCACATTACTGAGCTGCATCACAGCAGAATCAAAGTGAGAGTCCTTTTCACCCCTTCAACTGTATTTGCACCAAAGACTGAAAATATATGGAAAGACAAAAATTATACTGTTCACAGTAATATCAGAGCTCAGACAAATAAGACTAATAATACAGTTCAAATGTAGGAACAGGCAGAGATGGATGCTTATGAAATATAATTACATTTTGTGTCTGTACAAAATCTCACAGATCTGTCAGGACTAGACAGTGTGAAGATGAAGTCTATTCCCTTCCAAATTCTAATATATATTTTGAGAAAACAAGTTGGAGAAAATAGGAGAGTGAAGTTGCAACCACACAACTGACAGGAGAGCCTGACAAGAAAGGCTTCCATACTGCATAAAACATTGCAAACACAAGATCACTTTCCTGAATTTCTTTGAAAATCAAACTTTTATGTAACAAGATTTTGTGACTGAATTTGTCCAGAATTATTCATGGGATGAAAAAGATGTTTAAAAATTCTCAAGAGGACAAAATAATCAATTTTTTTTCTGTTATGACTAGTAACAGTACAGCTGGTCACTCAGCCAATGTAGATAGTAGACAGCAAAGCTAATAAAATGAGTTAATAAAATAGTCTTCTCAGTTCTTTCTCTTAAAATCAGCAGTGGTAAGACACCTGCCAAGAAAGTGGAAAATAGCATTATAGAAAAAAATCACTTATATATAGCTACACACATGTGTTTACACTCTCCTCATCAATCCATTCTCTAGTTCTCTATTTTTCCTTTTCCTCCTTTTCATATTTATTCCATCATCATGTTTTTTCTCTCCTCACTGACTTATGACCCACAGACTTTTTTTTCTGACAGAAGTCTTTTTCCTCCATGTTTTCCCCTCTTTTCCTCTCTGCTTCATTGCCCCAAGTTTCTTAGAAAAGAAGACACAGATGATTATCATACTCATTCCTACCTTATCAGTTTGAAGATTTTTAGAGTTTAATCCACCGTGCCACTATCTGAGACCCAAGTGACTTCACTTCTTCCTCCCTTCTTTTCAGTTCTTCATTTTTTCTATTGTGCTACAGCAGAAGTCAAGTTGAATGGTCCCACACTAAAGGGGAGCAAGTGAATGGGTGGGGAATTCACCAGAATAAGGGATACTTTAATTGAAGTATTAGTAGGGTTTGTTTATGAAAGTAACTGCCAGTATCAAGAATTCTTGCTGTTCTATGCCATCAGAAATGCATTACTACTGGAAACTGAAAGATGGGCAAATAAGTGGAACTTCCATATGCATGGCAGCAAAGTGAAGGATCTTAATATCCACCTTCTCTGCTGTTTGTCTTTTCCTCTTTATGATGGACAATCGAATGAAAGAAACAGGGCATGGGGAAACAACTCTGGATTAAAACAGAATGAAGACCTCAAGATGTGGAGTTCCTTTCTTCTGTAAAAAGATTTTAAAACCTTGTGAAATTTGCTCCAGCTATTGGATCAAAACACACTTTTCCAGCCCAACACTAGACACCTATACTACACTCCTTTTTCTGTTGTCTGAATATGCCCACAGACTGCCAGGAGAAACCTCTACATAACACATTCTTTTGTAATTTGGTGGGAACTCACACCAACTGCAGAGTTTTGCACCATCCACAATGGGGTAAAAAACAACAAAGCAGACAACTTTCTTAAAGCAGATATTCTGGATTGTTGCAGCAAGCAATTAAAATGATAGCCCTGGCAATTCAAATCTGTCAAAAGCTTAGAGGATTATATTTTTGTCTCTTGTATTATTACAAAAAAAATTGATTTAGATATAGGATAGATTTATAAGAGATTAATTTATAAGAAATAAAGGAAGCATAAATATAAAAAATTAATATATGAAATATATAAGAAATTGAGGAAGAAGGTAGTTTATTCATTATTGCCCTAATTCCTTAATCATAAGTTTTTTGCTC
This sequence comes from Tychaedon coryphoeus, assembly GCA_013398595.1. NCBI lineage: Eukaryota > Metazoa > Chordata > Aves > Passeriformes > Muscicapidae > Tychaedon > Tychaedon coryphoeus. The sequence continues at coordinate 193,590 of WBND01000574.1, read as the reverse complement.
CTGCACAATATGATTGACTAGGAAACAATGATTTTTTGCTTATATTAGATGTGTACTTTAAAATATGTTGTTGATTAAACCTACAGTTGAAATTTTGTATTAGAGGAGAAAGAATGAAGATGTTGCACTACCATAAGTAAAATCTGTATTTTAATTTGTATCAAAAAAGTTGCAGGAAACATACTCTTAATCTGCACCAAACCCCCTTGGTTTTGGTTTTTTGTTTTTGGGTCTTTTTTCCCCCTAAAGATCTGAGTTCTAGTCCTCTCATAGAACTAAATGTGAATGAATAAAATTCTCAGTTTTCTAATGTTATCCTCATTGCTAGTAGCAAGTCTATAAAGAATTCAAGACAAAGTTTAACACTTGTGACATTTGAACGACCATAAATTATTTTCATTTATTCTAATGCTCCCCAGGATTCTCATCTTCGTACAATTTAGTTTCTTCATTACAAAAGCAACTGTCAGAATAGACTAAACAACAGGAGCAAGCTGACTATAGATTTTACAGAACTTTAAAAAACAGTCTTAAGGCATTATTCCTGTAATTCTTCAGACAAATAAAGATATGATTTTCTTTTTCAGTATCTCTTCTAGACAGCCTAAATTAGACAGTGACTTCACTGCAGGCAAAAAGACTAAGCTATCCTAAATTCATGCCAATACCTGTATAGTATACAATGATATGAGAAGTACTGATGCTCCTGTACATCATCTAGTTCTTCTGCAACTGGATGCACTATTACACTCATGGGTAATAAACATATCTCCACTTAAATTTTAACTGAATTATCTATTTTTTTGCTGTGGGTCTGAATGATGAAACTATCACAGAAGTTGGCTCTGGGTTGACCTGATCTCTGGAAGTCATAATAAGGAGACCTCATTTATTGCCTGTTTCTTTGTTTTGTTTTGGGTTTTTTTTCCCCCTTTTTTCCTGCATGATTGGATTTTTCATACAGAACAGGAAAAATATTTCAAGCAGTAATTATTTCAGAGTAAACTAGTCAGACAAATAGTGAGGTATGATTACCCTTTGACATCATAGAAGATTTCAGGTATTTCCATACTGTAACTTAAATAAGTGAGGTCAACTTAATGGATTTTTCTTCTCTTTAGCAACTACTGTTATAGAAGTTCAACATTTTTCAATATCCTCCTGATTATTTAATTTAAAAATACATGATTTTTGCATTTAATGCTTATTAGAAATAAAATGGAGTTTGGATTTGTGCCTTTTATCTTAACAGTATTAAATGAAGATCTTTATTGAGAGCTCCCTTACATAGAGACATATAATTCAGCATACAGATGAACTTGCCAAACCATTGAATCCTTAGAAGGAGGCTTTTCTAAAGAAAAAAAGAATGGCTAAAAGAATGATTCAGCTAACTTCACTGACAAACTGAAGTAGTGTAAGTGAGCAAATAAGTGGGTCCTTGCATTATTGAATTGTTATTCCTCTCCATCTTGTTTTAGTTATTTGCCTTTTCTCTGGGTTTTCCTTTCATGAAGAGTGGTGCAGAATTTCTCAGAAAGCATTTTTTTTATTGCTTAAGAGTAAACTGCTTGTTTCTCAGTGAATGCAGTTAAAAAACTCAGTCTATGGCTCTAGCTAATATGAAAGAAATATATAAATGGTGTTGAATTTCAGTACCTATATTTGTCTTCAGAACTTATCACTCAGAGTTCTTATTTAACATGTTGCACAAGACTGTCCAGCACAACAATATAAAACTGCTGAAACCTACACTTGCTGTCAAAAGTATTGAATTTTGCATTATAGTAATTTCAGTGTGGGTGCATTTAAAAGCTGTGTTATGATATCTCATCTGAATTATTTGTACCCATTGATTTTTGTTATGACTCAGAAATACCCTAATGGAGCACTTGGAGAAACCAAACACAATTTTTCAAATTAAGTTCAATACCTCTAGTGTAAAAATATGAACCCTTTCTCTGTGTGAAAATAAAACAAATCTGGAAAACTCTACCACCATTATGATCTTAATCTCATACATTATGCATATAATATCTTAGCTTTGAAGCTCCTTTCCTTTTTTAATGCCTATTTTTCCTCCTATACTCCTTTCTGTCATTGTTTAAACGCTAGCAAGAATCTTAGAGGAAAAAAAAAAAAGCTTTTAAGCAAGCTGAAAAGCTATATATAGACAGCTAAAGATAGTATCCTTTTAAATATTCAGTAAAAACATTTCCAGTTCTCCCTCTGAACCTTACTGCTCAGTTCTTCATCTTTTTTTAGGCAGAAGCTTTTTGTGTGCCAATATAATTCATTATTTAACAAAATTTAGCAAGCCAGAAGTCAACACTACTACATAGGAAACTAAAAATAAGAAACCCAAAGACATGTGGGATAACTATCCCAATGAATATTAATAAAAAGTATTTCTATGTTTAAAGGATGCCAAAAAGTAGAAGTTCTGTACAATTAGCGTACGTCAAAGACGCCATGTACTTATATTGTGGTACAAAACCTGACTCAAAGTTTATTGTGAAGAAGAATGAGTGGTAAGGAAGCCTGAGCTTCAATCAGCACTGAATGGTAGGTTCACATTTCTTTACTTTTTTCTATTAGGGAGTAATAATCTCATTTTTAAAACAGTATCTTTGTAAAATGTCATACGGGTGACTGAATGCTTAAAAAAAAAGGTGTGGGGGGAAAAACTATCTTTCATACCTCATCTAAAACTGCCTAGATTTTCTTACTTTAGTTTCAGAAAGATTGGTATTTAGCTTTGTCTGGGAAAAGATTTCTTCAAAATGTTTAAAGACTGCTTGAGCTCCTCAGAGAAACCACTTTAGCTGTTTCCATGTATGAGCACAAAAATGTCTGCTTTAGCACATTAATGTATTTTTTAAACTAATAGCAGAAGGGCTTCCCCTAAAGATCTGACTAACGATTTTCATTTGTGTTGTGTAAAACTCTGCAGTTCATGAATCAGAAGATAATTATTTTGGTAACAGGTAAAAAAACTCCTTTTACATCTTTTATTGAATTTATGTGTGTGTCAGTTGAAACCATTGATGGGCAACAGTAGAATTTCTTGGAATTATAGTCACTTCCTGATAGACTTGAATTAATATTTTAGGAAAGTCCAAGTGTTTTTGTTTATAAATTCCAGTATCTGGAAGAGGACTGTGTCAGTTCTTTACAGTAGTTTTAGATATATTTTATTAAGAAGCTTGCTTCCTGTCAGTTTGGTGTGGAAGGATGTTGATCTGGTCAGAGCTTTAAAACAGATCAATCAACCTTCTTACAGCAAGCTCAGTGAAAAAAAATAACATGTAAGAAATACAGCAACAAAACCAAACCAGTTTCTCCCTGCATTTTTTGTATTTCTAAGGCACCTCTTTTCTTCCAGAATTGATTTCTGTCAGTACCATACTTTGATGGTCTCCTGTGGTCCTCTTCTCATTTCTTAGGCCTGATGTGTTTTCTGTTCTTCTCAGCCATCCCACTTCCTGCTGTAGCTGTATGCTCTCTTCTTGATGTCTTCCTGTGCCTGATCTTCTTGTTGGCTGGTGCTTGCTTTTATTGACCCTGCTCAGCTGCTTCTGAAGGAGAGTAATTTCCCCTTTCTTCTGGGAGATAAACCTCACCCACATATGCCCTTACTAACAATATGTGTCAAGCAGAGTGAGGAAAAAGCTAATATCCTTATTCAGACTTAAGGGAGAGAAGAACAGTAGTTAAACTTTTCATTCTAAAGACAGTCCAATCTATGCCAAATCACTAAGTCAAACAAATGAACAAACACATCCAACTTTATTCTTCCAGCATAACAAACTGCTTAGTTATATGAGATATTCAGTAGAGCTATAAAAGTGAGAAGATGTAAAAAGCAGGACCAGCATCAAAGGAACAAACAAGTATTGTTTAGTTTATCCATCAATGATTTGGATGAAGGGGCAGATGCTTCCTCAGCAAGCTCAGTGAACACAAAGTTGGGAGGGGTGGCTGATAACCCAGAGTGCTGTGCAGTGCTTCAGAAGAACCTTGACAGCCTTGAAAGATGGGCAGAGAAATTGATGAATTTTTGATAGGATGATGGGGAGAGACTTGCTGCACTTCCCTTCTGTCCCAGGGAACTGCATTTTAGAAAGTCTCGCCACAGGTGAAGCATGAGAGCAGCCAGGTTCACTGTGAAATGCAGCCTCTCATGCTTGGATTCTACCATATCTCAACAGTAAAATGGTTGTTGAATAAATGTTCATGCAGTTAGTTGGTATTGCAACTGTGATTTTTACCATAAACTGCAAAAGTATTACTTTTATGTCCTTTGATAATCGAAAAAAAAATAATAGGGGGGTAATATCCTGTACATTTTAGCCTACTTTTTCCTTGCCCAGATTGCAAAATCACAGAAGCATCAAGGCTGGAAGAGACCTTCAAACTCAACTAGTCCAATCATCAACCAGCACCACCACAATAACCCCTGAACTGTATCCCCAAGTGCCACATCCAGATGTCTCTTCAATATTTCCATAGATAGTGAATCCACTACCCCCTGAGCAACTTATTCCAATGCCCAACCTCCCTATCAGCGGTTTGCTTTTTTTTTTTTTTTCCTAATACATAATCTGAACCTCCCCTGCACAGCTTAAGGCCAGTTGCTCTCGTCCTTTCACTTGAGACATCAGCCCTCCCTTCACCTTCTAGCAAGTAGAAGTCCCCCAAAACATACAGGGAGAAAACATAAAGGCTAAACAAGGCTAGAAACAATCGTAGCTATATGGCAGAAAAAAGTAGGCATTGCCATGGATTTGTGTCTCTATGAATAGAGAAGATTGTTTGAAATCACTGTTTCCCCTAGTTCTTAATAAAAATTTAGATGTTGATGTCAATCTGATTACAGCCCATTTAGGATTTAAGGTTTAAAAATCATGCTATACATGGCCTCAAATTAAAAATCAGCCTCACATCTATTTAGTTAATTGCACAAATACAGAGTATTGGGACTAGGGTTTATAGTATTAAATGCCTGCATTAGTATTTTATAATTTATAAGCATGTTGTTCATGCATAAAATGATTCACTGAGAACACATTATTATATAGTGACCTTTTAGTGCTCCCTACAGAACCTTGCTCACTGAGATTATTGAACTACTTCATAGAAATGAGAAGAAATCTGAATCCCCAAAAGAGCCAATGACAGAAATCTTGCAGAATTATCAAACCACCATGAATACATCCTGTATGTATATTACTCACACTTATTATTATTGGACACAGGCCCTTCAAGTAACACACATGGAAATTTCCAGTAGCAGCTATTACCGTATTTTAATTTTTTAGTCATTTCATTCCCCCCCCCCCAAAAGAAAAAACCTGGAGTGTAGTGATATCAAAGCAATGCTTTTCTAGAAGAAAACTCCAAGAAGCAATAAAAATAAATATTTTAAAAATCAAATCCAGAAAAAGTAGCATCATTATAAAGAAGTGTAACGGGGGCTTAGTAGAGTAGGTTTTTATTTTAACATAGTATCTTTTTATATCTCTATTTACTAATTCATTATGATTCAGTTTCCAAAATTAAAAAATCAGGCATAACCTATTTCCTTGTAAAGTTAATTATTCCGAAGACTGAATTAATTTATTTGCACTCAAGTGTGTTTAAGAATGAATAAAAGTACCCCAACAGATTCATTCACATAAGGTTCTGAATAATCCTTTGAAGTAAATTCAACGGTAAAAAAACCAGAAATCTCAATGCTTTGGTTTTCATGACAAAGACTAAAGAAAAGAAACTAATGTTTTTTACAGAAACCAGAAATATTTCATTATCTGGCCTAAATTTTGTGTACAGAAATAAATTGAAATTCTGTGTGGAAAACTCTCGTATAATACCAGAGAAATTAATTATGGAGACATGTCCCTCAGTCTGCAAGATGTTTCAGAGAAAAAAACGTGAATTAAGTTCTTATTTTAAATGTTTTTTAGCTGATGGGTGATGCTTTGCCTTGCCATACTGTAGGATCAGGGTTTGCTGTAGAGCCTTACCTTCATTTTCTGAGCAAAGAGATTATTTTTTAAAAATCTCACGGTTATGAGGCTGGATCAAGAGTTTAATTTAATAAAACCCTAGCACCTAGTACAGAGAACTTTGTGTGTTATAGATTTTGCTAAAAGGTCAGAAAAGCAAAATTTATATTTTCAAAAGAATGGCTGCATTTATCAGGATAGGGCTGTTACTAATTCTGGGCCTCCAGTAATCTTAAGAGAGCAGCAGTTTGGTCATGTCCAGCCTGACCTGAGCTGCAGAAGATATTGAAGATATGTCACTTCTATAGACAGTAAATTGATGGATCACTTCCAAAATTATACTAGCTATTATTATTATTATTATTCTGCTTCCTTCTCTATTCTTTGATTTTTTTCTCCCCTTCTACCCTCAGTTTGAGGCACAAATAGTGGAGGATGTGCTAGTTCTAAATGACAAGCTCTGCTTTCAGTCCATGGATGCTCCAAAAACAAAATGAATGAGGGTTTTGAAGATAATTTAATCACATTAGGATCAATCCTTTTGCTTTTTTTCCCCTCATATTTTCTCATAAAGATATATTGATGTTGGATGGCATATAGGGAAAGACAGCCTCTGAAGAAAAATGTTTCATATTCCTTAGTCTAGTAGATGCATGAAAGGATATCACAGTGTCCATCACTAAGTGATGGATGGCTTTTTGTCCTGAAGTTTTTATGCCGTGAAGTTAATAAAAAATTGGTGCCTTTGCCAGTGGCAAGTGTAAACTAAAGTGAATTTGAATTTGTTTCTTATCTAGCTGCCGGAAATCTTCAGAAATTACAATATAAATACCCTATCCTGGTGATCTTGACATTATAAACACATGGTAATGTCTCATGGAGGTTGTACTAGAATTTCTATACAATTCTACGTCAGAATCATTAAATATTTGAAAGAATAAATAAAAAAATAATAAAAAAAGTTAATGTCCTTTACCATTAAACCTACTTTCAATATTTCAGGTAATTTTTTATTCTAACTAGTGAGTACTTTTTGTGTCATTAAATGTTGGTGCATTCACTGAAGTTAACAAATCTATCAAGTCTGACATTTTCTCCTGCAAAGTTAACTGTTCTGGGAATAGAATTGTCTTATTTGCTCTGAGTTGTGTTGTGTTTAAGAATGAATTCAAGTTACACATTAGATTTAGTAGCCTGAATGAATCTTCCAGTTATAGCCCTGTATTCCTTTGGTAAAGGCCAGCTATAAAAGAACATAAAAAGTGAAAGGGCCAGGGTTTGTGCTAATATGCATTCATCTTACCATCTTTAAAAAGGGTTCTCTGTTTGGGAGAAATTGTAACTGCCATGATCATTGTAGGAAAAGTACTGCTACTGGATATGTGTTCACCTTCTGGTAAATGGAAGACAAAGTGCAATGACTATAATGTGCCATTTCTCTCTATTTTCTTGTGAATGTATTGGAGGAAAACTTCCACATCCAAATATGTTTGCTTAAGTTAATCAACATAAGCACAGCAACTTTGAGGAAACCATACACGGTTGCAGGCACTGAGAATAAATCCATTTAGTGGTTTCTCAAATTTAAAGTCATACACATTTGAAAATGTGTCCTTATCATGGCCTAAAACCAGTCATAACTATTCTATAGGATTTCAAACAACCCCAATTTTATTATACTGAAATCTATCCAAAAATTTCAGCATAATGCCCCAGTAAAAATAGAAACTCTTACTAAAAATGATTATCGTATCTTTAACGAGTTTAGTTTTTGACTTTTATTTAATTTTTTAAGAATCAGTTTTAATATCAAATAGCAGGAGCGTTTTAAGATCTGTGCATGTTGCATTTTCAGAAAGCTGACAGAACACAAATAATCCACTGGTTCTATGGCCTGTTTCTCATATGTACTGTTCTTTGTATGTGAAGACTGGGTGAGAATGTTCTTTAAGTCACCTCATCCATCATGATGCAAGATACCCACTTTTCTGGCTTTTACATCATTTGGGAACAATATTCACAAAAAAAAAAAAAGCACTAAAAAATGAAGCATGTGTAATTCTCAATTCATAATGACATATGCTATCTACTGTAATAAGTAGATAGCTTCAGAAGTTACAATGTTTACCACAGGAACAAATTTCTGCTCTATAACATGAACAGATATTGATTTTATGAGACATTGAGATTTAGAGGTCTATTTATTTCTCATATTCACAAATCCCATGCTGTTGGGTGACATAGCAGTTCAGTATATATGAAACTTCTGGCCAGTTGTTTGAGCTGCAAGTCTGTGAAATAATAATTTTTAGTTATTTCCAATACATATAAAAATACTATCGTATATCAGGGGATATTGTAATTGTCACCAACTGGAATTCTGTTTGTCAGCAGCATTTTATTTTGGTTCAGATCTTACTCTGTACATTTTAATTAAAATAATTATAATTTAGGATTTTTTTTTCTTAGGTATTATTGCTAATCGTCTATATTTTTATTGGTAGGTGACTGTGAACTTGAACAGAGTTAAACACTGAAAATAACAGACAGCTCTTGTAGACAGCTAAATCAGAATCACTGAGTGTAAGAAGATCTGCATAGAAGGAAAATGTAAATTCTTCAGAGTCCTGAAAGCATGTCTATGAGCCAATATGCCCAAATATTTGATATAGACAAGGATCAGACTTGGAGGAAATTTACTTAAGCTCCTAAACACTTTCCTTCTCCATTAAGCTAGAAAGTGTACAGATAAAAGCTTTGGCTCAGGCTCAGATCATATCTGTATGCAAAAGATGGCTCTGGAATCAGTCACATCTAAGGAGAGTAACTTCTCAAGATCCTCAGTTACTTCTAAGTTCTTCTGAGGCAAAATTATCAAATCAATCTGAATTTGTATACTGGACACCATAATTCTGCCCACTGACTTTTTGAATGCTATGATCATACTACTTATGAAAATCTCTGCAAAGAGCCAGCCAAAGCCATCATTAGGAATATGCTTGTTTAATTAAAGGATGCCATTAATCCAGTGAATAATGTTGCCATAGAGAATATTTCTGTTGCTTCATAAAGTCTAAATTTACATTTGAAATATGTTTTAAAAATATTTTAGATAGCTTTCAAGTGTGGATTAAAATATAATGAGATAACCATATCCTTGGTACTTTTTATGCAATAAACTACACATAGTATTTACATGCCTGTCAAGCTCCACTCATTTCAAATGATATTAAAAACCAGTCTGCTCTCAAAATTCAATACTCAAAGAAAAGTCAAGTATAAAGTTGCAATGACATCTTTAATTTTTTTCTTTTTGGAAAACCAGATGGGTGTTCAAGTTGAAGTCAAGAATCTTTTCTGAGCCAATAATCTGCAAATTTAGCATTTCGTATGTGTATCCATGGATTAGCCCACAAAAAATATTTTAGTAAAGTAGCAAGTTAATGACTTGAACACAGTGCAGCTCTCTCATAATAGCACCTGTAGTCTAAATGCAGTCCATCTTCAAAAGTTAATCAGCATTGGATTGATGATTGCAATGGCTGCTTTGCTTTTGTTGATTTGAGGATTTTGGTGGACTACAAGCTCAACATCAGTGAACAGTTTGCTGCTGCAGCACAGAAAGGATGCTGGGTGCACCAACAAGGGCATCACCAGCAGCTGGAGAGAAATCTTTGTGCCACTCTGCTCAGTGCTTGTCAGGCCACACCTGGAATACCCTGTTTGGTCCCCACTATTCAAAAAAGAAGTGTATGGGCTGGAGAGAGTCCACAGAAGGGCCACAAAGATGACCATACCACTGGAAGGCTGTGAGAAAAGCCTGAGAGAACTGGGTTTGTTCAGCCTTCAGAGAGGAAAGTTTGGAAAGAACCTTATCACCATGTTCCTGTATTTAAAGGCTAAGATAACTCCCTTTTTTAGGAGGAGTCACATGGAAAGTAAGAGAGGTGATAGGTACAAGTTGCTCCTCGGAAGATTCCAATTGGACACAAGAATTTTCACAATGAGAACAGTCTGGCCCAGAATAATCTCCCCAGGTAAGTGTGGCATTCCCCAGTGTTGGACATTTTTAAGATTCAGCTGCACATGGTGCTGAGACATCTTGCCTAGGCTGTTGTTTTACTGTGCTCTTGCCAATAAAGATTAATCCCCCTCGAGGCCCCTTCCAACCTAGCATCCTATGATTCTATAAAAATGTCGCAGTTAGGAGAGATGACTTCGGAATATGCAGAATTAATTAACTGGACATTTTTGATTTTTTATAAGAGAAACAATTACTGAATAAGTAATAAGTTGATCAAGTTTTCCCTTTCAAAACAAAAACTTTACTTACGTACAAAATGTTTAAAAAAAAATATTAAGGCGCATTCTTTTGTAATATTCCAAAACTGACCTAATCAGTGCACAAGCACCCAGTGCATGATATTACTAAAACTCCTGTCATTTTCTTAAACTAGGATATTATAAAAGTTGTCTGTAATATTTGACAGTGGTCTCTTCTAAGGAGTAAGCAAACATGTTTCCTGTACTGTGAGTTACAGTGGAAAGATGGCTGTACACATATAAAAGAAGTACTTCCCAATCTACTTGCTAGGCAAGACACAGAGATGACTTTGACTCTTACTACTCTGTGGGGAACTGGCCAGAACAGTCTGCAGTCAATTTAGCTGCATCTGAAATGGCCTAACGTACAACAGAGACCTCAGGAAGGACCATCCAGCTGTGCTAAGAATATGCATAATATAGACTTTAATTTTGTTATTGCAGAACTGGTAGTGTAGGCTGGTTACACAGCCAACACACACCATTTGAAGAGTGGGTTTAGTAGTGATTTGGCAGTAGAGACAACAGGGATAAGAACCTGCAGCAGATTCAATCATAGCCTTTTTAAATAACTTTAGTTCAGGTTTTCAAAGCTGAATTTAATGCTTAGACTCACATTTTGTACCAATTTTAACTTGAATTGGCCATCTAGCAGCTTGAGGTGGCTTTACAACTATTACCCACCAATTACTATTTTACTACATCAGCAGCTGGTGCTAAAATGTCCAAATAGTTATACTGGGCACGACCCTGGGGTTGTTGGGTTAGAAATAAAATAACAGTACAAGAGAGAATAGAAGAAAATATACTTTTCTATCTACATGAGGGAAGCAAAATTGAACTTTTCTGGATTTTTTTTTCATATTTTATACTTATTTGTAATCTTTTGCTGTACATACTATGATGAGAAAAGAGGATGAGGTAAAATTCATTGACAAATAAATATCCTAGCAGAAGGATCAATCTTGGATTCTAAATATTAAGAAATCCTTTTTTAGGTAAAATTTTTAAATATTATATAACAAAAAAAAAAAAAGATGGTCTCTAAGACACTGATGCAAAGTTTCTACAAGGCCCTAGTTCTGAAGGAAGTCTTCAGCCACCCTGACACCTGACAGAAGGATAACATAGAGGGACTCAAGCAGCCTAGGTCTGTGGAGAGCACTGAAAACAACTTCCTGGCACAGGCAATTGGGGAGCCAAAAGTAAAAGTGCTACACTGAACCTTGTCCTTATGAACACAGAAGAACTCATGAGGAACTGGAATGTCAGAGGCAGCCTTGGCTGCAGTGACCATAAAATGGTGTAAGAGAAGAAGTCAGGCACAAAAGCAGGATCACAGCCCTACATTTCAACCTTTTCAGAGGATATGGCCCTGGACAGCAGAACGGTCCAGGAGAGTTGGCTGGTATTACAGGGCCATATACATATGTCACATTGCTGCAACAGGAAACAAAACAACTCTGTAGATGCAACATGAAAAAACAAAGACTATGCCAGATTTTTCATTTTAGCTTTTTGTACTAGTTCCCAGGTACTGTGCTGCTAATTCTCTCCATAACATTTTGTGCCATTAGGGATTATCTGTAGTACTATGAAATAGGACTGACACTGAATACAACAGGCTAATCCATCTTGAATTGCACCTAATCTTTATTAGTAGATTAACAAAAAATATTTTCTTGTTTATTCTAGATTACACATAAATATTTCTAGAGATTAAGAACTGGCATAGTTTAGAGTCCAATACCAAAAGCTTTATTGGTTATGATTACAATATTGGAAAAACTTTGCATGTGCAATTGACAAAATCTCTATTAAATGGGTGGAGACAAAAAATTAGAAGTCACAGAACAAAATGAAGTTTTTTCTGAATATATACAATTTCTTCTATAGGGACCTCTCTTTATTCCCTGCTAGGATAATTATTTTAAAACTTCTATGTATAGTTATGCAACTACAAGAGAAAAATCTTGTCTTTGTATACATACAAGAGTAATGCTTACATGTACATATATTTTATACAAGTATGTGATGCCAAATTGTCTCTGTTATAAATATAGAACAAGAAATAAAATGGAGGTAGCTGTGATAAAGGCCTCTAGGAGTATCAGAGAAGTTTAGGTTTGTAACAAGTTAGGTTTATATCAAGTTTGACTCTGTCACAATGTTGATTTTTTTAGGTGCATTTTTTTGATAACTCATAGTATAGATAGAGTCGTTGACTGATAATGTTAGAAAGCAATTTAACTATTTAACATAATCAGAAATATCAGAGACAACTCTCATTCCTTAGGGATATATTTTCCCCTTGTTGAACATACATCAGCCTCATTGATGTTAGCAAGAGTGATTTAGGCTTCTTTAAAACTGAAGACGACATTTTATAACTGCATCAGCAATGGACATGTGTTCAGATAATCCAATCACTCATTTTTGGAAATCATTGTCTGGAAATTGTTTAAGCCTTGCTAAGTAGTCACATTTGCCATACATTGTGAATGAAGCTGTCCAAAACATATGAAGTGCTCCCTTTTATATATCATTCCATTATAGATGTATTACTTTTATGTACATGTTGCTTTAGTTTATCTAATTAATTGCACATTTTGATGAAAAATAAAGCCTTTAATTTGAGAGAGGCACAGGAATTTTGAAGTATTGCTAAGAGAATTTTCAGATAAATCCCTATAAACTTACATTTGTAGAAGAAAAGATAAAAGTATTAAATCTTCCCAGTTATTCAATTTAGCTGTGTGGAATCCAGTCTAAACTCTGTATTTGGCTGTCTCTCTATAAAATTATCTACTTCCAGATGACCAAGCCAAACAATGTGGTTTTAGAGCTCCTTTCCTCCATGTTCAAATATATTTACACTTCAGAATATAATCTCATAAAAAAACTGGGGACTCCTGATAAAAAACAAACCAATCAAATAATTTTGGAGGAAGGTGTCAGTCTTTCACTTGTTACGATCACCTTTTTCTACCTTTGTGGCCCCCAAGTGTACTTGCAGCCTTACATTCTCACCTACCAAATGAATATAAAATAGAAGTTCATATTATTCTTTACTTGTCAATTCATCTTTTGTCACCTAGTAGAACTAGCACAGCATCATTTCTCACTGTACTGTAGCACTCAGACAAGGGGTAACCAATTATATTGAGTAATTCTCCTGGCTGACACTTCTATTTATCTTTCCTCCCTTTTACTGTTTCTTGCATCTATCAATATGAAAACAGAACAACACACATCTGTGCCCTACATGGAGTATTTCGACACCTTCTGCCAAAACTAAGCTGCTGAGAGTCAGCAAAGGAATGAAGGTAAGAGATACCTTCACAGGATAACCTGGTCTGAGCTTCTAAAATGGACCTCAGGGACTTGGATGCCCAGACCTCAGGTTCAGGATCAACCAGAAATCCAGTTTCTTTGGGCTTCTTTGAGAATCTCAATCACATTTGTCATCAGTACAAACAGCAGGTTGTATTAAGGAGTTGTATCAGAAACACAGAGAAAGAAAACAGGTAACAACCCACTGGTTCTAATGGTGTCCTATAATGCTATATGCCCTATAGTACTAAAGATATCCCAACACCTGGGTCAGAACGTTTCTTGGCTTAGTTTGTTACCCATCACTGTTTAACATTTCTTCTTTCTGTGCCTGTCTGGGGGAAAACACCACTGAATTTTCTATTCCCAGTAAAATGCACTGTGACATATAATTGGATATGAATATTCTAAGTGTTTGGATTTTGCAAAGCTCTAAGTATTCCTATTTTTTTTTTCTTTTGTGGTAAAGTGGAACACAGAGTCTGGAGTTCAAGAAAAAACACCTGTCAGACTTGTTTTAAGAAACACAATCACAAACATAGAAGAATTCTTTGTGCTCATGAAAATTAGGATATATTTCATTGAAAAGAAAAAAATGCAGTTTCTGTGAATGAACATGGTCACAAGAACTTATCCGTACACAGAAATTAAATGAACCAGCTACCATCACCTGGACAGAGTTGCTATGTTCTAATTAAAATACATTGTATTTTAATGGATTTTCATACTCTGTAAAGATTAAATAATCAGACTGTATCACATCTTGATGCCAGCTGACTATTTAGTAATGAATACTCATATGAACCCCATGTCTGAGTGCTAATTCAGTGAGTCAATAACAATATGAATACAGTACCATTAATCATATCCTGCTACAGCTAGAAAATCTATAACAAATGTATTATACTCTGCATTCTTTTTCTGAGAAGTGATGCATAAAATGGAATACACTACAGCTTAGTTTGCATCTTAATGGTCTAAAAACATGGAACATTTTTCCCCTCTAGTGTCTGGTAGTGGAAATGACAACGAGTTGAATGCCTTTTTTAAATTAAAAAACTATTTTTTTAAATCTATGTTTTTTTTT